>VWZY01007195.1:209510-293190 GCA_013399075.1 Chloroceryle aenea | reverse complement strand
AAAATAAGAACACTCATATGGAGATGAAATATTATTTTAAAATAGTTAATTAATTTTGACAACTACAAGAGAAATTATGAGAATGAAACATAACCCCCTTCTACCCATGCCCAAGACAGCAAGGAGAATGGGTACCAGCCAGGTGTAGGTGCTAATGAAAGAAAGGCCAGTTATTTCCCAGTATTGCAAGTGGCTGATATACCATTGCCCTGGGGTCATTTACCACATTTAATTACATGATTTTTATTTCTTCTTTTTTTTTTTTTTTTTTTTTTTTTCAAATAGTAGTGCATTTTCTGTTTCCTTTTGTGTGAAAATGATTAACTGTAGTTTTGGGTACTCCATCATGTTTTATTTTAAATAATACCCCTGATTTTCTCCTTACCAGTCAGACACAGAGGCCACAGAGTGTTGCTTGAACATAGTGCTGACAATAGTCAGATAAAGAGAAGTGTAGGCTGGTCCAAATCCCTATCACTTTCCACTGTAAAATAGGACAAGTTCTTACAACAGTCACTTTTCTAAACATTTTACCTCTAAATTTTCAGTTACACAGAAGTTAGTCATGTTCCTTTTGCTGAGTTTAAGCCTGTTAAAATTACTTCCATGCTGTGAATGGGATAAGTGATTTATTACTGTGCATTACTTCCCCAATCCTTCATAATGGAGCAATCAATTTTTAGATGTGCATTTTACAGAAAGAATGAAGCTCTGATACGATGAAAAATATCACCAGAGAATACAGCTTTTATCTCTGCTGAAAAATGGTGACAAAAATGCTTTCATTGGGACCTGGACCAAATTGCTGTATGTGAATAGATTCTGAGAATGGCCTACAATTAACAGCTTCTTGAGGTGTTGCATCAAGTCAAAAACTATTGGTAATGTTCATTCAAGTGTAGACAAAGCCATAGGGATTCTGCACTGCAGCAGATGTAACAGGATGGCTGAATATAAATGAAGTTTTCTATTGTGCTATAAATAACATCAGTAGTGGGTGCACAAGCAATGGTCCTTGTTGGAACCCAGACCTTTGGAGTAGTGGAGTCAGAATTTCTTCTGGACGTTTTATTGTGAGATTTTGATCAATAGCTTTAGTGCATTAGGAATATAGAGAGAATGGACCTGATTCTACCATGAATGAAGAAAAAAATAATTTGGGTACATTATTGTATCTATGGACAATTACCATAGGCTTCATATGAAAGTGGTTTTTGTTTTTTTTAAAGACCACATTCTGTATTTTATGTAAAGTAGTTGAATTATTTCCATTGACCTTACAGTAATGCAATACTGTAATGTATAACAACTCAGCTAGAGGTTTGTTGTCTTGTTTGTTGGCAAACCAACATTTTAGTCAGAAAATCTGAACAGGCAAGACTTGAAGTTGCCAAACCAACATCTCCTTACTTGCTCAGTGCAGAGATGAGATGAAAAATTCTTCTGTCACTTTTAAAACAGAAACCTGGAATGTTTTGGCTGAATGAAAATACCAAAGGATAAAAATATAAAAAGTCAATTAAATCAGTCATTGTAGCTTTGATGCTCAAATGAAATATGGTAGATACTTAAAATATATTGGTATGTCCCCTGTTGAAGAAGGACAGTGGGTATTGCTTCCCTTTACCTGCTCAAGAACAGTTATGAAGAATAACAAATATAGGATGAAGGCAGTTAAAGGTGAAACACATCTTTGGAAAGACCATCCACCCTTTATCCCTAACTCCCTATCTGTTCTCTTTCGGAGACAAGAAGGAAGGAACAGACTGAACCTTGTGACACTGTGATTCAGAATCATCCCCTCAAATGTCAACAGGTCAAAATATGCTGCTGAGCAGTATCTTTATGTCTACTTGGCCAGTACAATTTCTGTTGATTTTTATACTCTGATCAAAGTGCAAGTATTCCTCATTCTATGCACTGGTTAATTAAAGGGAGTGCAGTGTATAGATTTGAGTGAAGAAAAAAGTCACCTGTGCATATTTGTCATTAAGAAAAAAGCACCAATTTTTGTAGAGAGCAGTGTAGATTGAGTGGACCTTGTGAGGTGGCAACATGCTTGACTGTGAAGTAGAATTTCAGCTCTGCCTGTTTACATCTTCTCAAAGCCCCTGTGAATGTGCAGCATATTGCTTGTTAATATCTTCTTAAGATCTAGCAAGAATCACATTGAATTGCTTTGAGTCCTGTGATGATTTTTTTTTTTCCCCTTTTTCTTCAAGTAACTGTACTTCTCCCTCGTGCTCAAGATGACCAGAAAGTGTCATTAATGCTGTCTAGCACAGATTAGCAGCAAGGCAACAAGAAGAACTGTCCTGTGATATTTTTTTTTTTTTTTTTTGGTGAGAGAGGGGTGAGGGAGCAGAAAAAGTTTAATATTCATTCTCTCGTGAGGGTTTCAGATGAAACAGAAGGCCAAGTCTGTCAC
The DNA here is from genome assembly GCA_013399075.1 of Chloroceryle aenea. Lineage (NCBI taxonomy): Eukaryota > Metazoa > Chordata > Aves > Coraciiformes > Cerylidae > Chloroceryle > Chloroceryle aenea. Next base: position 290,762 of record VWZY01007195.1, on the reverse strand, counting down.
CATTGCAATGCTTTTTTCTGCCAGGCTGTTGGCTGTCTGCTATAGGAGCAAGCTATCTCTGACCCTTCTGCAAGTTTTCCAGTAACTCTCCCAGTTAATGGGACACTGGATTTTGGCAGCGCTAAAGCTATTTGAGGTTGCTGATTTGGGACCCAACCTAGCAATATGTGCTTCTTGCATGAGGAAGGAAGAGCAGGACTGGGGCTGTGGTTTATAAGGAGTATAAGAGGGCACCAGTGGAGGCTTTCTGTCAAGTCTCTGTACCCCTGCGTGTTTTGGTAGCTATGTAGTTTATGCATTTCTCTGAAGTTGCCTCTCTGGAGCACACAGTTTTAAAGCCAGTTCTCTCTCTTGGGTCTTTACAGAACATGCAACAACATTATCCTGCAGTTATTTTATCTTATAATTTTGAATGGATAGGATGAGATTTTGTGTGCCTAAACCAGCAGGTATCCTCCAGCTGCTCTGGAAAACTTCAGCCTTGTCAGCTGGACCTGTGAATGTTTCTGTGTGTGACACAGCAGCCTAGCTTGCCCTGAGACAGGAACACAGCTAATTTAGTGTGCTTTGGGAGAAAGGTTGAGATGTTTACAACCATGAGATTCTTGTGCTATCTCTGGGCTGGAGATCCGCTGAGCTGGCAGCCAAACAGCTGAAGGAGGGAGTCTTGTGAAGATAAGACAGCCCTGTTTTGGCCAAAGCAACAGGCACAAACAGATCTTGAAGGCCAGAGTGTCTGGGCGGAGATCTTTGTCTAATTAACATCAAAACTGTATTACAGTTTATTTCCCTGAGTATGGTAATGAGCCTAAAGAAGTACATGCTAAACATATGTGACTATGTTACTCAATTCTCCACTCAAATCATGCTAAACACCACCTAGAAGGCAGGGACATACAGAATTCAGATATAAAAATCACAGAGGGAGTGCACCTCTTCAGGATTGGGGAGAAGACTGGAAAACCTAGCAGAGATGGTTGACGGGCTGTAGTCCTCATCCGCCATCCTAGACAGGCATGCCTTCTTGGTAAGAAATGTACCTTCAATATATGGTATACTTTTAATTTCTACTATCCTTTAGCANTGGGTTCAGTGCTGGTTTTGTATAATTTTTTTTTTTAATATACTTGTATATGTTCCATTTTTATAATTGCTATTTTAATCAAAGCTGTTCTAGTTTCTTTTCCTAATCACTAAGTCTCTCTCCTTTATTCCCTTTCTCTTCCCCTTTGGGCAGGGAGGGGGGTTAACAGAGATCATCTGTTATAGGTCTAGCAGGTTTCCCTGACCCTAAACTGTGACAAACCTCTTTGTTTAACTTTTAAATTGTCTCAGCATAAGTCCTCAATGGCACTCTGACATAGGTAACTACTGTTTCAGCAGGAGCTCCGGAGCTGGGCTCTGATATAGACACACTCCTGTTGGTTACAAGTCCCTCAGATGGGGCTCTGAGACAGGACTCTCAGACATACCTTAGACTTTGCAGAACTGCTCAGTGAAGCCCTTGGCCTCTGGCAGACAAATGTCTCACTCTCACCCTTAATGCAACACTGTGCATTTATGTTGAGCTCTCTTACAGTACATAACTGATAATTATCACCTTGGTCTAGCCTTTTTGAAGAAAAAAAAGGGTCAAGAAAATATCTTAGCATTGACTTAGGTTGAGTGTTCTTCCCCTATCCATGCATGGCTGGGGATGAGTCTTCTATGCATCCATGCTGCCTGCTAAACTGGTACTGTTCTAAGGCATTCTCATTTATGGGTATTCCCAAATTGTTCAGTGGTTCATTAGAGACATTCACTAGAAAGAATAAGCAAATAACACAGTCCGTGCACTTTCAGATACTCTGATACTGAACACACTCCAAAGTGCTTCCTGAAGAGTCGGCACCTGCCTCTAATGCAGTAGTCAGCATAAAGGAGCTGTAATGCTGTCACCAACTTTTCTTGGCCTCAGAGCAGTAATAGCAATAGACTATGTCTGTCTCCTTTTAACACATAGCAGACTAGTGCAAGGGATGTTTTAAAAAGCAGCAACAACACAGTGCAGTTCTAAAGGCTTGGATACAGAGATTTGAAACTCTCATCATTCTGGTCTTTTGAGAATACCTAAATGGACAAGTCTTCTTGCCTGTGGCCACTTGTGTTTGAATCCATCCCTAGCTTTAAAAAAAATCCTTTTTCATTTTCCCTGAAAAAAGGAGCATTCTTTCCATTTTGACACAGGCATTTTTCTTGAATGACTACCCAAAATGCTTCTCCTTTCTAAACAACATTTAGTCATTAGCAGTTCATATTTTAAAATGCTATTTATTTTGAGTGGAAATATGCAAAATTTCCTTAAAAGCTGACTTGCAAACGTTAATACAGGGATAAATGAACAGTTGATGAATAAGTCCTTCAGAAAAAGGCTGCTTTAGAAACACTCCATAAAATTTTCCCATTACCACATTTAAAAAACATTTAAAATAATTGTTGGAAGTGACTGAGTGTTGGTAACTCTGCTTTATGAATGTGGACTAATGGAGTAAAGTGATAATTATTTAGCTGCTGTTGCATTTTAATTCAATCACACCATGACTGTTACAGTGCAGCCTTTGCCTTTTTATTTTCTATAGGCAAATAAAATCTGCTTGGTGGTCTTGGGTAATAACCCTTGCAGTACCTCACCAAATCAGGGGAAGAAAGGCAGAAACAGTGCTAAAGACTGTAGGTGCTTCTCTAATGGAAACATGCCTGCAATGTACTTCAGCTGAGACTGATTTTCAAGACCTATCACAGTTGAGAGGGTTCAGAGCATGACCGTCACCAGCCACCCAAGCAGAGCTGGTAAATGTGATGCTGAACCTATGGGAGCAGGAAAAGATGGATTGCCTCAGGTTACCTCAGAGCCTCTCCAGCCTCTTGCTGACTCAGTGGCATTTGTGCCAGCCCATTGGTGCTAGCTGGGACACCTCAGGGCAACCAAAGCATCCCTTTTGTGGTCATACATGGGCAAATGCTTTGAACTATTGACTGCAAAGCTGGGTTTCTGGGTGCTTCTACCTCACAGCCTTTGCCAGTGAACTTACTGTGAGGAAGATATGTACTAGTAAGGGCAATTGTAATTTGCTTTTGTACTCAGTGTTTCTTTTCTTTCAAAAAGTTGAACTAACATAAGATCGCAGTATATCCATCCCTCTTAGAAGATGGATAAACGCAATTGTGCCTGTGTCACAGCTGACAGAACAAAAGTAAGACTGGTGATAACTGTGATAGCAAACTGGATCTGAAAATGGGAAGGCTGGAAATCTTTTTAGTTCTGCAATACTGAAAGAATTTTTATCTGGTTACTTTAAAGATTTTTATAGCAAGCTAAGTGTATTGGAAACCCCATGTTCTTCAGCAGTAAACTGACTAGCTAACTCTGCATTTGCCCATAACAGCTGCAAGCTTTCATAGCTAATTCCTTCAGAAATGCTGATGCATCATGAACACGTGCATTTCAAGAGCTGAGGTCTGCTGCCTCATCTCATCAGTGGAACGGGTTTTATGAATCAACATTGCTCTGAATTTTAAGAGCACTTTGACAGAGCAGATAGATTTTTACTGGTGTACAAAAATTATTGGTTTCTACAAATACAATACTTCATTTTTGTAGCATTAGGTGGAAAAAAATAGGGGGAAAGGACTATTTTGCAAAGGAAGGTTGGTAATGTTTGAAAAAGGAAGGTCAAAACTGAGGAATGAGAGGTCAGGAAAAAAATAAGACACCTAACACTGCGAGTGATCATTCTGCAGTAACATTTTGCTGCTGTATGTGAACACAATTGAAGTATCCTGGCAAATGTTTTCTCAACACCATTCTGAGCACCATGTCAAGCCACTTTCCACTGATAATTTTGTAGAGGTTTTACTTGTGCAGTGGCCCAACTTCATCAATGCAGTATGCTAGATACCCACTAAGGAGCACCTCCTTGGGCCATGTACAAAACCCAGAATTTGCCATTAACAATTTCAAGGACCCCATGGGTCCATCCTCACCCCTACATGTGTGTGCAGGGGATGCTGCTTCTTTGGCCCAACCGCCTGAAAAGTTTCATAAGCACTAATTGCTGTCTACTTGCCTATAGTCCCCCCCCATGAGCCTGGGGCTCACGCATCTCTGTCTGCTGCCAGCTGGACCACTCTGAGCTATTTTCCACCTGCTGCCAGTCCCAACTGGCACAGAACTGGTCTTGGAGTGTTCCTGGACATGATCATACTTGCTTTGAAGTAATGATGCTTTTTACCACTGACTTCAGCCAGCTGGGAGTAAAGCCCTGTTCTGATTTGCATTTAATCAAGGGTATTTTTCTCCTTTCCATTTTCAGTTTTGCTTTGCTTTGCTTTGTTTTTCTTTTTTTTCTTTTTTTCTTTTTTTTTTTTTTTTTTTTTTTGGTGGATATTAAAACTATGCAATAAAAGGATCTGTTAGTGTTCAGCACTAAAAATCAGAACTTTGTTGTTCCCTGGAAGCAATTTCTGAACTTTCTCTGCCTGACAGTGCCAGTAGATTTTCCAGAGCCAATAATCACAAAATGTCAGTGTTGCTAAATGGGAACAATAAATTTTCAAACAGTTCCATAACATGATTTTACCAGACATTAAAAAGGTCAGTCATGAACTGTAAATAAATTCCCATCTTGCAGTTATATGCCTTTTTAGTTAGAGAGTAAATTATCATTGAGATAACAAGTCAAGCAGTTGTTCCCCTGTTTCTAATAGCCTTATATTTTGCTACTTAGATAGTTGGGGTCTCCTGCAAAGATAAGAAGGCCCTGTTAAACTACGAAAATTCTTCTGCTGTAGAAAGATGTGTAAAGAAAATAAAATTTAGAAAGAATCTTGGACCAAATGTAGGTTACTTAGGCATTGTCTTTCTGTGACTTCCTGGAGCTCTCTGGGACCACGTGAGTAGACATGAAAAGAAAGGTCTTAACAAAGGGATGAAGAGCAAAGCAGATCCTTCTTCCTCTTTCTCATTGGTGTTGTGGTGAATGTGCACTCTGCTCTCTTTTTTGGGATCTTTCTGTATTTATGCCTATGATCTTGCCAGGAGCAGGATGCACAGTGCCGTTACTGGAAATAGAAGGAAGATGCACGATCTGCCTTTCATGTCCAGGAAGAGGCATGGCACCTCCTCACTAAGACCAAAAGGTATCACTATGTCTGCAGGTCAATTCAAGTACAGAATCTGCTTTTAGGTACAGACAGGACCTGGCTTTCAGTTGAACCCTCTGTGCCCTCTCGGCACTTTCGAGGAACAATCATTTAGAAGATCCCAGAGGTGTCCAGACCACCACATATTCCATAGATGTTTTGCAAACTGGGTAGGATTTACTGCATGTAGAAGTGGTTTAACCAGCTCTGCACTTTGCCCTCCCAGAGCACTTGGAATGTGGCCTGGTTACTGGGGTTGGCTGGAAAGCTGGATTTGTACCAGTAGTTTCCCTGCACCCATGGGAGAGCTCAGTCTTCACCTGCCATTTTCTAAGGACTCATGTGTCCCAGGATGGCTGTTGGTCAGGTTTGCTTGGTGGGAAACTGGCTTCAGTTCTTGTTCCTGCACACCAAGAAGAGTCAGCTGGTGGCTCTCCTTGGTCCTCACCACTGCAACACAAGCCTCAACTTGTATTTCAATAGCAAATAAAAATACCAAATGAACTGATAATTTACCATTAGGATACAGACCAGAGTCTGATCCCTTCTAGTAAAGACTAATGGGTCATCAGCTGTATGTGTTTCACTTCTGGTTTTAAGTATCACTGGAAAACTCGACAGTTTGCCACAGAGATGGTAGGAGGGGAACTGAATTGCACCAGTAGAGGTTAGGGGTTGACCTGCTGGAAAGCAGCTTGACAGAGAAGGACCTCAGAGTCCTGGTGAACAATAACTTTTCCATGGAACAGCAATGTGCCCTTGTGGCCAAGAAGGCCAATGGTATCCTGGGGTGCATAAAGAAGAGTGTGACCAGCAGGTTGAGGGAGGTTCTCCTCCCCTCTACTCTGCCCTAGTGAAACCACATTTGGAGTATTGTGTCCAGTTCTGGTCTCCCCAGGTAAGAGGGACAGGGAAATACCAGAGAGAGTCCAAAGGAGAGCTACAAAGATGATGAAGGGACTGGACCATCTCTCTTATGAGGAAAAGCTTAGACACCTGGGGCTGTTTACTCCAGGAGAAGTCCCTTCCAACTCCTACCATTCTGTGATTCTGTTTCTATGTATTAACTCAAGAATACTGCCTGCCACCAGGGCGAGCTCCATGCATGGTAAATATATAGGGAAATCTGAGCATTTGATATGGTGCTGAATAGGAGAGGGAGCTCAAGTATTCACACATCCAATTTCACGTTCACTGCAAAACATTTCAGACTCCAGGTACTGATTTGATTTGATTTGATTTGATTGGCACTTCCTAACAACCATATTAAAGTGTTGTGTATCTGGAGCTGTGGGACTGTAAATTTCTGTAGTGCAATCTTTTCTTTTGTATTTGGGTGGAAAGAACAGAAAAGGCAGAGGTCTTCATACACTTCAATAAAGCCTCTACTAATTTGAAGCTTCTAAGTTAATGTGCAGGGAAAAGGGATACCATCATATTTTACCCATATCCTCCATAATAATTATTTCCTACAGGATTTAAATGACCTTTATGAGGAACAAGGATCGGTGGAAGACAGGTCTTGAAGGAACAAAATAGTCTTGCCACCACCAGCTCCCCTCCTGGTGATCAGTAGTGCATGGGGGGAGAGTATTTTTTAGGACGATAAAGGAAGAAGTGAACAGAATGAAAATTTAGATGAGGAAAGAAATGAAAAATATAGTCACAGAAACACTTGGGAAAACAAGGGAAAGAGAGAGAGAGGAAGAAACGAAAAGGGCAGGACAGGACAACTATGGGAGACATTGGTAATGAAAGAAATCTCTCCCAGAGCAACAGGGCCCATGCACGTGAACTGGCTCTGCCTTTGTAGGTGGCAGTGCATTGTTCTAAAAGGTTTGAGTTGGGAACTTGTGCCACCCAGGCTGGCTCTTCTGGGGAAACTGGGATAAGCAGCACACCTGGAAAGACGAGTTTGTCATTGTAAAGACTTAGCTGTGAATTGATCAATCTATCAAGGTGACCTGTTATCAGGGTCTTGTGAAGCAGTAAGGAAAAGGTGAAGAAAGGCAATTATTCTTCATGTATTACAGAGTTTCTGTATGCCCCACAGGCACTCCTGCTGAGGCCACCTGAAGATTTACACTGCAGTTGTAACAAATTAGATTTTTTTGCATTCTTCCTTATGTGGTAAAAAAAACATTATGTGTAATATCCTAGCAGATAAACCAGAAACTTTCTGTGGGCATGCTGTAAGTGTCCATTAAAACATAGAATGTTGATCTGTTGCCCCAGTTTGCATTGTGCAGACCATTTCATCACCTTCTAAGTTGAGGAATGCTCCAAGGCTGACTTTTCCAAAGGAAGAATTCTTGTGAGATGAAAAAAAAATGAGATGAAGGCTGAAAATTTAAGAGGCAGCTTGTCTTCGATGTAAATATACTTGCTTTGGTGGGGTAGAAAGTTGAGATATAGGAATGAAAGTGTTCCCAAACATTTATGTGGATCGCGTAGCTGAAAGGAGACATGAAAACTAATAGAGCAGAAAATTGCTCAGAACAGTGGCCTAATCAGAGGAAACAAAAATAGTTTTTCAACATTTTCATCGCCCTAAATAATGTGTTATTTTATTATCTGATTAATCACTATGTTTGCATGGGATGAAATAGTCCATACTGACGCAAGATGGGAAGCTGATGCTTTGATACTGCTGAAGTTGACTTTGCCCAGCAGCCCTGGGTGACATTCACACATGAGACATCCCCATGGGCCAGCCAAGATGGCTTAGCACAGGGGCCAGGGCCCAGCTGCGCTGGTGTGTAGACGCACTGCCCTTGTTATTTTGCTTGTCCTGGGCTTTGTGCCAAGTTAAAATGGGAGGTTTATGAGGGCAGCACATATATCACTGGGTGCAGCAGGGCCCCAGGGGGGAGATGTGCAGGTATGGTGCCAGCTAACTCTGCCTCAGAGCTGGAGTTCTTGCTCTCCCAATGTCCAGTTCATCCACATGAGCTCCTGCTCCTGCTCAGCTCCGGTCTGGGGAGCAGATCAGCAAGTCTGCTTGCCTGCTGAGCCCTGCTGATCCCAGAGCTGCAATGGCAGTAGGGAAGCCTCTTGAAGGTGGCTTTCAAACCACCGTTTTGGAAACTAGCTATAATTTTAATAAATGATTCCTCTGAGCCAGGCCAAACCGCCTCTGACATCTCACAGAAACTTGTCTTAGAAAAATTAAGCAGTGCCCCATTAACTCAGCACTTCTGTCAGGTGCTTTTGTATGTGAACACCAGCCCTGCTGTTCAGTGGGGACGAGCGCTTGGCCCATGTCTTACCCAAGTGCTGTAGCTGGCAAATCACTAGGCCTAAATAGTTTTTCTAAAGACAACTGCCTCCCTCTATTGGGAAGATTTATTTCTGGAAAATGTTTCAAAGTGTGATTATATAGCATCTGACATAAATTGCCCACATAGAGTAACTGGACAGTTGGATATCAATTAATGCTGGCTGCTTTTCATCCTATTGTTTAAGAGGTATCAGCTGATGGATGGTTCATATGCTCTACACATTATATAAATAATTTAGTTTATGTCTAGGAAAATATGTCTTGTCCGTGAAGCAGAGAATTACTGGCTGTGTGGCTCAGAGATGGCTCTAAACCATTTCAGTCAAGCGTAATAAATTAGGATACAGTGGAAGAGTTTATTTTCTTCACCATTGCTGTTATTTGATTCAGCTACTGCAAAGCCGTGTGTGAAATCCTATTGCCTGTACAAATATCACTACATAAATTTTAGAGTAAGGCACAAAGAAATTCTGTACGATCTGAAACAATAGATGTACTGCAGTAGGAAGGCTTCATGGGATATTTACTTACAATGTTTCAAAGAAACAGAAGCTTCATGTTGCTTTTCCTCAGATAACCAAAATTGTGTGGTTTTAAGCTATTAGTATGAACCAAATGCTATAAAGAGCAACTTTTCCCTAAGAGGGAGGACTGGAAACACCACCCAAAGTCTCACCATGTTTGAAGTCAATGTTGAAATTCTCTGAACAGCATGATTTTTCCCCAGATGTTTCTGTACTTTACTGAAGCATATGGCTACACTTCTGAAAGCAGCTGAATTACTATTGCCTAAGAAGCTGCCACCCACTGGGATGCTTAGCTTGCTTTAGCTGTGATTTTTTGGATGTGCTTGATTATGTGACTGTAACAGGAGAGTCTTTAGATAAACAGCATGTCAAGAAAAGCTGACTTCCCTCAGAGTTTTCTACTGTTCACTTTCCCTTTGATTAAGAACCTTTTCTGTATGGATGCAGCAATTAAGAAAACTCTTCTTTTTAATTAATGGATCAAATCATCCGTGATTCCACCCCAGTCTTCTCTGTTACAATGCATAACCTTTGTTTTTACAAGCACTGCTTCAACAAGTTATAGTCATTTCTTATTCTAAAGCACCTTAACTACCCCCAGAGCTACACCATTTCATCGCTCTGTGTAATTACAGCATATAGTAGAGGGGGCTGTTGTATCCACAAATGAATTGCATTATCCATGGGGGAGCTTGGAAAGGTAAGAAAAGTTAATGTGGTATTTTCTTCTTTTTAATACACTAATTAAAATGATTTATAACCCCTGATGTTTATCTAAAGCCACAATTAGAGTATTAGATTGTTTACTTTTGGTGTGGTACATGTAGTTTTGTAGGAAATCAGAATATAATTTTGTCCCAGTATGTAGGGAGTTGAGAGAACAACTCAAGTTGTTTCTGAGTTAATTACTGTTCTCATTTGCTTTATACCCTCTCTGAAAATGTCTCTTAATTAGAAGGCATAGGTACAGCATTGTTCTGACATATACTATCTTACGGAGTTGAACTAGTGTTGTTTCCACAGGAAATAAAATCTACCAAGTGTTTCAAATGCAGACCAGTGGTTAGAAACCAGGCCAAGCAACAGCAAACCCTTGTTCCTGGGGGTGGGGCATTTGTGGATGGTGTGAAGCAAGCTGATGGTTACAGTTTAGGCTCTCAGCAGGGAGGTGTCAATCCTGCAGCAGATGGCAAAGTAATGTAGGCTGGGAACTGACTGACACCCCACAGATCTCCCAGGTAGGGGTGGAAAATCACCTGCTTTCCGAGTCCGACAGCTTCTTTCCAATTCTTGGACCCCGTGTGCCTCTTTCAGCAAGTTAGTGACTCATGGGTGGGACTGGGCAGTGGTGCATGAGATACTGGGTGGTGGATTGACGGGGACAGTGTGGCACTGCCCTACAATGAGAAAGACATCTCGTGCAAGACTTGAAGGGTCTGAAGGGCAGCAAAAGGAGAGTGTGAAGGAAAGCTGTGGGCATGGCAGCAGCCCCAGGATTTGGGGGAGTGTGGACATGCCTGTCCTCTTCCATGTCATCCCTGAGGTGGTGGAGGCAGGTGCTCACTCTCTTGCTGGGCTCAGGCTGGGAGCTACAAGCACACAGGGGCCCAAGGGAACCGACAGCAGGGACAGATCCTAGTTCTGGAATCTGGCAAATTGCCTCCCCAGCTTTGCAACAGAGGGTAAAGGACCATCCCCAATGCAGATGTCTGGCCGCCTCCCTGTGAGTGGTGGAAGGTGGAGGTGTGTCCTGGCTGGGGTGAGAGGGACATGGCCAGGTTCCTCCCCACTGTGGGATGTGAACATTGCCCCCTCGTGGGTTGCTTAGGGAGTGAGTGGCTTGGACACGGCCAAGCTACATGAACTTCAGTGGGTTTTTCTTTTGGAGTCACCTGCTGAACTGGTGCTGATGTGGATCACAAGAAGTTGGGCATGGTCCTCTCAAATGTTCTTAGAGCCCCAAAGTGGGATCCCCAGAAGACAGTCAAAGTCTTCATCTCTTGCTATATTGGTTAACTTTTGTAGCATGGAAAACACAGCACTGGAGAAATTTCTCCCTTACTTTGGAAGCATGTTCAAAATGCAAAAGATACTTGTCATGTTTAATAAGCAGAGAGAGAGCTCATACCCAGGCCTCTGCTCATGGTTTGATCTCTTTGGCTTGACTAAAGGAGAAGAGCCTGGACTTCAGTGGGGCAACGTCTTCTTCCCCTTTTAGAGAGCAAAAAATGCTGGGAGGTTACAGCAAGTACACAAAGCCCTTCCTTCATCAAAAGATCCTTAGAAAGCTGCAAAGAAAAGGGTACAGGGAGTTCTGTGGTTTGTTGCTCTTCTCTCCTACATCACTGACAGGTTTGGCATTTAGGCCATGTTACAGGTGAGGGCACCTGTCTGGCTGCTGTACTGGGTCAGACAAGATGAGAAGCAGCCACCTGCATCTCAGCAAGGATCTGGGGGCCAGCAAACAGTGCATGCCAGCAGCTAACCATGCAGCCAAAACCCCTTCTGGGAGCAAGAGTCTGGCACCCTTCAATGGCCCATGGCTCCCCACAGCTTTTTATTACAACCAGTCACATTGGAGCATCTGTGAGGCTGGGGGCCCTTCTCTGCAACCTCGCAGCACCAGGGCACACAGGGGCCTCAGGCCACCACCAGCCCAGCAATGAGAAAAGCCCCCAGGCCACAATGCTGGTCTCTACTGTGCCGGGCAACCTCCAGTGCTCACTGAGCCACTGCTGCCAGCACTAGAGTGGCACCAGGATGGGGGTGACAGGGTTTGAGGTAACAGTAAAGAAGAAAAAAGCAAAAAAAAAAAACCTGAAGAGCAGGAGAGTTTTAATTTTAACAGTCCCCAGGAAGCAGACTTTCATTTGTTCTTCCCACACCTCTCTGCTCTTTAAACCCTGGGTCAACCAGCAGACTGGTGAAGGTGTCATTCTACTTCCCTGCAGGATCCTTTCCCCCTCCCTGCTCTCTCTGAGCCTGCAGACCCCTGGGGTCGTGGCAGCTTCCTTACCCTGTACCATCCCATGACTTGGTTTCACAGCCTTCCGGCATGGAGCACAGAGGAGACCCCAATGCCCCACTTTAGGTTGGTTTAGGGAAGGTTGAAGATGCATTTTGCTAGTGGGAAGCTTGTTCTCTTGGGCTAACCAAGGGTGTATTTTATGTCTTTTGAAGACTGAGAAGTGTGGAATGGGTTAGAATGTGCTGAGGCAGCAGCACACAGAAAATGAGACATCTCTCCATCCTCCACATCAGCCCAACTCTTTGGCAGAGGACAAGCCATGGTTGTTCTTTCCAGCGGCTTTCTAAAAGTATCACACAAGGTAGTGTTTCACACACATCTGGATAATTTGGTGTTATCTGCTCCCAGAAGTGGCAGTGGAGAGCAAGTGCCTTGCTGTTCCTTGGGAAGACAAAAGCTGAATTCACAGAGAAAAAAACCCAACTAATAAATAATATATGGAGGTCATAAGGCTTTCCATAGTCAGCCCTAACTGCCTTCATCCTCTCCTGAAACAAGAGTCTTGGCCCATGCATGAGGTGGGCAGGATCTGCCAGGCTGCCTGGGCAGCAGCCAGTCCTGGGGCTGCTCTTGTTGCCTCCAACCCGGTGGAGCCTGTAATCCCCATCACCCTCCTCCGCTCTCCCGTCTCCCACTCAGCCCTTGGGAGGTGATGGTACATGAGACCAAACCACACCAAAAGCTCTGTAGATAGAAGTGGAAATGGCTTCTAAGCAGTCATCAGCTGTGACCTATTTCTGGGTGGTTTTGAGGCCCTTCACTGAATTGTCTGGCCTTCCCTGCATAGAAATGATCAAAATCTGCAGTTTCTTCCTCAGGAAAAACAAAATCAGATGCAAAAAGGCAGTGTCATTTCCAGCACATCTTCCACACATGCATCCCAGGAATCGGTGACCACCTTTGGTCAGTGTGGGAAGCTGTGCAACAATCTGGATGTTTGCTGGGTGGGCTGGAATTCCTATGGACTTAAAAAAAAAATAAAAAAAACATCTAACTGTTCCGAATGACATTTCCAAAGCCACTAATCCAGCCCCAATGCTGGTAAAAAGCCTATTCTGTGTACAACAATGGGAGCAGCTGGGCATGCACCCTGCTGTACAAGCAGAGTGCAACAGACAGTTCCTGTCCCATAGCCTGTGCAATAACAAGCCCTAAGCAGGCTGGGGAAGTGAAGGCAGCCAAGTGAAGCAGTCGAAGGCTGGGTCATTTCCCCATTTTTTTCTAGGAAAGCGAAGGTAGAAGAGATGTAGTATATGGAAAGAAAACTGAGGGAGATAAAGAGGAGAAAGTTGGAAGGTCAGAAATGAAGTGAGTCTGAGATGAAGAGGTGCAGAGGGAAAGACGGAGAAAATTCTGGACTGAAGGACCAGAGCAAATTCTCCACATGCACCTGCTTTGGCTGTTTCTTCCTCCAGCAGCCCTCCTCTGTGCCATGGTGGGGCAGAGGCTGCAGTGACCCGGGGGTAGAGGTTTGCTTTTCCTATAGCCAACATGGTGCTACCCTGGGTGCAGTGCATAGGGAGGGATGCGAAGCAAACTGATAACCAACTGAGTAAACAGCAGCTACATCTATAACCGATTAAGTAATATTTACTGCATTTGAAACTTATGCATTGTTATGCTGGTAGCTGCTCTTCTACAGGAGACAGGTGGGGAAAATCAGGACATGTCCCAGTGTGGGTGCCAGGAAGCATACCCCTATGACTGCATTTTACTTCAGTGTCGACAGAGGGCAGACAGAATTCTTCACCACCTTGCTACGTGCCTTTCACCTGCTGGTTTATAAACAGTTATTCGAGCACTGTGAGTGGTACCAGTAACGTTCAGAACTGTGGCAAAAACCCCACCTGATTTAATGTCTTTGCCTTGGCAGCAGTGAGGTGTAATTAAGCCTCCATTCTCACATGCCTTTAGCTACCTGCTTCCATTTAGCTTTCAACTTAGGATCAGCTAAGATCAAATATATTGTCAGCAGCCTTTCCAAAGCTGATAGTAGCACAAAGATAGCACTAGTGTGCCTCACATGTGTGCCTAAGCAGCCTGTCTTCATCAGGGTGAGTTCAATCACAGTAACAGCTCATGATCTTCACCGATCTTACAGGGAAGCCCAGTAGCACTGCCAGCATTTGTGTCAGCATTTTCTTTATAAACTCCTTACTTTTAACACTTGACTGACAAAGTGCCAAATGCATGTGCTGTCTCCTCTAAGCTGAGCAGAAAGATGTGAGGAACAGTGTTTTTCTGCTCCTATTAACTGAAGAGAAGTGATGGTTTGGTTTCAAATAAGTAGATCAGATGCTGAAGTTCATGTCACTGGAGCTATTTTGGAGTTTCTGATCTCTGAGTTAACCCATTTTTCCATACAGAAAAAAATGTCTGAAAGTTTGGAGGTGACCAGACTCGGGGGCATGAGCCAGACCATGCTGAAAAAACAAACCAGCCATCAGGGCTGGTCATAACCATATTATTTCTAAGGGTTTGATGCTTTTGTGTCTGGGGACATATTCTTCATTGCACTAATGTAATTTCATGCTGCTTCAGTTGCTTGAAGATGCATTCATAGTAGGCAGAACCTGCTCCTCTTCCTTCTGCTCTTTGCTAATGTCCTTCTCCCAGATATGCAGGCACACAGTAGCCTGAAAAAAGGGCTCCTCCACTGGTTCCCAGCTCCCTCCCAGCAAGATGGACCAGAGCACAGCCAGGCTGTAGGGCACTTACTGTAGTTGACTTTACCTCACTTCGTCGTCTGACTAGAGCAGACTGGACCAGAGTGCAGCCTGGTGCTGTCTTTCCTTTGCACCAGTGACCAAAAAAATGTTTGCTGCTCCTCAGGAAAGTGTGTTCCCACCCTATCCCATACCCTGACTGGGTATAAGGGCACTGGATTTGGTCTCTTCGCTATGTCACCTTCAGCAGGGTAAATGTCACAGCATTAGCTGCATATCCTCCTTGAAGGACTGCATGGATCTTTTGGGGCTACTGTCAGATCTTCATTACCTGTCTCACTTGGCTGAAAGCAGTTTTTCATTTTGCTGAATATTGTTACTATGCAACATAACACCAAGCAGCTGGGTGTGATGCTGGGTGGAAAGGAGTTTGCTGCAATAGCCTTAACTGTGATAAAAAACATGTGCTTAATATTATTTTTAGACTAGTTAAGAGGTCATAAAGTTGTAATCTAAATACAGCTTTGTATAAACACACAGCTCTCAAGTACCTTAATACTGAAATCAGTACATCTCCCCAGGTTTCAGCTTGCTTACACTATGGAAAAATCAGAATTAAATGCAGAAATGAAGAAGTTCTTTCATATTCCCTTGCTGATTTTGTTTTTCTTTGTGTAACAGCTTTTTGGAAAGAAAATCATTGTGGTGACTGATGGGTCTTGTGGGCCAGGGAGCTGTGCTGCTGGGAGGTAGGGATGGCTGCAGTTCAGGCTGAGGCTTGCAGCTGGCCTCATCCATCCTGGGGCCACTCTGTACTGGTACTTATATTCCACTTCTGAGAAATCCCCATGAATTTTCTCTCTTTGATTTGCCTTTTTCAAGGAAAATGATGGGTATTTCACATCCCTGGCCAGAGCCTTTGCCTCTATCCCTCCCTTTCGCGCATGTGTGTACATGTGCAAGCACACACACATTTGTTAATCCATTCACACTTGATCTTGTGTTTAGCAGTTGCACTCCTCCAAGCCAAATGGTACTTGTATTATTCTAGCAACCCAGCAAGCTGGTTGACCTTTCCTGAAACTCTGAATTTAAGCTCAGGTTTCATTAGGTCTAGCAAACATTATGCTCAAAACATTACACTTCAGCTTCAAAGATCCTGTGTACACAGGTGTGTAAGAACATGGAGGTGGCTTAGATAGCTCCTAAAGGTTTGGCTTGAGAGATGACTCACAGCAATCTCCTGCTTTTTCTTCCCTTTCACAGAGATAATACCTCCAAGAATAACCTTGGAGGAATGAAAGTGACATGGTGTTTATATTCTTGTTTTCAAAGAAGCAATTGATTTATATATATTTTAAACAGGATTATTGTTATTAATAAACCTTTAAGCTGTGGTTTCATTAATACTTAAATAACAATGAAGAGAGAGAGTTTTCAGTCTGGAGTAGTGGTAATTTTTAGCTGATTTCCCTTGACTTCTCTGCATATCTGTTGCTTCTTTCTTGGGACCATTCTGCCCTCCTCTGTGTGTATCAAAGGCAGCTGCTCTTACAGTGCAGAACTTTTATTACTGGTGGAGGAAATTTTCCCAGTAATCCTGTTGGAGGCAGCAAACAACAAAGAAATGGCTAAATTGCAGCGATGCCTTTTATCCGGAAGAAAAGCCCAAGCACATCAGTCACTGCAAAGCTATTTGTAAAATGCATACAGGAGGTTAAGGACATTCCTCAAGGTCTGTGGCAGCAGGAAGGTGAGTTGGCACAGGAGATCACAAATGCTTTCTTTAAACAATGCTGTATTCACCACTGCCTGCCCAGCTCTGTCTGCATTTACTGTCCACAGCATGTGGACTGCATAATGGCTTTTGTCAGTCTCACTACTGTGTCTGCCTAAACGAGTCCTCAGAGATTTTAACTTAATGCAGTCGGTCCCCTTGTTTCAGAAGGAGCTTGGCTTTTCATAGTGTCCCATGCTGTTGTCATAAGCCTGAAGGCAGACATTTCAACTTGTCACTCACCGTGAATGCAAAAAGAGCTGTCTAAGAACACTAAGGGGACACTGCTTGAACTTAAAATCTGAGATGGTTCCATAGCATAGCTCAGTTCCCTAGGCTACTGGTGTCCATGAAGTCATACTGGCAGAGACATCAGCCCTCCTCATTTCACACTTGTATTTTTGGCATTTTAATAGCCTCTCAGGATCACACAGGAGTGGTGGTGGATAAGAAAGGTTACCAGGCAAGTGCAGTGGTCTGAACTGCAGAGAAGAATTAAAGACATGTCAGACAGGTGATTGTCACAAAATTATATATATTTTTTGGTGAAATTCACAGAAGTTGGTAGGTTTTACTCACTACAGGATTCCAGTAAGAGGCAATCAGATACACAACACTCACCAGAGATTGTTTTGACCTCTGCCAACGGATTCACTTTTTTCCTCAAACGTCTGGACAGAGGCTCCATCACCAGGAAGGCCCTCATCACAAATCCATGTGGGGTGAAATCCCAGCATTGTTGGTGACGATGCAGTCTTCAAGGGCTTTGTGAGAACTTTTCAGATGATGCACAGCAGTACTTTTCACAGGAGACCATGAGACCAAATACAGCCTTTCTTGTATCACTTCATCCTGGATATGGTCCACTGGGTTTTTATGAAGAGGAGAAGCAGGGCTCTAATCCCAGTGAAGCATCTCTTTTTGCCAACAGCCACGGGACAAGAGGCAGATGAAAGCAGGATGTGAACCATTGCTGATCTCTTTCCTTTTCCTGGCTGCCAGGAGGGAAATCTGTTTGTCTTTATTTTCTTGTCTTCCCATGATCTTTGCTGCTCATCAGGGACACGTTTTGACTGTGGCCTGTTTGCCACCAGCTCTTCTCGTCCCTGATAGCTGATCACCCTGTGCTGCTGGCACTGGCAGCCACGGGGCTAAGTGAAAAAGAACTGCAGTCACATTTCTTGTCTCTATTGCAGCCCTGTATGTATAATGTTTCTTTCGAAACCATCTTTAAATATACTGATCCAAATGGAGTTCATCCCAGAAGAACATATCCTGGACATGGTGTACTTAATTCTGAGTCACCAATACTCAAGTGAGAGGCAACGTAATCTCAGCCTGAATTTTTCCATGAGGCTTTAGTTAGCCCAGCATAGGTCAGTCCAAGTAGCACCAGCAAACTTGCACAGAAACTGCACTGAGCTTTGGTGGTAAACGGGACTAGCAGACTTTGGAGATGACCTCAAAATTACCCTAGGAAATTATAATTAATGCAGTACTGCCAAACTGTGGGATATGATGCACCTTTTCCAAAGACAAGAGTCTGCCACAGGTGTTTGGAACAACAAATGCTTCAGGTCTAAAGCTAAAGCTCCAAGATCCTTCTCTGACTGCTGCTTCTGCCCTTCTGTTTTTTTTTTAATATAATTATCCAGGAAGGATTATAATTCCCTTTTAACTAGACAAATAAAGTTCAGCAGCAGCAGTAGCAGATACCAGCACAGCTCCTTTCTAACTGAGCACTGTTTCCTACAGGTCTGTAAGGAGCTGGTGGGTTAGCATGCTCAGACGATAGGCCTGGCTTGGTGTTCTGGTAGGCAGAGCCAGGAAAAAGGACAAATTTGCTGATTCAGGGTCCTACAAATATAGCTGATCTCATTGCAGTGAAAATAGGTCACTAATCACACATGGCCAGCATCCAAAAACTAGCCAGGAAAATTGAGTATCTGCTGGCTGAAAACTCTGTTTTACTCGAACGCACAGAAAGAAAGCAGTCTGCTTTAATTTGCTTAAAACAACCACCAGATTATGTGACCAGGAGATGAAGACAGTGATCTCCCTCTTCTGTTATTTTTTTAAGCAAGCAACTCATTTATTGTTCCAGCCTGTCCTTCACTTCCGTTCTCACACATTAAAATAACGTGTAGTTCACACTTCTGTTTTTAACCTCAGCTACAGCAAGCAGGACTGATTTGTAAAGAAAAAAAATAACATTAGCCTACATGTTGATGACACTGATTTAATTTATAGACTTCTGTCTAGTGGAATGACTGAGCTAGTACTGCTAGAATTGGATTTTTCTAAATAAAAATAACATCAAGGCTCCTGTTCTGTTTTTATAAGACAAAAACATTAATTTTTTTTTTTTACATCTTTCTGAGTTTTCTTTTTTTAAGCTGCTTGTCCCTTCTGACACTGAATAATTAAATGGGAGAGCACTTAGATTGCAGCA
The DNA here is from genome assembly GCA_013399075.1 of Chloroceryle aenea. Lineage (NCBI taxonomy): Eukaryota > Metazoa > Chordata > Aves > Coraciiformes > Cerylidae > Chloroceryle > Chloroceryle aenea. Next base: position 271,851 of record VWZY01007195.1, on the reverse strand, counting down.
GGGCTGAGAGTCACTGATGTGGAATAAGTGTAACCTGATGTTACACAATGTGTATGGTGGGAGGGAAAGGCCAATCAATATAAATGAATCCCTTTTTCCATTGGATATAAGCTCTCTCTATCAGTTAGCAACTGGGGACAATAAAGAAGCTTTATAGAGATAAGATCTGCTCGAATTTAAATCTGTCTCCGTCTAACCACGAAATATGCTCAGGCATATTTCCTCTGCTGAGCATCATGACCCAGTAAGCAAGAGTGGTCTTAATCTTCACTCATGGACCAAGTGGTGACATCTCCATATGAAAAGGGTTATTGAAATGTGAATAATCGTTGTTAGAACAGTCAGAGGAGTTTGTCAGAAATTATTACTTGTACGCTTGAACAGAAGAACCAAAAGAGGCTGGTTAAAGAAATTGCACATGGAAGTTTGTGGAAAATTATTTAGTATGTGTGCTCTTGAATATTCTTAGGCCATGTTAAAAGAAGGGTGATACTCGAGAGTGAGGAATGCAAGAACTGAGACTAGCTCACAGGAGCAATTGAATTGCCTGAACATTATGCTACAGGCATTAGCTGTAAGGTCATGTTGTATTCTCCTGCCACTCGAGCTGGTTCTTGCCACGTGCTCTGGAAGCAAACTGCTCCTTCCTCCTCCCCATCACCATCATTCCTGCTGCCTGCCCCATGTCTCATGTGCTGCACAGGGCCAGGTGCTTACCTAAGAGACAGCCACAACATGCCAGCCTCCCAGGGAGATGTTTGCCACCCACACAGGCCCCATGTGCAACCACACTGCCCAGCAAAATGATTCACAGCAGCCAGCACTGGGGAAAAAGAAAAAGCAGAGGAAAACAGCTTGTCTTTCCAGCAACTCAGAGTTCAGTAGTTCAAATTTTTCCTTTGTTTCTCTCTCACCCCACAGCCAGTGATCTCCTGTTGCAAGTAACAGGAAAGGCTTGGTGTAGCACACACGACCACGTCAGATTATGAGACGTGGCCCTTTTAACCTGAGGGAATTTGTAGTGACTGATGTGGTAAGGCCAGTCCTGGCCGTGCTGTCTTCAGCGGAAAAGCCACAGAATGACTTGTCATGCATGAATGATACTTCTGTGCAGTACTTAAGCTAGGTCTGAAGTATGAACAGATTGTGTCATTACTAGACAGTGTTTGGATTTTATTTACAAAGGTTTTGTGACTTTGAGAGTCTCTCTGTTGGTAGAGGAACCTTCTAGTCCCTTAAGGCTGATAACACTGATTCAGCCAGCAGAGATCAAAGAGATTTTTTGACAGATGTTCTGTGCCTGACTGGCTTTTACTGGAATCTTATACTGAGAACAACTGATTCCTTACATGCTACAGAACTGCAAATTTAACTTTATGAGAAACATTCATCAAGCATGTAATACAAGCAGATTTTGAACTCACCGATTTAATAACAAGCTGTAGATGCAAATCATAAAATAATTTGCTGTGAGACAAAGAACTAAATTCAGATGAAGAGCTGAAATCAGACCTGAGACTGGTTTCAAATGCCCTGTCAGGTTATATTTAGGAGTTATATCCTCACCCGACACAAATTAAACCTTTCTGCCTTACATATTCTGAAAAGTATCTACAGTAACACATAATACCTGTAACCTCTCTGCAAGGGTGAACACACTACAGCAAACAAGGGACCTTCAGCAAAGGAAAGCTCACAGTGGCTCAGGAGGGTCTGCAGAACCTGCAGGAGCAGGGTGTTGTGGCCCTGGGTGAAATTGTCTGTTTTTTCTTTGGCATGTGCATGCTTAAGAACGTATTTAAGCCTCCTGTTTATTTACTTAGTCAGTCAAGGTTTAAGAGGGAGCAGTGGAGGGATGAACACCAGAAATGTTTGAACCCAGTGTAACATAGGAATAAGTTGCCTTTAGGAAATCTCTCATGAGCAGCTGAAGAAAGTTAAAGAAGGCAGCTGGAAAGACCAATCCTGAAACAAAATAACCCTAGAGGGTATCTTGTGGGGTATATCAGAGCAAACCTCAAATGACACTCTGTAAACAAATCTCCAGCACTGACTGCCAAATATATGTACATCAAAATACAAGCCCTTGTCCATGGACTCACATAACACAGTCTCAGTGGAACTTACCTATTCTCCACTCTTTTAACCCAAAACAAACTTATTGCACAAGACTGTGAATCAGTTCCCTGTGTGCTGAATTGTTGGCCAGAAACTGGCAGTTCTGACTAAATTTTCTTTTCCTCTTCTGTGTGCCCATGTTTTTGCATAAATAAATTCAAAAGTATTTCCAATTCCAACTTAAATCCACAAGTCTGAGGAAATTCTGAGTTAAGCTCATAGTCCATAACAGCTGTCTTATCACATAGGCTGGTTAATGTGATTCACATCCTTTTATGATCCTTTGATGAAGGGACTTTTGTTTGGAGAGAAATATGATGGATTTAGTGCTTTGAGCATCTCAGCTGAGTTCTTAATGTTGCCACAAGACTGAGCAACTTGTTTTGTTATCCTAAAAAGAAAAAAAGATATTCTGCTTGATTCCATATCAGCATGTAGCTCTGTAATTCCTGTTCTCCAAGGGCCTTGAAATGCTTAATGAATCCTATCTTGACTTGGTCACCATGCTTGGGAGGTAGATAAATGTTGTTAGTCACTTGTTAGCATGGAGAAAGTCCATTCTAGAGAGGACCCTGTCCAAACCCATAAATGGTATGTAGCTGTGCAGAGAGGGGGCTGGGCTTCCTCTGTTTGCAGAGTTAGACCTTGTTAGACCTTGTACCTGGGAGTTCAAAATAGGTTATTTATAAACTGGCAGTGTTTATCTTGTGACAGATATTTAGAGTTTTCAAAAAGGATTAGGAGGATGGAGGTTGGTACCAGACTGCATGTTGGGGATTTTTCTACAGTTTTTTTTGCAGCCTTGAACAAGTTAATTTGTTGCCTAAAAAACATAGGTATGCATAACTGTGTTAGAACAGAAGTAGTATTTTCCAGTTGCATGGTCCCCAATTCAACAGATCCTGAAAAGGTTTCTGTAATGGGATGTCATCAGGGCTGGCAAGGATAATTCACCAGTGTTTCCCAGGTGCTGGGATCCATAGAGAGAAAAACAACTAACTACTTTTTTTCATGATATTGCCTCAGTCTCCAAACAGTGGTTTCTCCATAGCACAGCATTCTGCTTCAGACTGCCAAAAAAGCCCCTTCATTGTGAGCCTGCAGTTTTACATAGACCATCCCTATTTCCATAAAGGACAAAGGATTTGATCAAACTTATCAACTTGCTTTTTTTACATACATACTGCTTTCCATTGCAGGAGAGCTGACCAAAGATATGGACTCAAAATTGTATCTTATTAAGAACTGGACCTTGCCTGAACAGTTTTATTGTTATTTTTTTTTCATGGTAAGAATGTTAGGTCTTATCCAAACAGCTTTTCCAACGAGATGTTAGAAATGTGGTTAAATGAAATAATTTCCTATTTGCCTTTTTACATTTCTAGCTGGGTTTCACAACTTCCCACCCTTATCACTGGGGACACGGGCAACTGAAATAATTGTGAGGGCTCTTCATGCTGCTAGCTTGTGGGTGAGGATGCTGGTTTGCCTCAGGCAGCTGTACCATGTTCTTTGCTGCTCTAGGTCGCTTGTTGTCAGCAGCAGTGACTGTGGTCTAAGAGGGAGCTGCAAACACGGAAAATGAAAAGTTGACCCTTGGACTCATTCTGGTACAGTCAACTGTGTTTTGTGCCTTCAAGGAAAATCAGTTTTAAATGTATAGGGGGGTTGGGTGTTTGCTTTTTTCCAAATAAAAAAAAACAACAACAACCCCCAACAAAAGCAACAAAAGCAACCAAACCAAACCAAACCAAACCAACCAAAAAAACCCAAAACAACACAACAACAACAACAACAACAAAAAACACCTAAAAACCCCAGCAAAAACCCTACAAAACCAAAATGAAAAAGAAGCAAGAAACACCATAATACAGGTGTTTTGAGAATTGCTCAAAAGCTCCGATTCTCTGATTTTGGAATATTTATTTGCATTACTATTGCCAGGAATATGAGAACATGATTAGTGCTGGTGAACTCCAGCTCATGTACAATGACTGACATGTCTGAAGGTAAACAGGCAGCTTTCCCCCTCATCCTTCCCCCAAAAAAGCTAACGTTGTTAGAAAGAAATGCTGAAGTAGCTGACACCAAGATGACAGGTGGCATGCCTGGATATGTAACATCATACGGCTCGGGAGCAGAGGGCAGAGGTGGCCCTGCTGGGAAGACAAGCCGAGGGTGTGAGCCCAGCTCTGCCTGGCTGTCTGCAGGACGTTTATCTGCTTGGCCAAGAATAGCAGCGCTCAAACTGCTTGTCTTTTAACTGGGCTGCTGTGTTTTTATAACTGCTCATTACAGTTTATTTTTTGCAAAGGGAAGTATGATTATGGTTGGTCTAGGAGGGGTGATGCTGGGAGACTCAACACTTGCGTTGATAGTGCTGGCAGTCACTAAGGGAATACCAGCCGGTAGGCACCAAGCCATTTCTGCCTCTGCAGAAATTTTACCCCACTGCTGCCTCCTCCTTTCCCTTGGGCAGGTGAGTCAGACTCTCCAGCCTGTCAGTCTTCATTGACCAACCAGTCTGGCTAAGATGGATGTAGGGTTGTTCTGTGTGTTCCTGAAGGCACCATGCAGCAGTTCTTCCAGTCTGTGTCACTGGAGGCACAGCCTGAATCTGACCTGGGATAGGCAGGGATCTCTTGTTGGCAGTAGCAGCCAAAGGCATTGGTTTTGCCCTAAGCCTAAGAAAGGCTGTGCTGAGAAGGAAAGCATGGTGATGTCTCTAGGCACCTCTGACCAGTAGCTGAGACCAGAGAAGAACCAGTCCTACAAGCATGGACATAATCTATAGGAATAATTCAAATAAGCAAAAAAGTTCAAATTTTCTAAAGTTTCCAGGCTTAAAACTTCACCATATTTACTAAATCGTACTGTAGTAACAAAATACAACTAAACAACATAAAGTCTTTATTGTAGTCCTTCTTGGCTTCCTTAGAGCTGCTGTCTATTTCAGCAGTGGCTGGTGAAATTATGCTTAAATAAGTTACTCTATCTGGCCATTTGCAGAGCATTTTCATGTTAAATTTACAGGGGGAACTGTATTACATTTATTTATTTATTTGGAAAACAACCTGGTTACGTGTCTAAACTTCGTGCTGTGGCAGGAGTGAAAGCTGATAATGATGATGGAACTGAGAAGTTACCATAGAAGTAAGTGTCTGTTTGGGGAGGCGTGGTGGAGATTACACACATCCCAAAATACACAGACAACTTAGTGGAGCACACTTCTATCTAGGATGACAAAGACTTTCACTCTGTTACTGTAGCTGAGGGGATTAATCATCTTTCTGTAAAGCCTTTTAACTTTGATTACAGCTTAATATCTAATGATTTAATTTATGTGCACTGAAACAACTACCATGGACATTCTATCCTTCATAAAAAGCTGTCCAATGGGCTAGTGATTGGAGTACTTCCCAGAGAAACTGGGGTTCAGATCCCTTCTTCAGATCAGGAAGAGTGTGGGACTTGAACTTGGGTCATCCACTACTTCAGTTCATGTTGCCATCACCTATTATCTCATGTTAAGTCCATTGCTGCCTCCTCTTTCCCAGCTCTGGCACTTCAGTCCAAGAGCAGATTCATAACCAAAGATCCTTAACAGTGTTAAGTACCTAGTTGCCCAGAAGGAGCATGGCTTTTCATACTGTCTCTTTCTAGGTGGCCAACATTCCAAGTCTCCCCAGGTGCCATGAGGAGAAGTGGGGACATTATGGAATGTGCCAGCAGTAAGGGTAGAAATGGGATTTTCCATCTTTCTCATTGGAGCCTAACTGTGAAAGCTACCTTTGAAGCCTTTGCTTAGGAACTATCTGAAATGAATGCAGGATGTGTCTTCACTTCATCAGAAGTCATATATATTTATACAGCCTTCATAGAAGCATGGCTAGCAGAACCTTGAAGGTTAAAATTTGTTGCTAATCCTTGATAAAGAAGTAAAGGATGCAAAGAGGAGAACTCTGCTAGCAAAACTAGCAAACAGAGCAGTACGAACATGCTGATGATCACATTTACCAAGTGCAGAGGAAGCAGCTGTAGGGGTTATGGTGATGAGCGCTTGAACAGAAAAAGAAGAAAAGGTTTTAGCTCAATAGGGGGACAGGGAGGGACACCTCTTGGCTTTGCCTTTGCTTTGACCGATTCCTGTCAACATAGTTCACCCCAAGGCTGAAGCCCAGATGCCCAGACCAGCAGATCAGGATCATGCATGCAGGTATTAATGGGGAGCAGAGAAGAGGAGCCCCAACAGCAGCCCCGGTGGAGAGCCAGCATGGGCAACCACAGCCTCAGGAGGTAAACTTCAAGACCATAGCAAGATTTTACCCCTAGACTTTACCCCTAGAAACCATTATGCAGTTCTCATACTTAAACAACCACCTCGCTAAGACCTCTGTGCAGCCATTTACACTGTGCTCTGTGGAGGCAATAAATGTCTGCTCTTGGCTTGGTTTAGTGTAACTGAGGCACACAGAGGAAATTACTGAGAAAATAACAGGTTAGGCATGACAAGATAACTGTGCTTAATCAGTAAGGAAAAACTGTTCAGTTGTGGACCAAAATGTCATAGTTAATGTGCAGTACAGGCAGAGGGATCACACCAACAGTGCAGATTTGATATATTTTGAATATTTGAATATTACTCTTTTAAGTTCAAGAGATGCATGAGCTTTTTAAGTTGGCAGTGAAATGCCCAGGGACAGAGCTGCCATAGACAGTAGCAATACCAGAAACATCACTCCTCAGATGTCACTTGGACTACCAAGGTTTCTCATAACCTGTCCACTGTTGGACAGGAACCATTCCTCATCCCCACTGATGTGAATCAGAGACAATGTGGAGGATATAATTCAAATAGCTGTGACTTGAGAGGATGAGAAAGACTGGGAGCCAGCACCTGGTGTGCTGAGATGGCACAATTTGTAAGGCATTGAAAAATAAACCCCAACTTGCTGCCTTGTGGTTTGATTGCCCAGTGTGCTTTCTGTGCCTATGCTCACCAGTGAAGCAGGGATGAGCACCAGCCGTTGCTGCTGTGGTGCAAGCAAAATAGCCCTACAGCAATGGGAAGGGGTAAGCAGGAGGCATAACATCAGTAATTAAAAAAACAAAAAAAGATACCTATCCTGACTGTGAGGCCTTAGCTTCATATGTCAGTAATTTAGGGGTTTTATCAGAGCCATCCTTCCATCCAGAGAGGCTGAGTTCCCTCTTGCTTGCTTCCCACAAGTGAAAAGCACCAGATGAGGGTCTTGGAGGAAAGAGCTGCCACTGCATAAGAACCAGAAGGGGGCAGTTGTCCCCATTTATGCTTTGTTAGGACCATAAAAAAAGTGACTGATCACGGAGGGACATCCCTCCGTGCACATCTCCCCAGCCAGCCAAACCTCCCATGCATCCAGAGGTGCAGCATTTTGTCTTGCCTCTCTTCCTTACTGAGTGGCAAAGCACATGAGTGGCAACTCAGATGAGTGGTGGAGTGAAGGTGGGATGAAGAATGACATAGAAATGCTGGATTTTTAAAATTTTCTTCCATAACAGGACTTGCAGGCAGCATGGTTCCCTTCCTGTGTAACAACATCCCTTTGGTGACCTGGTCACACTCAGCAGCGTTCATCAAATTTCAGTACGCATTACATGATTAAGTACCAGTTTTGTTTCTGCCTACTGATTTTATTCCCCAGCTGCACCACTGCAGCTGGGGTCGATGCAGGCGCCTGCACTGACATCCTGGGGGCAAAAGCAGACGTGACCCTCTCTGGCTAAGGTAGTTTATGTGGAGGGTACTTTGCTATGAAGCTCTTAGTCTGACAGGCCACAAATTTATTAACAGACAAGTTATGTTATCATAGTTCATTTTTCAGCACTCATTTCATCATGTTCTACCACTTATTTGTGTTATTGTATTTCAATTTTTCTCCAGGCACTGGAAAACAAAGGCAAATTCCATGAGGAGGAGGTAATTTAGAGATGGTTTGAAACTGCTGTATTTCAAATGTGTTGTCATGCTGTACCTTTACTTCAAGTGTCCTTTTCTACTAGCTCAGAAATCTCAGTAAATACAATGAGGAAAAAAAAACAAACAAGAAAACCAAACCCTGTTCTTACATTGTGTCTCCATCTAAAATTGCCCTTAAGTTTTCTTGTAGAAACCTACAGTTTAAATGTGCTGTTCAAGAATGGAAAATAGGAACTCTCTGCATGCAAAAGAAAATAAGATTAATCAAAAGCAACAAAAAAGAAACATAGTCTTTTTTTTTTCTTTTTCTGAGAGGTTACTTTGAAACCAGCTGTTTCCCAAGATTTTCAAATTTTAAAAATATTGAAACCATGATGAAAGAAAGTAACTTTGGAGTTTCTGGTAACATAAAATTTAGAAGGATTTGTTGCTCTAAACTGGATAAAAAAACCTGAGAGACAGCTTTTTCAATTATAGTTTTGATTTCCTTATGTTGCATTCATTATTCCAAAGTGTTTGAAAATGTAAGACTGAAATGTTCCACCTTATCCTTCCACAGTGATCTTAACTCAATGCTTTGTTTTCATTTGCTTTTCAGAAAAAAATTATAAAGAATCATCATTTTCAGACATTATGGATATGACCAAAGGGTATTTCCAGACAGGAGAACATTATTAGAAAGTTTTTTTCCCAGATTTTTCTTACTCCTTTGAGCAACACAGCTCTGACTCCAAGAACTGATGCTGTCAAAATTTGCAGACAGGTGCTGTGTTTGTACTGGCCTCTTATCACTCCTGTCTCTCCAGCTCCCAGCTGGATTATGGCCTGGAGAGAAGAGCACAGAAAGTCAAGGCTGTCAATGTCATTTAAAACAACATGAAAGTCATGGTATCAGTGATCCACCTACCTTAACTGCTGTTGATTTAGAGCTTGTTTTTTTATCAGGGGACAGGAGACACCTGGGTTGTTCTCCAGCAAGGAAAAAGCCAGATTTGGGGAGAAGAGAAATCCAGTGCAGCTCACCTACTGCCGTAGCAGGAAGTAACTTGGTTCTTTGGATCTTGGAGGCAAATTTACCTTTAAAAGAGAAAAAACAGAATTTATTTTTATACCCAAATAAATAAATAAATAATGATAATAAAAGTTTTAGGTTTGTTTTGGTTTTTGGGGCCTATATTGGCCCCAAAAAAAGCAAACGGATAAAGGTTCCAGGCTGTGTTAAATAAGTATGTTTGCTGTGCTTGTGAGGCAATAGGTGAAACTCCGCTGAAATAACTTTCCAGGAAAAAAAAAAAAAAAGCCCTGTAAGGTTTCTTTTAGTGATCAGTCACTCTAGCACAGAAAGTATAAAACCTAAGAAGTGAACACAGCAGGCAAGGCTTAGCTTGAATACCTGAAGCAGCTCTCAGCAGCAAGCAGAGGGAAATTGGAGAGCTGCCAAGGCAGCGTGGTGTCTGGCAGCTGCCCAGAGGAAGGAGAGGGCTGGTACAGGCAGCCCTACTGCCAGGGCAGAAGTATTGCTAATATGTCATTAAACGATGACAATAAGTGATGTTGTTTCTGCTGGGAAGTGTTCTGGGAAAGGAGCCTTTAATGGCAAAAACTGCCTTGAAATTGGAGTCATTTCACCAAAACCAGCTAAACCAACCAATTTCATGTAAGTTACAGATATGATGAAGCCAGAGCCCAGCAGCCCGATCTGCCAGAGCTGATGGGAACTCGGACTGCTCCCATGTTACCTGGGACAAAACCAGAGAGACTGCCAGTGCTCTGCTAGTAGGAGATAAAAAGAAAAACTCGTGTCCTTGGAGGCCTTTATCCTGTTCATGTTCTGCAGCACATAGAAGGACAGAGGATTTATCCTCTTGCCCGCCCACCCTGGAGCAGACTCAGTCCCTCCCTCCCCAGTGCTGAAGTCCTCGGTCCCTCTGAGGTCACCAGGTCTGCCTGCCCCAGCCAGGCAAGAAATGCTGACTGCCTCTTGCAGACTGATTTCAAGTCAGAAGAACCCAGGATGAGACAACTTTAGAAAGACAGCTGTTTTTTGAGAGAAATGGTGGTGTCTGCTCCAGATGAAACTGCCACACTGCCTTCTCTGTTCTGGCACACATTGACAGGGCTCAGGTGTGCAGCAGGTACCTGCACACTAGGACTTACTATAACTTCTGATGGGCAGCAGTTTCTCATTGCAACACTCAGAGGAGTTTTTATTCCTCTTATTTTGCCTTTCACGAATACATTTCAAATAGTGAACCCCATGCCCACTGTTAAGTGACCGCACAGGGAGGGAGGGAAGAACACAGACAGTGTTTAGCATCCCTTTTAGTCTGTGTCTTCTTATGTGTCAGAAACCAGTCAATGCTTGTAGATAGGGGTACCAAGGCAGTGAGTTATTAGTTAGCATTTGAAGGTAGTTTATTTGTAGCATATTTCAAATCCAGCTGTGCTTCTTCCATTTGGTTTCTGTTGGACAGAAAACAAAACACATCAGAAATGCACAGCATTATGTCAATTTGGTTCATCTTCTGGGAGGACAGCTGCCTTTGCAGGAAGTTTATGCACTGCTTTTCATATCTACAGTCAAATAAACAAAAAATATTTAAGATATTTGATTTTTTTTTTTTTTTGCTTGCTTACCAATTCAACTTGAACAGATGGAATTGTCATGTACAATGCTCTTATTTCAAGGTAAAGTAGTGTAGCTCTATCACGATGAAGGTAGCACAGTTCATCCATGTCACACAAAGATTTGGTTCACCATGGGGAGGCCCAGGTCATGGAGTGGGATGGTAGCACCCCCATGCAGAGCTGGGAACTCAGGTTTTCAAACTGAGCTCTCTTGAGGGCTGAGGACAAAGCAGTGAAGAGTGCTCTGCCCCTGATCTGATGGTTGAGCACTTGCTGGATTAAGTCTCTACCACACCACTTCTGATACCCTCTGCTGAACAAACAAATTACAGTTACGAGATGAAAAATGTAAAGATACTGTTCTTGGGCAATGTATTTATCCTAAAATTACACCATGGAGTCTATCTAGTTATCTGCTGCTGGGTGATTTGGTTTATGAAATAACTCAAAAAAAAAAAAGATAAAGGAAGAAATCAATACAATTCCAAAGCTAGTGACGAATACACACACATAATTCTGTGGTCTCATAGGAAATCTGCCCTTAGTATCTGCCCTTAGATTTGGCAGTAGATAAAAAGAAAAATATCAGATCAGTAGAAAATGCCCAATCTGTGGAGAAACTCTGTCTTTTGAATACTAGCAGGTCTGCAAATGATAACAGACTCTTTGCTTGCCTATTATATCCTCAGTGTGGCACTAGGGTCCCTGGTCCTGTCCCAGGGCAACCCAGTTTCATGTTTCCTGTTCTTCTTGCAGATGTACTTAGTCAAAGACTTTGGAAGTGTTCACAGGGCAATTTTAAAACCTTCTTTTATTCATTTAGATACTGTTGCTTTATATTATGACCTTGCTCCAAGAAGCCTTGTTTTATAGCAATCTATCCTGAATGGTATTTCACCATCAGCTGAGGCACTTAAGCAATAAGTAAATTAATACTTCATCCAACCTGCCTTCTAGACTTGGCAGCTTGTGCTTTCAACATCATCATCCTGTCTGCGTCTATTAAAAAGACCCCACATTGAACCCTCTGGTGCTTCACTGATACTTTCCTTCTAATCTGGAAAGGCTAATCTTGTTTCTTGTGCTGGGTCGAAGACAGCTTCTTTTCTCAAATGTCAAGAAGCCAGCTTAGCACACCTTCGGCTTTGAACTGCTGGACTGGAAATGAATCACTGTGCTTCTGAGTTTATGGGTATGGGAAGCTTGACAAATCATCGTCTTCTTTTTGATCAACAGTATCCCCAGGACTTTAAAGTAGTTCACTGTGTGTATGTCCTATCCTACCCTGAGATCAGTATTTACCAAATGTTCATGAAATCTTGCTCGCCTGGAGCTTCTCTAATTTAGCTGCCTTTTTTTATTGTTCCTGAATTGGATGCCACACAGATCCTGACATCCTGAATCTTATTCAATATTGGCATTATGGATACAAGAAGGGGTTTTGTAATGTGATAAAAACCCAGATAAAAACTTGGGGATAGTGGTATTCAACAAGTAGAGAAACCTGCAATCCCCTGAATCACAAAAGTACAGTCTGAGTGTAAGAGGGAAACACATGGTTATTCATTTTTGTAATGGGAAAGGACTTCTTGAGTAAGGTGGGCTTTGTGCTACAGTAGACACCAACACCTTCCTATAACTTTCAGACCAGTGATCTTAAAATTGCCATTGGATTCAGGCACTGCATGTCCCTGGTGTTTTATTCAAAATCCTAGCCAAATTATGGTCTGTACTGTCCTTATATTCCTGAAGTTTCTCAGATCTTCTGTCACAGGGCTGGGACCTGTTGTGCCCAGCACCATGTAAAAGGGGAACAAAAAGTAGGTGTCTGCCCCAGGTCACCCACAGTTACTTCTACAATAAGTCTGGTTCCAGGCATTGTGAGACACCTCTGACTTGTTTTTAATGAAAGACTGATTCTTTTTCATTCAGACCAGCACTCTGCAAACATGTGCATTTCTAACCATTTCTCATTGTATGTAAGTTACAGGATATATTTGATAAGTAGTATGCTTTAGCAATGCAGTGGAAATAACTTGCTGTTCTAGTCACCTTAGAAATAGCATGAGCAGCATCTACTAATCCTCCCTTGTCCAGCTATTCCAGTTATGCCAAAAGTCCACACTCTATTTCAGTTCACAGCTCTCCTGTGTATTATTCTCTTTCATCAAAATGTCATTTTGCCTGTGTGATGGTGTATATTTCAGAAACTGTGACAGCTGGATAGAGACAAACAAGAGTGGATGCTTTTGCAAGGGCATGTGGGAGGGTTTCTCCAGCGTAAAGGACTGACCCCTTCCATCAGTTATGGGAAGAGAACAAAGCTGAGGCAAACTGGAGAAATGTGAATATGGGTTTCAAATGTGAAGTGTCTCTTCTCCAAACTTTTCCTTCTGATACCTGAGCTCAGCTGGAATCTGGGGCAGGAACCTCCTGCTGCCATGTCTAGGCCACATCCTGCCATATCCAGCCCCACACCCCTCCCAGCACCACATTGCTCTTCAGCTGTGTAGAAGAGGGAGGAGCAAGGAGAGACGCACAGCACCTGGGTGGATCTATTGTACTTTGACTTTTCATATGGATCCTCATCTTTCTCATGGATGGCTTTTCCTTTCATCCCCAGAGACTTTTTTTCTGGGTCTCAGCTGCAGGAGACTTATTGGTCTCTGTTTTCTGAGTGTGCAGGTCACCTCCTGCCTTGAAATATTTCCAGGGCTACAACCAAGACTGCACCTCCTCAGGCAGTCTCTTCATGTCCGTACAGTGAGACTGGCAGGGCTGGGAAGGGCAATCTGTATTCCTTTTGTTTTCAGGTTCTCCAGTGCTTATTCTATTACTTTTCCCCCATACTACTACATATTCAGCAGGACACGGACCCAGTTTCTGGAATGTGATGCTGTCTTTCCTTTGGTTTCCATGATGGAGACCTAACTCAATGGCAGCTCTTGTAAGCAAGGTCTCCACCTGGGAACCACAAAGGGATTGCAAAGGAGGAGAAAAACATGGGATGTGTCTTAGGCAGATGCTGCCTGCCTGAGATTTGTCTCAGGCAATTTTTTATTTCCTATGCTGTCTTTCAAAATAGCACATCTGTTACCTTGATATCTACACCTTAGATGGACACTGGGAGAGGAGAGCCCTTTCTGGGTTACTGTGTGTGAGGAATTCAAACGCTGGGATTGCCCTTCCAAACCTGAGGGAAAAAAAGGTGTGGCTTTGAAGCCCATGTCCTACAGTTTCACTTGTCCCTTCACTATGCTTCAGTGACAGTTTGATTGCTAACTCTCTCCCCCAGGTAGCCAATACAGATCTGAGTCAACACATTGCATGTGCCCATCCAGAGTGTTTTACAGGCCTTGGCCACACATGAAATTCCACCACCTCCAGACAAATAGTAGAAGACAAAAATCAACAAATCACATACTCAGGGAAGCAGCAATTCCAGCTTATTTTTAGAGCACAGCTGTTAGAGGGTTTGCATATCCTAGCATGACACACAGAAATCTGGTGTCCTAAGTTATAGTTAAAACACACACACAGTACGGTGGAAGGCACTTGGTCAACCATGATGGGGAGATACCTGTGTACAGGTCTGATCTATGAAATAGAGTGGGAAAGCTTATGCTAAATCTCTCCTTTTCCTGAGAATAAGAGATGACTGCAGGCTTTCCAGTACCCTGTGGTACCTCTCATACAGTCTTCCCAAACAGTAATCCTAGTAATTAAACATCCTGTGATACTTCTGTAGACTTGGGTTTCACTGGTGTTTCTTGAAGCTTGTCCCATCATTGAGTGCTTTGTCAAGGGTTACCCCTGTCCTCTTGGTGAGCACTGCAAGTGTTTCTCCACCACACCAGCCAGTTATTGCTGTCAGGAGCCAGCAGCTATACCAGGCGAGTCACCTGTCTGCTCCAGCACGGTGTGTCTGGGCTCACCCTGCTGAAGTGGCACTGATTATCCTGTTGACATTACACAAGGAAGTATTATGCACTAGGGAGAGGGCAGAATACTGATTGCCTTGAAAGGTTGATTACAGGAGCCTTCTTTGATATCCACCTACCCACAGGTATATTTGCCTGCTGCTGTTGTATATACCTGTAGTGCTTCAGCAATGTCGCAATGAGCTATTTAGGGTGTGTAAGGGCCTCTCTGTGCTGCTGTCAGCAAGCAAAGGCCAAGCGAAGCCCTGCCTTCTCCTGTGTGGATGCCTCCTCAGCTCCATTCATCAAAGTACTGTGTCCTGATGGCTGAAGTGCTCTGGAAGGTCTCCAGCCCTTTGCCAGGACCTCGTATTGCAATCAGTTAGGTGGCACCAGCAGGGCAGTTACTTCATACAGTGATACAGGACTGCATCACACAACAGGGCTTCCCCCAGCCTCTTCTATCCTTGTCCCTCTCAGGGCAGCTAGCAAGCTGCCAGGCTGTGTCAGAAAGATTTTTCTTTCCTTAGTTGTTTCCTTTGGACCAGACTTTCTCAGTGCTTCCCTTCCTCCCTGCTCAGACATAGCTGGGAAGGCCATAAATGCAAACAGGTTTATTTTGCAAGTATTTCATTATTCTGAAGCATTTGACTGATGCAAAATTAAAAATATACCCCCAGTGCTAGGATTTCTTTGCTCTCTGTTGTCAACAACATATTTCTAAAAGAAACATTCCAGGATTATTTTTTTTGTTGGTGTGATTGCCTTGTTTTAGAGTTACTTAAGTAGGAAAATATTTCTCTTGGAAGGGATCCAAGACCACAGAAGTCAGGCAGAGTCTCGCTGTTGGCTTTAAATGCACTATGGACTAGGCTGCTGTAAACCCCTAAAATGAATATGCAAGTAAAGAGCAAGGCAATGTTTGGTTTAATGAGACAAATATGGCAGGACCTGTGATGGTAAGCAACCCTGAAGTTAGTTACATCAGTAGCATGGAAGAAAAGCTCTCTGGATGGTGGGCATTTATGCAGTTAACTGATGGCTGGATATTTATAGCCTGGCAATGATCTTTTTAAGGCCACAGGTACCAGGCATGGGTTTTCCCACAGGGAAGGGAGAGGGGGGTGGAGCGGAAGCAGTGCTGATAGTAGTGGTGGGGATTTGAGATGACTTTCTGCCTTGCTGCTAGCTTTGGTGTCCCTCTCCTCAGCTTCACTCCCCCAAATATTTGGTGTTTCTGCACAAAGCCAGAGCATGGCACTGCTGTGATTGTATATCCGTGTGCCATGCATCCCAGCCCCTTCAGCCTCCCTCTGTGTGACCTCATGGGTGGGAGCACCCTGCGGCTGTGGAGGTAATTCAGCCCCTAAGCAGCATGAAGCAGTGCCGGGCCAAGGGGATGACTCATCAGGGGTCACTGGGTCACTGCCCCTCGAGTCACTTGGCTGAATGGTTCCTTCAGTTGCTGTTTCTTCTCTCCCAGGCAAAATGAGATTTCCTGTTGTGGAAGCAAATTTTGCCTGGAAAGCACTGGTAGGCAGCCCTTGGGCAAAGCTAGGCTAGCAGTGGTGGCCGGGGGGAGATGCCACTAGCACCCACTGCTGCCACCGTGGCTTCCATGACCATGGGCTTCCCTCACCCAGCTGTGGAAAGCACTGGGAGGTCAGCATCCCCTACAGCTGCTGATGTGAGTAGCTATGGATCAATGGGCTGAGGCCAATCATATGGGCTTCAACAAGGCCAAGTGCCAGGTCCTGCACTTGGGCCACAACAACCCCAGGCAACGCTACAGGCTTGGAGAGGAGTGGCTGGAAAGCTGCTTGGCAGAAAGGGTCCTGGGGGTGTTGATTGACAAGTGGCTGAACATGAGCCAGCAGTGTTCCCAGGTGGCCAAGAAATCTAACACCATCCTAGTTTGTATTAGAAATAGTGTGGCCAGTAGGATCAGGAGGCGATTGTCCTTCTGTACTCAGCACTGGTGAGGCCACACCTTGAGTACTGTATTCAGTTTTGGGCCCTTCACTAGAAGACAGACATCGAGATTCTGGAGCAGGTCCAGAAAAGAGCAACTAAGCTGGTGAAGGCTGTGGAGAATATGTCTTATGAGGAGCAGCTGAGGCAACGGGGGCTGCTTAGTCTGAAAAAAAGTAGGTTGAGGGAAGACCTTATCACTCTCTACAACTACCTGAAAGGAGGTTTTAGAGAGGTAGGTGATGGTCTCTTCTCACAAGTAACTAGTGACAGAACAAGAGGGAACAGCCTCGGGCTGCACCAGGGGAGGTTTAAACTGGACATCTGGAAAAATTTTTTCACCGAGAGAGGTTGTCATGCTGCACAGGGAGGTGGTTGAGTCACCATCCCTGAGTGTGTTTAAAAGCCATATAGATGTAGTGCTTGGGGACATGGCTTAGTGGTGAACTTGGTAGAGTAGGGTTAATGGTTGGACTTGATGATCTCAAAGGTCTTTTCCAACCTACATGATTCTATGATTCTATGACTGGATTAAGGAAAGCAACATTATGGCTCCTGTTTTTGAAAGGGTTTGTTCCCAGGCAATACGAAGTGTTGAGACTCTATGGACACAGTCTGGAGCCTTGTATCCTCTGTTTGCTGATGCTAATTAGTAAAGCAGCTCCAGGACCTCACACACGCAAAGGAGAGCAGAAGGCGTGTAAGACATTGCCAACAACCAATGAACATTTTGGTGGTTGCATTTTCCTAACACTCTGTCTCTCTGGAGATCATAGAAAAGCCAGAGAGTTATTCTGAAGTAAGAGCTGTTGTTAGCTCTGATGAATGCTGGTGATTAGGACCGGCTTTGATCCACTGCTGGAAAACTATCATGGTTAAGAACTCTTATTAAAAAAAAACTTATTTAATGTTTACATAAAAATGACACATAAAAATAAATTGAATCTAGCCTCTGGAATCACAGTGTATCTGCCTTGGAGTCTACGTTTACCTCCTGAGAATTCATACAGTAATTAGATGAATCTGCTTAATTAATCACACTTCCTGTGCTGAAGAGGTTTGATGGAAAACATTTGCTTCCATCACTGCATTAAAACATTATTGAGTGTTGCTCTTGTCATGTGTTCATCACCAGCCTTCTCACCAATTAATCCTGACAAAACAAAGTTTACCAACAGCAAAGTAAGCCAGCACTCACACAGTCACTTTGCTGTAGCTTTGTGTACATGTCTTCATGCCTCTAGGTAATTATGGGATAATTGAGAGCAGAGTCTGTTTAATCTAAAATGAGATGTGCTAAATATAAACCATTTTCGGTGCCTGATTGATACTGTTTTAATAGGTTCAGTATCATCTAATGCCATGGACATGTAATGCATGATTACTTTCGTTTATTGCATATGTTTATTATCTATTTTGAAGTGAAAATATGATTTGCCAGCATGGTTATTATACCCATGAAGCAATTATTGCTTATTTAATATTTTTCCCACACCATGCCTGAATTAAAGCATGGGTATTAAAAATCCGAGGTCTGAAAATAGGATCTTAAACCTTTTCAGAGGTTGATATTTGTCCTTGGCCACAACATTCCTAAGACTCTATCTCCTGGGAGCCAGCACCCGTTGTGGGGGTAGGGATACAGCCAGAGGACTGCCACAGTTTCTGAGGCTCAGGAGCAGACATGGCAGAGACCTTCCTACTGTAGAGTGGGGACAGGAGCAGAGAATCTGAACAGGGCAGCAGAGCTGGGGAGAGAAACAGGAGCATGCCTCACTGCTGGACTCCACAATCTGGACTTGTGCAGGGCCATTCAGCCCTCCCTCATCCCATTCCACACCAGGAGCATGTACAGACCTTGCAGAATGACAGTGCAGATGGTGGGAAGGGTGGGAAGTGTGGGAAAGAGGCTTCCCTTGAAATGTCATCACCACTGCTGACTTTAGTCTCGTCCAAGAATGGGAGAGTTGACCTATGCATGCTCCCTTATTTCTCTCAGGCAACAAAAAATTACTTGGAAGCTCCAGCTCCTGCAAAACAGTGGCTGAGTGGGATGAAGGCTGCCCTTCTCCAGCGCTTGGAGCTAAATGGCACCCCATGACTATACACCAACCCACTGGCAGAGCTGAGACTAGTCAGGAGGTGCCAACACTAAGCTGCAGAGACGATAAATCACATCCCATTGACTGTCTCGTAACCAGGTTTTCACTGTTATGTGATACTGAAACCATCTTTCTAAGGGCTCTTCTGACCATCTAAGATATTAGGCACGCAGATAAATATTAATGAATGCAAAGCAATTTTCCTATTGTACCAACTGTCCAGTTCCAAGAAGCCTCTTACTGCAGAAATAAGCTTGCTGTCGTGTGCACTTTTGCTTACATAGTCATTAGGAATGGAAATGCTTATTTCCATAAAAAAATAAAATGCTTACTTACTGGTGGGCAATAAGATTTTGCTCTTCTCTATCTGCATTACTGCAAGAATTTTGTGTTACAACTCAGGCATTTTTACTGCTGACATAGTCACGAAGTTATTTACAGTATTGTGCATAGCAAGATATCCATCAGATATGACTCTGCATTTCCAGAACTTACACAGAGCCACTGCAGAGATAATTTTTATCCATGGGAACATTTCTTTCTGTCTTTCTTTCTTTCTTTCTTTCTTTCTTTCTTAATTCAAAAACTAAACCCATATTTGGCTGAAAAATATTTCGCAACAGTTTGAGATTTTTGATAGAATGCTTCTGCGTTCATAATATTGTTTCTTCCAAAGATGACTAAAGGGATATAAAGATTGGACCAGATGATCCTTGAGGCCCTTTTCAACCTGGTATTCTATGATTCTGTAATATTCCATACAGTATCATGTCATGCTCAGCATATAAAGGTGTGGGAAGAAGGAGGGGGGAGGTGTTCAGAGTTATTTGGTTTGTCTTCCCAAGTGTGATGGAGCCCTGCTGAACACCTGCCTGACAATGGGAAGTAGTGAATGAATTCCTTGTTTTGTTTTACTTGTGTGTGCAGCTTTTGCTTTACCTGTTAAAGTGTCATATTTTNGACATAGTCACGAAGTTATTTACAGTATTGTGCATAGCAAGATATCCATCAGATATGACTCTGCATTTCCAGAACTTACACAGAGCCACTGCAGAGATAATTTTTATCCATGGGAACATTTCTTTCTGTCTTTCTTTCTTTCTTTCTTTCTTTCTTTCTTAATTCAAAAACTAAACCCATATTTGGCTGAAAAATATTTCGCAACAGTTTGAGATTTTTGATAGAATGCTTCTGCGTTCATAATATTGTTTCTTCCAAAGATGACTAAAGGGATATAAAGATTGGACCAGATGATCCTTGAGGCCCTTTTCAACCTGGTATTCTATGATTCTGTAATATTCCATACAGTATCATGTCATGCTCAGCATATAAAGGTGTGGGAAGAAGGAGGGGGGAGGTGTTCAGAGTTATTTGGTTTGTCTTCCCAAGTGTGATGGAGCCCTGCTGAACACCTGCCTGACAATGGGAAGTAGTGAATGAATTCCTTGTTTTGTTTTACTTGTGTGTGCAGCTTTTGCTTTACCTGTTAAAGTGTCATATTTTGACCCACAAGTTTTCTCACTTTTATTCTTCTGCTTCTTTACCCCATCGCACCAGGAAGAGTGAGTGGCTGGGGTTAAACCATGACAACTTCAGCATGAAAATCTCCACACTCCATCACAGACAACATCAGTGAACTCGGTTGGAAACAGCAAGAGAGAACCTCTGTTCATAGAAAGTAAGAATCTTAGAAAATACCACTGCAAATTTTAGAATGGGAAAAGCCTGTGATCACCTTGAATGCTATTATCAAATAAGATAGGAAGGAACTCACATGGAAGAAAGTACTGAAGCATGTGCTTTGAGCTATACAGGTTTCTACACGTTCACTATATCCATGGAGTAGGTGTCCCTGCACACTAGAAAGTTGTTAACTACCACTCAAATTCCTGGCACAAGTCCCCCATATGATATCATCATAGCTGTGCACACAATTGCTTTCTTCATATCAGAGGAAATTCTTTTGCATATGTTCTGAAAGGTACCAGGGCCAGGATGTCTGCCTGCATCTTGTCTGCCTGTGTTGCATCTCTCCTGCTTGTGTCTCGCCTGCCTGCGTGTAGGTGCAGGAGAGGTTCTGCCCCTGCTGACTGCCTGGGCCTCATATCCCCTCTGCGCAGACGTACCAACAACGGTGACAATTAGCACCAACAGGAGCTATCGAGCACTGAGGAAGGCATGCTGTTGTGCAATTGCTGGGAAATAAAACCAGCCTGTTCCTGAAGGGTTTTTGCGACACACCCCCCCATATTTATTTGTTTATTTAGGTATTGTACAGCAACTCTCTGGCATGGCATTTCATGTGAGAGCTCTCTCCCTATATGACTGCTCTCCATCCCTGTGTGAACTACCTGATGTTTCATTAGACAAATAGGCTTCATTTGCAGAAATGGTGGCCTGCTGAGAAAAATCAAATGCTTGAATTACAGGGGAGAATCTGTCCTCAGTGACATCAGGGGCTGAGACCTGTCCACAGCTGCTGGATGGAGCACTTACATCAAGAGAAGGATTTTTAAAATCCTATTTAAAAAAAACAAACAAACCGCTTCTGGGTCTATTTTCTGGGAAAATAATCATTGCCCAAGATGTGCCTGAGACACAGAAATCCAATGACACTGGCTGTGCTGGAGCCAGCTGTGGGAAGACCTTGAATGGCAGCTACTGAAGTAAGGCTTGAGTTCATCTGTGAACACCAATCCCCCTGCCAAGTTCATGACCCAACTTTCCTCCCTGTGCTTAAAATCTCACAAGAATTACCTGTGATGAGTAGACTTCAGGCTGACAAAAATGGAGCAGGGGCTTTATGGCACATCCCTTTCTTTCTTCCTCTCTTTGAACATCTTTCTAGGGCACTGTAGGGCTTTTGTGCTTGATTCAAGCTGAGCAGGGCAAACTAACAGCATGAGCATTAACAAACCTCACCCTGCTTCCTACCTTCCATTTGTCTCCTGGTTTTGGGCTACAGGGACTCAGATTATTTTTTCACTTGCTGTGGGATTCACCTAACCCAAGTCAGACATTTACAGTGGGCTCTGTACCTGGGATACTTATCCAAAGTACCTTTTGGGTCAGAGCAGACACACAGACACCTCTGGGGCTCATGTTATTCTGAAGTAGGTTTAATACAGGTCAGATGAATTGTGCCCTAGAATTGGCTGCTTCTCTCCACTGATTTTTAAGGGGCCCTGCAGCTACTGGCTCAGATGCTATCTGCCATGTCTGAATTTTGGTCAGAGGAATTCACATTGAAGTACCTTAACCTGTAAATCTTATCAAAATAACTGCACTTGCTGCTCATGCAGTATGCATATTTATGCCTGCACTGTGACCATCCTTGGGATTTTGTGATTCTCAGGTAGCAGTAACATTATGTATCAAGGTCATAGCTTGCTCTCCTGCATAAAATATTAGTCAAGGAAGCAAAACAATGTTAAATTGTAGCCTTCTGATATTAAGCCCCAGAAAGCCCATAATCTGTCTTTTCCAATAGTAATGCAACATATTTTCATTAATGCTTAATACAGAGAGATCCAGCCCATCAGCCCAGAGAGGCTAGTTGTGCTCATATGCAATGGGGTCATGGGGCATAAATATTCAGGCTGCCTCTGCACTGCTAATTGGCCTTTTGACAAGAACAATATTCATCAGTTCAGTCCCATCCTAGTCAGCTGAGACAGAAAATTATTTCCATGGGTTGGGTGCTTGGCAAGAAGCCTGCTCATAGCTCCTTGCTTCTGCAGCCATCACTGCCCAGTCCTTGTGAGGCACCCTGAGGTTCACAAGGAGTCTTGGAGCACACCCTGGGCAGCAGCAGAGACAGGAAGCTGTGAAAGTTAGAATAGAAAGCTCTGTAGAGAAGGACCATTGGCCAGCACGTTGGATTTTGACAACCTTGAAGTGGATTAGCCCTGGGGTAGGCCCCAGCGTGGCAGCTGACAGAGGCTGGTGCTATTTATACCTGCATCTCATTTGCACCAGGGAGATGCCACGTGCAAGAGGAGGGAGCCTTTTTTCAATGGCACAGCTGCTCCAAAAAGCAACCTCCTTTGGATCAAGGCAAAAAGGGAAGGGGAAGAAGAGATAATCAGCTTGTGTTTTCACAGTGCAGCACCCAGTTGTGTTGTACAAGCAAAGCAAAGTCACACAAAAGTCTCACCCTTGAGAAGAGAAGGCTCCAGGGAGACCTAATAGTGACCTTGCAGTACCTGAAAGGAGCTTATAAAAAGACCGGAGGCTCTGTTTACAAAGGCCTGGAGTGAAAGGATGAGGGGCAATGCTTTTAAATTACAAAGGAGTGGATTTAGATTAGAAATAAGGAAGGAGTTCTTTACCATGTGGGTGGTAGAACAGTGGAACAGGTTGCCCAGGGAGGTAGTTGAGGCCCCATCCCTGGAGACATTCAGGGTGAGGCTTGATGAGTCTCTGAGCAACCTGCTCTAGTTGAAGATGTCCCTGCTCTCAGCAGGGGGGTTGGACTAGATGACCTCTAGATGTCCCTTCAAACCCAGACATTTCTATGTTTCTATGAAAATACAGCAACAGCCTGGGAACACTACCTGATAGGTTTACCAGACTAGTGTGGGCTGTAGATGGGCCCACGCTTTCTGTGAGCTGGAGCACCGCAAGCATCTCACCCACATGGGAGCCCCATCCAGAGCAGTGCTGCTGAATTCAGCAGCGCTGCCTGCAGCCCCACACTGCTCCTGCAGCCTTAAGATAGGGGCCGAACTGCCACAATGGAAGGACTAGAGGAAAAGTGTGTAGGTTCCATAGTTACTTGTCTCCTGAGGGTTTTCTGCACCTGGGAAGCAGTTGCTCTTTTGGTGGGACACACTTTTTCCAAGAGGTAAGAAAATGTGCAGAGCCTTCTACTGGACTGGAGGGGCTGCATCCATTTTGTAACCTCAAGGTATTCACTGTCCAGGTACCTCAACAAATAAACCACCACATTTTGGGTAAGTGAAATGCATTTGTTCCACCACAAGAACAATCCCAAAGAATACCATGGCATGTTTTTTTCTTTTCTTCTCAGCTTGATGTGAAAATATAATTGCTTTTATTTTTTTGTCCTTTTATGCTTCAAAAAGCTGATATTTGTGAACCTCTACGATGCCTCCAGTCCCAAGCCTGTGGAGGGGAGCCTCCAGCACAGCCTGTGCACCATGACAACTGTGTGACAGCTGTGTCATGGTGGTTGGTGTGGCTCTCACCCCACACCAGACCCTGTGCTCTGTGTGTGTACACAGGTGTGTGTTTGGCCACCACACGTAGGGTGGGGCCAGCTCTCTGACAGCAAAACCTCAGGGCTCCCAGCCAGCATCCAGCCTGGCCAGACCCCATAGCCACAGCCTTTCTTGGCAGCATTGCCTGGTTAATTATGATTTTAGCCCAGTTCTCTAAAGAAATCAGGCTTCTCTGAGGACACTGGCTATGTGGGGTTTCACCAGTGTGCTTCAGTACTACCCCACAATAATATTTTAACCTTCCCACCAGCTTAAATTGAATTTGAGGGTAGGCAGAGCTCTCAGAGCTTTGTTTGAGTTTTAGGAAAGGTGAAAGGATAGTGGAGACACTGCTTGTATGCCCCCAGCATGAGTGAGGCTGTGACACAGTCTGTGGTACTGCACAGACAACCAGAGCACAGACCTGAGCTTCCAGCCTCCCAGGAAAGGACATCCCTGCAGCCTCCACTCCTCATGAACTGCTCACCTTTTAATGCCACCCGTTCCCCAGAGGAAATGGTAGCAAGGAAAGGGATGAGAAATTGTCTTTTCAAAGCTGTGGGGAATATCTGGGACACAGGCTGGGTATGTTCCATTCTTTTCCTTCCAGCCCATTTCAGTACTTCCCAGTGGCAGAGATGCCACCCACCCTGCATTACAGCGTGTTGCTATTTCTGTCTTTCTGGCACCCATTCATCAGCTCCCATATTTCCATATACACAAGCACAAACATCTCCAGGACTGAATTTTTCCAACCATTCATCAACTTGAGAAACTGGAGCAGCCAAAGCTTCTGGATGTTGCAACCACCATGGAAGTCTTTTAGGGTGGGAGACTTGCTGTCCCGCGGGGGGCTTGCGGCTGTGCCAAAAAGCTATCAAACCCACCAGCATGAGGAGAGAAGTCAGATGGGAGTGGGCAGCAGTCTGTGGCCTTGTACAGTTAGCAGCCAGTGTCCTGGGTGCTGGGGGAACAAGGTGCCAGTAAGACCCTCCCTAAGCTGCGTCTCACTCCTTCCTGGGAGAGCCACATACAAGAGAAAAGGTCCACTGTGGCTCATGAGGAAGAAAGTAGAGAGATAATTGAAAGGAAATGCTTCTAAATGAGATCACAGTTACGTCCCGCTGCAAATACCTTATTTTCTGTGCAAAATTTGTGCATTAACATCTTAGCGGAATGAGGTTGAAAATCTAACATATTCACTAGGCCCTTTTACAGTATTACACGCATAATTTCTAAGATTTTAAGATTAGGCTGATTTCTGGTGGGTTTTTTTTGGGGTTGTGGGGTTTTTTATTGTTTTTTGTTTGGTTTATTTTGTTTGTTTGGGATTTTTTTTTATTTTTTTATTTAACTACCAACAATTTCATTTAATTTAATTTGCCTGTCCTTGTGTAAAATAATAAAAGCCCTTAGTGCAATTTTAATCTTTTACAAATTCCCTTTCCACCAGATGAACAAGATGATATAAGAACAGTTTGATTATTTTTTTAAATCCTTGAATTCTAAAAATAAGTCAAACTTGAAATTGCACCCCAAAATCAAGCAGTTCCCTTTTAACAGGGCTGCAACAGCATCCTCACAGATTTGATGAAGAAATTAATTGTCTTTTAAACTGCACTTGCAAATTAAGATGAGAGTCCAGGCAGGCACCTTTGCACAGGAGAAAAGTGGTGATAATGGAATGGGAATTAAGGGGAAAAACCTGTAAATTCACCTTATTTATCATTCTCATATTCTGTCAAACTTAACTTTCTGTGTGGAGGTGTGCACACCTTTAAAAAGAGTCTAAGTGTCACGTGAAAGGGAATATTCTAAGGACACGTCCACTACAGTGTGCTGCCACACATGTAGCATTTCCCCCTTAAAAGCAATCATGAAGCTTGCTTAAAAACCATGAGATTTTAAAAGAAATGTATCTTTGGGGTTTTTTTTCTTGCCTTGGGTGATTTGGGGGATTTTTATGACAGTACCTGAAAACCACAGACATGCCCCTTTTCATCTGGAATTCTGCCCTAACTCACTGTTCTGCAGCTGGGACATTAAGAGAAGTGGCAAGGAATGGATGAAGCTTTTTAAGGACAGGAGAGATGGACTCCTTTGGGAGTCTTTGGGTCTCCACGGCTGAGTTAGAGATTTGGACTCCCATAATAGGTATCAGAGGGTGCCCAGCTTCCCCATCTTGCACATTCAGCGAGTCTGCCTTAGGAAATCCCTGAGGCTCAGCACTCTGTGAAATGCAATAAGCCATCCACTGGAACGCTACACTTGGCAGCTGCACTTGAGCCCTGTGTGGCTGGAGACAGCACCAGGCACCCGCCTGTCAAGGAGGGCAGCAGCCGGGTGGGCAGCAGCTGGGTGGGCATCATCACTCCTCAAGTGCCATGTGCAGCCACTCACAAGGGCTTCACATGTGGGCTTAAGAAACAATCTGGTACTCAGGCTGGGACAAGGACTGAACAGTTGAGATCTTCCCCCACCTCATTTGCCTCTGTGACTCTACAGCTTTGGTGCTAGAAAGTCATGTCAGCTGAAGTCAGTCAGAAGGAGACATAATAAAGTGCAATTTACTTCCTGGGATTCTGTTGCCACATCCCTGGAAATGTGCAGAGTCACACATGCTCAGGGCATGGCTTGAGGCCTGGCTGCCTGACAGACCTAGAGGTGATGGGACTTCCTTCACATATTGAAGGCCCTCACTGGCCAACTGTCCTGGGCATTTACCCTCAATATTCCCCACTGCAGATGAGAATTGTTGTTATTACTTTTATAATTATCGTTATTATTGTAAGTGATGGTGTTCCAGATATGTTCCTTAGTCTACAGAACATGGAATTAAAGCACACAGGTGCTTCAGAAAAGAAAATGGTTTCTGGAGAGAGAGAAGGAAAAAGGAAACAGTAGGGAAAAAGAGGAAATCTCAAAAGACAGAAAGACCAGGTGAAGCAGAAACTATGTAAGGGGAGGAGGAAGTATATACAGGGAGGGAACTACTGGACTGGAAGCCCTTTCATGCTGATCTCTGTGCTAAACCTCTATACCAGATGAAACCATGACAAGTAGAAGGATGTTGTGAATTCCCGAAGTATATACAGTAAGAAATCTTCTGATCAGCTCAAGTATTTTCTTATTAATTTATAGACTAGCTGATAGATGTTGGTTGCCATCCCAATTTACTAATTTTATTTGGAGTTATTTGAGACAGTGGCTTCATGGCTGACTTGATTTTGATTCTAGCGTTTTCTTCATCCTTGTTCATTAGGGTGATGGCTATGTTAGGGAAAGATGTGCCCGAGGCCTGTGTGGTCCACAGCTGGGAGCCCTCTGAGCCGCCTGCAGGACCTTCCAGACATGGCAGGAAGTCAGTTATGGGATGATGATCTGTTGATACCTGTCCCAGCCTCAGAAGAGAGGCAGCGAGTCTAACAAGCCAACAGGAGGAAAACTTATCGTGGAAGAACAAAGATAAAGGAAAAAAAACAGCATTTAAATGGTTGCCTGGGCATATGATAAAAATGGCAGAGGTTATAATGAACTAATTGGATGATGTGTAAGTGAACCAATACTTTGTATGCTCTCATGTCTCGTCTGAGTCTATTTAATAACTGTGTTCTTGCTCTTTCTTGATGCATCCATGAACCAAGAAGCTTATTTTTAGGATGGGCTTTTACAAGACGTTCAGAAAAGGAANCTGGCCCGGGGCACTGAAACAAGGACACTGCCAACCTGAGTGCAGAGACAGCCTCCAGCAGAAGGTAGAATGAGATCTGCAGATGGGGCACAGGCCTTGACCCCAGAGCCCAGCTGCTGCCTCCCATGCCCAAAGTGCCCTCTGGTGCCATTCCCAGCCTCATGCACTCACTTCCCTGAAGCTCAAAATGCCAGCTGCTCCCACCCAAGCTGGCAGGCTGTGCCCCCACCATAGCGTGATGCTGCAGCTCGTCCCGGCTGCAGCAGGGAGCGAGCATGAAAGGCAGAGGGATTTGTAAAGTTCAGTGAACCCCAGGCAAACAGCTCCGAAGAGGCAGAGGCAGAAACATTTTGGTGGGTGCAGCAGACAGTTTGGATAACACTTCGGACAATCCTCACCACCTCAGATTCCTCTGCACCTGTGAAGCAGTTTGTGCCAGTGGATTGGGAAGTGCTTTTGTACACACATGAGGCCCATTAGGAGGCACAGCTTTCATAATGAAGAGTTTCAATTGCTTAGATATCGAGGTGGATAAATATTTGTCACTATCTGAGCGGAAGCCACTGCAAGGTGGGGCTGCTTTAGTGCACTGTTTGTTGAACAGCCAACTGCTGTTCTAAACTTAATCCTAAGAAATAAGCCATTATAAATAAAGCTGGAATTAGCAGAGCATATGTGACCTAACAAACATAATATTAATAGGATTAGATGTGAGATATTAAGGTCTGTTCCTGATGGCCTTTCCTGTATTAGCAGTCTCACCAATATATTTTTATATTCATTTGCAAAGGCCTATTTTTTAGATGGATAATAGCTGTAAGGATAAATTACATGTAAAGCAATATGGAAATGATAGAGCCTTTAAATGATGACTGGTGACTCTGTCTGCCTGGCTTTGGGTGTTTTTTCCTAACTTACCTTAAAGAGTCAATATTCAAGACCTCAATTATGACTCAAAAAATTACCTCTTGATCTTTGACAAACAGATCTTGAAGTCTACAAGGGAAATATAGACTATAGTTGTCTACCACATCACCTTCAGAAATATGACAGTGCTGAAAAAGGAAAAACAATAAACATATTGATTAAATTATATTTAAATTAACACTTAATATTAAACAATACAAAACACAGAGCAGAACAGCACTGAGCTCTGGTGTTACCACCAGCATTTAGGTATCTGTGATCACTTTAAAGCCTTGATATATCCGAAGGTGAGGCTGAAGCTGGAACATCTCTATAATTGAAATCTATGTATCTTGATGAGGAAATGGGTACATGTAAGTCAGTAGTGTTATCAGTGAATTGTGGGGGAAGAAACAAACACAAGTTGTTTGGTCCTGACCTTCTACTGGAAATATAGGTCAAGTTATTTATTCCAGCATCAGCCCACTCATATGTACAGGTCTTTGAGAAGTTAAAGGCATGTTTACATTTACCTTGGCTGTCTCTGTGCTTTGCCATGTGTGCTCCATTCTGCACGTCAGTGCAGAAATACCAGGATTAGACCCTTGTCACTGAACCGGCAATAAAGACCATTAACTCGATCTGTCATCACTGGATGCCCATTCCCAGCTGATCTGATTGATTTCCAGTGGATTAGCCTGGATGCAGCGGATGCTAGAATAACCCAGTAACCTATGACCAAGAATGGTATAGGGAGAGGAGATGTTATGTGCAACCTTCTGTGCCCGTCTTGTCCTTCTTAAAATACTGAGCTGTGGCAGGCACGTATTGATCTCATATGTGCTAACAGCTGTCAGCCAGACACACACATCCATTGTCTGCATCACTGTTGGCCAGCTAAGAACAATAATCACCCTTGCTATGCTGGGAAAATGGCAGCCATCGAGGCAGACCTTTGCTCTGAGGACCCTGCATTGCTTTAGATGTCATTAAGAGTCCCTAATTCTGGCTTAATGCTGGAATATGCCAGGATCTCTGAGCAGTATGAAATCCCCAGAGATGCCCTCAGAGCACCTGCTGTAGGTAATCAGCATAAGGATTTTACTTAATATATATCTGGATATCCCCATGCTTTGGTAGCCAGAGTGACAAGAAAACTGAGCCTCAGATAGAGCTGCTGTAGAGCTGCTTTGCCTCCTTGTGAGTCCCAGATTGCTTGACCTGACTTTATGCTTCCATTCTTTTAAAAAATGACACCTTCTTATTTACATATCTACAACCTTTTAAGTAGCTGCGGGAGACCTTGCATCTGCACTGGCTACCTCTCAGGGCAGGCTGCTGGTACCAGCCAGCTCCTAGTGTTGCCTCATTCCTCCCCACTGCTCTGGAAAGCACTTGTCTGAGCTCACATGAAAAGACACAGCCGCTATGATAGGTACTAACCGCTTCAAATTATGCAACAATGCCATGTGGGATCTCTGGGTTCTTCTTCTCATGTGCCTTCCCTGAGCTCAGCCCACACCACCCACAGCCCCCGCTGCTACACTGAAGGCTACAGAGGGGCCTGCAGTGGCCCTGAAGTCACCACTGCCCTCTCACAGGGAGGGAGAGCCTGGGTGAGGAGGACAGGTATGAGGAGTAGCCAGAGTGTGCCAGGCACTTGGGCTGTGCTGGGCACTTCCAGGGTGTATTGATTTTCCCACAGATCCTAAATGCAGAAACAAACCACAGGGCCTTGGCCAGCCACAGTCTCCAGTTGCACATACTTTGCTTGCACAGTTGTAAGCCGGAAAGTCCCTGCAACACCACTAAATAAGCTCCTAGGATGGGAGTAACCTGTCTATAAACACACAGACAGGAATAGCTCAGTGAGAACACGAACATTCAGTCCCATAAATGCCTTCTTAGTGCAGCAACTATAGAACAAGCACCTTCTTAAACATGTCAGGGTCCTGACAATACCAACAGGGGCCAGACCGTCTGGGATGTCCAACATCCACATTCATGAATGCCTTGTTGTAAGCCTCAGCAGCTGTTTGGCTCACAGAACAGGAGCGGCTGCGTGTGTGCCCTCTGTCACTTTGCTCACCCAGCATGGTCAGGAGTTACCTGGTCCCTTGTCACCCCTGCAAGATGCTTCATGTCATGGTGTGTTGCCACACTGCTCCAGAGGCCTGGACCCCATGGAAAGATTTCTGCTCTCATGACCTTGAATCGGTTTAGTCTGAGTCCTGCTTGTTTTCAGCTGTAATGCTTACCACACAGCCCTCCCCATCACTAAGATTTATCATGCCTTTTTTTTTACCGAGGCTTTTGTGACCTAAAATCCCTCTTTAGCCAAGGATCTATTTGATACTTATGTGACATATCTTCTTTTTATTAGCTCTGCATGCAGAGTTACCCTGTGCCTGATGATGTAGCTGTGGGCAGTGCTCAGCAAGCCACAGGCCTGCCTGGGATTTTCCTTTGCACAGGCATTGCTGCAGTTCAGTATTTCAGTGTGATTCAGGTAGAAGTATCCACTATTCATCTTTCACACAAAACATGCAGAAAGACAGATGTATAAGAAGAGGAAATGCTAATAAGCCCACAAAATTCTATCCCTGCAGAGAAACTCACTTCCTAAATGCAGTGGGATGTTGACCAACGGTTTGGGTTCAATTCCAGCAAGAAAGAGCTACTAATCTCCAGGGCTTTCCATAGGAAATGCAGCACAGCAGGGACAATTTCCTTTTAAAGGTGCATGAGAGTACCAGGATTGTGGCACGTAAAGGATAACAGGACGGCTTCTGCAGGCTCCATCGAGCATAACGAATCAGCTTCAATACCTTGTAAGAAAAAGGGGAAATATTTTGCAATGCATTTTTAATGTAATGCATAATTGGAAAGAGAGACACTGAAAGATTAAGATACTATTCATAATGCTTTCATTTACCATACAGAAGGTTAGACCCATTACCAAAAGATGGCTACATTTAAGAATCTACCAATCAGATTGTTTTCCTAGGTAAGAAGATAACAGGATATATTTTTCCTAGTTATGTTGCCTTCATAAATCTGATCAATGAAATGCTACTGGGTCTGAAGGGTATTTAAATACAGCTTTGTCCACAGATGTAGCAGCAGATATTTGGCAGGAGAATCACTGACAGATTTAATTAACATTCCAATTTGACAAAATAAATGGAATTGTCTATCACAAAATGGTATTTATATCAAGACATTTTACTGCAATATTTATGCTCAAGACCAAATGACTTACTGCTGCTAAAAAGTGACAGTGGTAGCTTATTCTCTTCCATTCTTTTCTATTGCCTTGCAGGTAAATTAAATAAATTGGAGATGTCAGAACATGCTTCTCAGACATGTATGTAGTTTATATGTATGGTAGCATGTCTTCCCTCATCTGTGCGATCAGTCCTGTGTTCTCTGCTCTGACTGATACCAGTTCCTTTCAGGTGCATCCTGAAGTAAAAACAAAATAAGTCAAATAATTACATCTGGAGCAATTTGAATCAGAAAAAGAAATCTTTCTTCAGAGCTACTGTTTAGGCATATACAAGAAGGCATATGTGGCTTACCTCTCCCAAAAATCCTCATCTTCTGAGATAAATGTACCAGCAAGGTTAGTTCAGAGGCTGCATCATTCTGAGTGCTTTTTTTTAAACAGCCTGTTCTCCAAGTGCCAATTCCAATGGATGCAGTGCAGTGCAAGACTAACAGCATCTATCAGGCAGATCCAGTGGCACTGTCGAGTTATCAATTTTTCCATATTGCAGGTCTCAGCATCAAGTGATCCATGCATAGACTCAAATGTAGATTCAAATTTTCTTACCTTTTTTTGGTCAGCTGGGGCAAAAAGGTGGGGATAGCCTGGCTTCTCTCACTGATACATTAAGTCCTTGCTCCCAAATGCTTCAGGGGAAGTTGTGCCTGGGTATTTTGGGTANCTATGGGTATGGTTGGACTCTATCTAGGAGGTCCTTTCCAACTGCTAATATTCTGTGATTCTGTGAGGAATCATTTCATGGTGGATACTGCAAGTACTCAGCAGTTTCAGTTTCAGCCATCCTCCCCAGCAAGATGCTGCACAACCCTGAAGAAACAACTGGGCTCTTGCTTTATGGCTGGTGCTGGAGTGGCACTGTCAGAAATGCAAAGAATCATCAAGGACGAATGCCTCACAAATATATACCCTGTGCAGTCTACTCTGGTGGAAATACTGGTTTGAGTGGTTTGAAGGTGGAGTTCATCTCTAAGAAAATGCAAGAAAAATTATGCAATGGTAACTACAGCTGTTTGATTAGCCTCCTAGTAATATGTGAATGCATGGACTTGCTATATATATATATATACATACAGAATATGTGTAACATAGAACATTCAATATATGCTATGAATAATCCACTTACTCAGAGTTAACAGTGGTGTACAAAAGGCATCTCACAGCACTTAGTTTTGGTTTTGATTGACATTGTAGGCACGAAGCATGACTACCAAGACTTTTTTTAGAGTCGTTGAAGAGAGACAGGCATTTCTAGGGTCTCTTTCATCTTACGCTAAGCTAGACCCCAAAAGTAGGCCAAGCAAACTGCACCCCAGAAGTGCCTCTCTCTTCTTTGACTGCAAAGGGAACCTAGGGTGGCTGCTGTAAAGAGGTCAATGCCTGAGTTAAAGGTTTAAAAATAGAGGAGCTAAATTCCACCCATGTGGTTCAGATAAGGGAGACAAAGTGAAACGGGTCAGGAAATGTTTGATCTCTTCAGTCTGGTCGGTTATTTTTTACTATCACTGAGTCTGATTTCCAGTCACTGATTTCACAGCACTGTCAGTAAAAGGATGACTAGGGTCCTAAATATGGAAGAAACTTTAATTAGCTATTGATACAGCAGGGCTTAGATCTGTGCAGATCAGAGGCCCTTTGTGTCAAACTTTGTGCCAAGAAATTACGGGAGACAACACCAGTCCCAGCCAGTTTGTCAGCTGAACAATCAGGAGCTGGCAAGGGAAGAAATGTAGAGAGGAGTCGCTCCCTCATTCATTTTGTGTGGGAAGTCAGTGCAACATTGCACTGGTGAGTGCAGTAAGATGGCATAAAAGTCTGAAAGAAATACGTCCAAATTTTTTTCTGCCAGCCCTGCCCTGCACCTGGCAAATACCCTAGGAAGTTACTTTCTTAAGGCTTCCTGGGGCAAGATTAGTGTAAGGAGCCACTTTCATTGTACCAAGAGACTGTACTGGAGGCAACAAGGACACATACTGGGGAAGCAGTGAGACTGATGTGAGCAGGAGCTGTGCCATGAACAGGGTGTGGTGAGCAGCATGAGAGAAAACCCAAAGAGCGGAGTGAGGAAGGCTTTCTGTGGCTGAACTAAAGTTGTGAGGACCAGGTACAACAAGAAGGTGAAAACATCAGCGAGGCTTACAGAAAAAACACATGGACTTGATGATCCTCACATAGATGCCTCCAGGAGCCTAAAAGAATTATCAGGTATGATGTAGTAGTCAGAGCAACATGAAAAAGAAGCAGTTTTGGTAGCAGCACTTTGGGCTGGGCTGGAGAAGGGTGAAGGGAGGATGTTACAGAGAAACAAAAGAGTGGCACTTGGTGGAATGAGAGACTACATTTTCAGGCAGGTACTGGGCATGATCATGTTGACTCTGAAAGCCAGAAGAAAAGTAAACACATACACTGATGGAGAATACTCTGCACTTCTGACAGTATTTCCTTGTCAGTGCTTCTGTTCAAAGTTCAAGCAGAGATGGAAAGTTCTTGGATGCAGTGCTGTGTGGCTATGGGCTCCGTCCTGTTCTCAGAGCTGTGGTACTGTCCCGTGTGTCCCTGACTTACCTACTGCCGCCAGGAGGGACCAGCACCCATCCTTGCTGTCCTGGGACTGCCTTTTGGCAAAGCTGTTGCTGCGGTGCAAACTCCAGCATCTGCTTAGAAATACAAATAAATAGAATAATGTCAGCAGAGCAAACTCCAGGATGCCCACACGTTAATTGCCCTTTCCAGAGAAAGTGAACTGAAAGACCCTTTGGTAGAGGAGGGAATTCAGTGTTGATATCCTACATCCTGAGCCAACCCTGTAATCACTAACATTCCAATAAGGGAGAGGTATTAACAATGTTTTCTTAATGGGACCATTGGTGTGGCTTTTTAAGTGTCTGAAAGTGAAATGAAATACACAGGATATGTTGTATGTAAATTTTTTTGTTAGTCTTTTTTCAGTGAAAATCTAGAATTCAATCTGAATTACCATTTTATCCTGATTTTACCATTCAATTGAAGAACCAAAAAGGAAAAAAAAAAACCAAAACAAAACAAAACCAAAACCAACTGTTATTTGCATGCACCTAAATTCTACTATTCATATACTGTAGAAAAAGTATATCATAAGAGCAGCTTGTTTGATCACTCTCAAATCCCCACCAAACACTTTCTGTCTGGATTAGACACTCCCAAGAAGTAGGAGGTGACTAAATGTCTTTCATTCATTTTGCAAGGATGCTTTTATTGTTACATGGAGTTGCCATCTGTTCATCTTGGAGGCAAGAGTCCCAGAAGATTTTAAGACTCAATGATACAGCTTCAGGTGCCTCTCTAAAGGACAAAGACTGGCGCACTTTGATCCCTGGGGTGTGCAGACTGCTCCATCAGACAGGTTTTGAGTGAAAGACTCACCGTGAACGGCTACATCACACTTCACCTCTTCTGAGAAGGGGCTGTGTCAAATTTGTTCAGTCAAATGGCCAAATTTAGGATATCTGATGAATTTAGTTTTAGGTCAGCTTCTTCCTTCTTTCTGTAGTTTATACTTTATCACAGTAAAACTTTAAAAAAAAACCCAAACAAACAAAAAACAGATTGACAATCATGATTTATTTTTTTTTTCCTTTTAAAATGAGAATTTGAAATGCTTCATCTTGAAGATGTCTGAGTGAAGTATTTAGACTTACTGGAAATTTTCATTCTTTTTTTTTAAAGTCGAGAGCTAAACTGGAACCATATTCATGAACAATTTCCATTCCAACAGAAAGAGCATTTATGTATGTTACACACACATATGCGCACACGAATTCGAGTGAAACCCCAAAGCTTCTGCTTTGGATAAGACATCTTTACCTTCCTTCTCTTCTGCATGGTTGACTGAATATGTAGGATTTTTATTTTTTTTTACAACTGGGATAATAATTAGAAGAAGCCCTGATCTGTGTACTTTGTGACCTTTGTGATCAGAACTACAATAAACAGGGATGTGCTTCAGAGCGCCTGCTGAACACGCCCTCCTATTTCTATTTTAAAAGCATCATGCAGACCCTGAACTCCCAGGTTAAAACCTGTACGGCTGGTTAGGTCAGCCTCCTGGATCTCTGGGTTCGGGAGACCTCACTCTAGCCAGCACCAGCACCACTTACCCATCAGAATATACTCCAATTTATAAAACAAAGGGAAAGTCACTCGCAGGAACCATGATGAGATCCAAGGCTGTCCACAGGACACCAGTTAAAGGCTTGGCTGGGCTGGCAGTGACCAAAAAGCTGCCACCATCTGACAGCTGTCCCTGACAGAGAGGGGGATTATCTGTGTCAGCCTGGCTGGCTGATGGGCTGGCCAGATAGGGCCAGGGGCCAGCCCTGTAACACCGCCAACCCAACTGGCCCCCGACATCTTGCCTTGGTCAGTGCCCTCTAAAGCATGGCCAGGTGGAGGAAGGCTCTGCAGATCTGCCCCCCGTGCTCCCATCTTGGATCTCGGCCTGGCTGAATTCAGATGCTGAAAGGTACATATGTGAAGTCATAAGGAAAAAAATGCAATAATGCAACAGAAGAACTCTCCACAGGAAAGATGAGGCAGACTGTGAATCATAAGAAAATTTTAATATTCCTACTGGACAAATTATTATTGCCCAAGCATTAGCCCTGAAAAAGTACATTGCTACTTGGATAACTTGGTAAAGCAGCCCATGCCCTAGTTTATGAAGGGACAATCAGTAAATACCAGTACAGGGTCAAAAAGGCTGACTGAATTTGCTGATAAATCTTCGTCTGAGGCAATTAGTGTAGAAATGAGACTATAGGCAAAATTCTGACTGACTTCAATTAGTCAGTTCAATGACAGCCTTTAAAATGGACTTTGCTGAAGTTGTGTGGCTTATAAATCAGCATCCAGATTGCCCATATGCTTCTGCCACAGGAGGACGAAAGGTCTAGAAGCAGAAAGCAGCACCTTCTGTGCTGTTATAATGACGAACTGGAGCAGCAAAGCCTGGCTGTCTCACAGCTGTGCAATGCCGGCCCATCACCACTGACCCTGGGCATGGCAGTGGGAGGCTGCTGCCATGCAGAGGAATAGTGACAGAGCTACTAAGGGCTGTTCCTTGGGACCACCCCAGGGACCAGGCAATCAAGCTGCTCTAAATACACCCTGGTGCTCCCACTCCTCACACCAAGCTGCAGCAGAGGCCCCAGGGGTAGACCAGAGCAGGTAGCTGAAAAAAGGCTGCTAAATTCTCCTCCAGCATTGCCCCTCTCCAGAGATCTCACTTCTCTGTGCCTCAATTTACTCATTTGGGTGTAAAAATATTTACCTCTCTCTAAGGGTTACTAGCAGAAGGACTTAATATTTACACAGTGTTGAGGCAAGTGTTACAAAACACTTTTCAATGAGCAGCTGGAATGGTATCCATTTCAGATCTGCTTTTTTTCTCTCTTGGCCTTCTGGAGAGTTAGATGACAATTTAGTATTACCCATGACATCTGGCAGTGTTAAGCCAATTCTCATTTTATTCAGGTTTAATCACAGAGTTTGCAGGGGCCCAAGGTGGAGCAGATCTCTGGGCTGCCAGAAGCAATTGAGATCAGCCAGGTTCTGAGTCACAGCCAGAGAAAAAGATCAAGCTCCAGCTCACAAAATGCCAAATTGGTGTAGAGTTTTGAGCTCCTTCCAGAGCAAGAGCCCTAATGCAGTCGCTTACGTTGCTTTTACTTCCAACATATCCTGCTCACCATCATGCAGATCATTTGGAGGAATATCTGAGATGTGGCTTTCGAAATAAACTCAGTAGCATGACTTCAGCCGTTACAAGGCTGAAGATAGTGTACTATTCCTTGTGTGTCAGCCATATTCTTATTATAAAGACATTCACTTGGTTCCCAGGAGAGAACATGATCAAGTTTTACTCCGAGATACTCAGTAAATGTGACAGTGCTAAATGGAAGAGGTTTCAGCCAAGAATAAAACCAGCTTTGAGCGTGGCAGGAGGAGAGGAAGAATGAAGAGGAGAGAGAGAACAAATTTATTACTACAGCTGATCACATATGCTGTCTCACAGGAGACACTATGAAAGACATGGAACATCATTTGCACTAATTAGAAGAACAGTGTCACCCCAATGTATGAATATTTAAGATTTCAACACATGTACTGTAGAGGTCATCAGCAGAAGGCCTAAAGAGAGGTGTGCATCACGAGTGGAAGCAGCTGTTCGCACTCTAATTTTCCCTGTGGAAAGTATAAATGACACTGATAGATCGAGCACCCTTCAGGGAACCCTTTTGAAAACAATGTAAAAGACAGAAGGGGAGGAGAAGAGACAATATCTCAGAGAGTGAATGAGTTCACAGGGGAAAGTTTACTGTTACCTGGGAACAGTAGAGGGCCAGAAAGGGTTACTGAGGTTGTCCTTTGGCAGGTACACGTCAAGGAATGGAAAATTAATGTGTTCCTTGGCATCTCTCACCTCTCTGCAAGTCATTATTTCTGTCCACTGCTGATCAGAACTGCCCATTTCAGGTTTTCCCCTTGGCACAGCCTGTTCTGTGTTTTCAATTTCCCTTCTGCAAAGCACTTCCATCCAGCTTCCTTAGCACCACTTCTCACCTAAACGCCAATCACCAACCCTCTTTCTGAATGTTCTGTTTGAAAATTGATAGGGCTGTACCAATAAAGTGAGGTTCTCCCTGCCCGAGACAGCAACTGCTACTTCAGGACAGTTGTCATCTCTTTAATGGAAATTCCACTGGGCTCCATAGGAATCTTCGCTGGTCTCTGTGGATTACTCTTGATTCTATTATTTTTTGCTGGAAGACCAATCTGCAAAGACTAATTTTAAATGGATTACTTATTTTACTGTCTGATTTCCAGTTGAAATTAGTACAAAAGCAGTTGCATGGGTCTCAGTTGGAATTTCCTGAGGGGGACACAACCACTTCAGCTCCAGAGACTGTTTCAGGCTAATCCTGTAGGGTGGATTTGATTTTACAAAGATTTCCCCAGCAAAATAGAGGACATATGCAAACATATTTCTTGGTTACATTTGTCCCCCAGAGGCTACTATCGTTCCCTGTCTGAGTTCCTGCCTCCAGCTGAGCCTGTTGCTCCGTAAACACAATATGCTAAACTTGGTGCAGGTAAAGTAGTTCATAATGCAGGAGGGATATGGGTATCAGACTATACAAATTGCTGACCCAGTCTCTACAGCTGTATTGGATATGTCCTTTACAAGACTGGTTGCTCATTAGCTGTCTTGTGCCAAAGAAACACCTGAAGGAGCTGATGGTGAAGGTGCATGGTGAGAACATTGTGCTTCCACCTAGAGCTTAGTGCCTGACAGAAGCTGCCTTGTCCTGCCAGCAGCACTTGCGCAGCAGGCAAGGATTGCTTTATAAAGCAACGTTTGCTGAATGCTCATGGAGGATACTGGTGCACCAGAGAGGTCAATGCTTGTCTGATAGTGCACACCGTCCTCCAGATGTTACAACACATTGAATCCCCCTTCCTTTTAACTTATTCATCATAAGACAAACACCAGAGAGAGGCCCTAAACACAGTGTTCTACACCGTGTGGGGCTGCCAGCAACCACAGATTTAGACATTGCAGAGGTGAAAGCAAAGAAGCCGGAGAAGTTGAACTGCCGGGAACTGGGAGATGGATTTAGGAAAGATGGTCAGGAAATAGTGCCTGGGGTATCTGTTTCAGCGTTAGAATCCCTCTGAACTGCATGGTACCTTACTCCTTGGACAGAGGAAGTTGTGTTGGTTTCACCAGTGCTACAAGAGACCACAAGTCTTTCTAAATCACAGGAAACCACCGAGAAGAAAAATAGAAGTATGAGGAATAACCATATGATTCCTAGCAGGTGTTTGTCTCATCGGTTCTTAAAGAGTTCAGATGATGGCAATTGCACGAACTAGTCCAACACTAAATTACTCTTAAGATCAGACACTTTTGCTTTGTATAATGTGATTTTTTTTGTTCCTACAGATTATGATTATTTCCTTGTCTATTCTCCTCTTTTTAATAGTACATTTGGAGATCGGGTTATTCCTTTCCTCTTTGTTGCAACTGATAAAAAATACTCTGTTCTCTAAATAAAAATAAAAATCAAAATCTGAACAGCTGTTCTGTGTGTGCCTTTTTACCTCCCACAAATTGGGGAAAAAACCCTATATCAATTAATACATTTATTTGTAGACATAGGCTTGCCTTTCAAATGGGGTGGGTCAAGCATATGTCGCCTGCATTGGCTGACAGCAGCTTGAGAAGCAGCAGTAATCTGACCACTTTTCATCATGTGAAATTAGGTTGTTTGGACTGGATCAGATCAGATTTGCTCTAATCCATCTCTGCTGTTACTCATCACTTTGTGCTCTTTGAGATGGCTACAAAGAGTCTGATTGTTCATTTTTTCCTGTTTGACAATTCAGTGGCTTGCTTGCCCCTTTGAGTAGGTGTTAGCTTTGCCCCCTTTCAGTCTCGTGGATGCTCATTGCTCCACCACAGTTCTTTCTGAACAATTGAAGGCAGCTTTAAGTCTATCTCAGCCAATTCTTTCGCTGTTCTCGGGCAGATTTCACTTGGCACAGGCAAGCTGAACACCTCTAGTTTATCTGATTACTTTCTAACCTGACATTTCTCTATTTCAATTTGAGTTGCTGTTCNTTTTTTCCACTGGTATTAATTGTATCAGCTAGTTGAACAAGGGGTCTTTGTTAATTTTACTTAATTTTTTGCCTTCTTCAGCATACCACCAAAACATCAGCAGTGCAATCCAACAGCATAACACCCAAGGCGCTAATCTGAACAGTGGCAAAGTTTTTGCTTGTTTGTTGCTGAGACCTGAAATATAACCATGTATTAACCATTTGAACTATGAGTCTCAGATAGCTGTCCTGAAGCTAAACTTAAAACCTGAGGTTCCTTGACATTGCACACCCATAATACACTTTGTGTTCAGAGTGCAATGTGCTTAGATGGTGAGTTCAGAGGAGGTCATAATGGCAGCTTCTATCTGAAGTAGCTTGTTAGGGTCCAACAATTAAGCCCATCTAAAGTTTTCCATATTTAAGCCCTGAAAAAAATCCAAATGTACATCTATCATAACTAACTATTTTTCTTCTTCACTGGCAATCTGTGTACATTGTCTCTGCTGACCTTCCCCAAGGCAAGGGTTTCCTGCAGAGAATACACAGTGTTTTCCTGTCCACAGTACAAGGCATGCCTGAGTCTCCCAGGTCTCCTGGCTACAGGTTGTCTTTGACCCTTGAGTTCTCCATGTAATAAAGATTTCTGGAAAGATTGTTTTATTAGAGTTCTCACCACCATTTCCCTTTATGACCTTGTGTTATGACCTTGCAATTGTTTGGCACCTTCAGATTGCTCATACCTGAAAGCATAAGCATGCAAAATATCACCCAGATATCACCCCCGTCCCTGTCTAATACACTGTTCTTTATTATCACTGATGCTGCTTTATCTGACTGGCTTGCATTGTAAGAGCGCAGCCTTGCTCATAGCTAGGATCCTCTCCTCCTGACTGGGTACTAAAAACACCTGTGAGAAGCTGTAATTTTCTTGCTCCCTCAGGGCTTTTAAATGACCTTGAAGAAAGAAAGCATATGACAAAGGGGTGGGTGTGTGTGTGTGTAGGGAAACAACAAAAGAGAATTGATGGTATAAGCTAACTCTAGGCACAAAGTGTGGCTCCTAATTGTTTGAAAACCTTAAAAGCATTGGCAGAAAGGTCACCTGAACTATCCCTGATTCTAATCAGCAGATTACCTTTAATTATTTACAACTGTGGATTGGACATAAAAAAGGAAGGCTAGCAGCCACCTGGTTTGGGCTCCTGGTTTGATAGCTGTTACAAATTCACAGGGAAAGTCAGACAAAAGAGCACCCGTTGCTGGAAGCCCATTTAAAATAGAGATGTCAGATGCAAAAGGGAAAATGTATTGATGAACAAGAGCAGGTAAGGAAAGAGAAGCAGAACTGTGGAGCACCTCAATGGTGCTGTCAAGGTGCACTATACTGATAAGTCCAAACTGGGAGTGTTCAAACACACAACTTTCTGCCCCTTGCATTGGCTGCTTTGGAAGTCAAGTACACAGCTGCCTGTTACCATGAGCTCCTCTGCTTGTGCTGTTTTAAAAGGCCAAAAATATGTCCCAGTTAGCAAACTGCAACCATACAGAGTCTCACTGACAAAAGGGAGTGTCTCTTCTGATGACAGGCTCGCTTTGGTGTTAACAGGAATGAGTCATTTTATTCATCAGCACTTTTTTGAAGATGTGTCAAATCATCGGTTATGGTGGGGTCATATCTGCAAGCTCTAGGTTATACCCAGGAAAGTGGAATTAGTCTTTTTAAAATAAATGTTTACTTTTTCTGGCTTTGCTAGCTAAAGGGCACTGGTATAGGCTTCTAATAGGTTGTCTTGGGCAACTCCTAGTCTGTTTTGGGATATTGGCCAATGAAAAGAGATACTAATTGTGATAATTGTTCCTACACAAAGGATTTGATATGGAAACCTTGACCTGATGGATTAAGGTCCAGTGGAGACAAGGCTCAAGACCGTGCAGCCAAGGGAAAAACACAAGCAATTTCCCCAGTGTAGTCATCCCTTTAGAGATCAGGCTTCTGACATTAAGTCATTTCTTGTTTCTGAAGTAGTAGTTACTTTCTGGGCAGCATTCCTGAAATCTGAAGAAAATAAAAAGTTGTTGCCAGTATTCTGGCTGAATTAAAATGGGATTGGCACAAAAATTAGCTTGAAATGACCTATGCAGATAACTTGATTTGGCAGAGAATAAGCTGCTGTTTATAGTCACATTAAGAAGCGTGAGAATGCAGGGGTGGAGCTCCTCAGTGGATTTGTAGAGATGTGGAAGAGAGAAAGCAAGAAACACAAAAGGAGACTTGCCTCTTGCCAGCCTCAGGCAAGGAGTCAAGCTTATGAACAAGCAGCCTAGAGGACAGAGCTGCTGAGAAACACCCAGCCTCCTGCACAAAGAAATGCTCATCTGTGATCCTCCTTTCCCACAGCACAGAAATGCCTGTGAAAAATTCCAATGTGTTGGCCATGGCACAATAATTTTAAAGCTGCATTTAACACACTTGTAATGTTTTTTTCCACCTAGTAAGCTAGTGTTCTGAAAAGCCTGGAACCCCAAAAGCTATCTGCATTAATAAATAAAGGTTATCTATCTACAAATATTTTATTTTTAGAGTGTATTTTGCCAGCACCAGTAGTGTTTGGAGTCCCTCCGGGATGCGCACAGGCATGAAAAGCCAAGCCCTGCCTCCAAGAATGTAAGGACTGAGGGAAATACATGACATGGAAAGGGTTTGGAAAAATCAGCTACAGCCAAGCGTGCATGATGCAGACATACATACTCATGTGCAAAAGTGTAATTTTCCTCCAACAAAGATTTGAAGCAGACAGATAAAACTGGCATGCCGTGCCTGCACTTCAAACAAACGTGCTAATGTGAGCTCTGGAGGGAACCAGCACATAAGTTGTTTCCACATGTACATGTATATATATATACACATGAGCCCATGGGGAGGCAAAATACACGTTTATATATGTGAGTGTGTGTCTGTGTATGTATTTATATGTAAGCAGACATTCCCAGTCCCCTGAGCCAGCAGTGAGTTGCTGGTTGTGATGGCTGAAGGCAGCGGGGCATTTCAGAGGCAGGAGGAGCTGTCCTGCGTGGCAACACTGGCTGCAGTGGGACGAGCTGGCAAAGGGGTAAGCGCTGTGCAGCAGCTGCTGGGGAGGGGAGTAGGAGGTGGCAGCAAGGGCTGTGCAAATTCCTCACTTGGCATTCCTGGCTGGACAAGGAGAAGTGGAAAAGTGCTATTTTTTTCCAAAGGAGACTCTGTCGGACTTCATTTCCTCTTGACTATGCCACTCAGGGAGAGCTATGACAGGAGGAGCAAACTGAAATGCAGTCAAGAGCAACATGACAACAAAATCAAAGACATTTTCTGTGGTACAATGAAAGGACAGGGAAACCCACAGCAGGGATCATACTGAGAGTATGATGGGGTTGGCAAGATGTGGAAGGAAGATGACATTACCAGGCATGGTTTATATGAGTCAGACAAGAATAATAGGGGTATTGAAGTGCAGAAAAGATGAGGCAGATGAACTCATGCTAGTGGAGATTACAGTTCAGCTGCCCATCTTTCTCTTCTCCCTGATTTCTTTTCATTAAAAGAATCAAGTGAATCCTGTGGGGAGGAGGAAGGGAACAGGGAGTGTTTTAGTTTCTCTCCAGAGCATCGATGACATTGCTGGCTGTGGTAAAAAAAAAACGAGAAGCAAAACAAAAAAACGCACAGACAAAGAGACCTGAGGAAAAAAGAAGAGTGAAGAAGGTTAAAGAAGAGCGGAAGGAATGTGAAAAGTCAAGAGAGAGAGGAGGACATTCACAACAGTGAAGTCATAGATTTCTGTGACAAGCAAATAAAAAGTCTGAAAGAGGAAAAAAAGAAAGCTCAAAAGTTGGAGTGGAAGTGGTATTTAAGTCAGTTTAGTGAGTGTCACTGGTGTCTCTGGAATCAACTGAGGAGTAAAAGACCATAAGCAGGTGGTTATCAGGTAGTGGGGATGTCCTGATGGGTGCTGAAGCCAGAGATTGTGATATCAGTGACACAAGACGTACAGAGGAATCTATATTTTTGATACTTATTTCTAGATTAAACTGACCCATACAATAATAATACTTTAAAAATAGAACAGATTTTAATAAATGAGAAAAAAAAAGCTTTTCTCTTTAGTCTTAATGTAAAAATTACATATCAGGGAC
Organism: Chloroceryle aenea; assembly: GCA_013399075.1. Taxonomy (NCBI): domain Eukaryota; kingdom Metazoa; phylum Chordata; class Aves; order Coraciiformes; family Cerylidae; genus Chloroceryle; species Chloroceryle aenea. The sequence goes on along the minus strand of VWZY01007195.1, from coordinate 227,229 downwards.
CTAAAACTGAAATCAGTAGTCCATTTTTGAAGGCCAGACCAAATTGTTAACCTTAAGAACTCAGGGATAAAAAAAAAATAACTAGTTCACATGAATTTCATGCTTTATTATGCTTACACTTGTACATTTTAACAGATTTTTTACATTTAAAACTACACTATTGTGTCTACACTTCTACATTTAAAACAACTATGCACAAAGTTATTCAAAATATTCTGCAAGTCTGAGACCTTAAAATAATATTCACCTCCAGAGTGAGAAGAACTGGCAAATTCTGAGTCTCACTCTCTTCTCAGATGGCTAGCAAGGAAAAGTACCAGTAAACCCAGTGGAATTGCAGCAATGTAAAATAGATGCGAATGAAAGGAGAGTCAGTTCTTGACGTCCACAGAGGATGGTTGTAAACAAGGTGTCAACACATTTCCTCCTGATGCTGATATGAAGCCCTTGTTAACACAGTGTGATGACACTTCAATTGTCATGAAGCTGCGTTACTCATTTTAAGCAGAGGACAGATACATCAAGATTGCAGACAGGATGAAAGTGGAGCTATAGCTGCTTATAATCATGCATGACCAGCTGCTCTGAAGCAGTAACAACTCTGTATGGAAGCAGTGCATTGAAGTGATACATGTGTATACCAGGCTGCAAAACTGGAGCACATTTAAATATTAAGCACGGACAAAATAGCCTGGAGAACTCAAAGTCTTTTACAAAATTTGTATTATAACAGGGAAACGGCCCACAGTGGTTTTTGCTCATGCATATAGAACTGTTATCAAGTATTTACACGTTATTGTACAAAGACAATGAGACTGGAAGAGCAGGTTTAAATGAAATGAAATGTACCAGATAGCTTGTCCCAGAAAACCCACCTCAAACTTCAGATGCAATATGCCTAGCCTGAAAATCATAGATGAGAGATAAAACAGTCTTCAAAAACTTTGGCAGAAACTTCATATGCAAAAATGGAAAGTTAAAGTTTTAACAAATGACTGCTGGTTTGTGAGTGCAGGGCTAATGAACAAACTGTCAGCTTTACTGAAGAAAATACATCCAGCTAAATATAAAGTGTGATATCCAACTCCCAGGCTAGCCTATGGAAAAGCTCTCATTAGTTTCAAAAATGTACAATTTTATCTGTATACTAAGAACTGTTTCATCCTCCAAAAAAAAGGATTGATAAATATGTTAAGTCTTGAAGGTTTAATTCTGTGAGGAGGTGCTACCTTTTCATCTGGAAGACATTTCATTATGTCATCCATATAGTGCTCAAAGCAGTGCCATTTTCTGGTGTCACAACCACAAGCCAACTGCAGAGATGTATTTGGAAACATTTTTGATTTGCAGACTCTATTTTATGTCATCTATGAAGTCCTAAACACAAGCAAACCAAGCTTTTCTTCAAAATGCTGCATGAAATTTCCTGTTTCATTATATCTGCAGAGCCAGATGGGACATAGTACAGCCTGTTCACTACAAGGGAAGTTACCTGTTTTTAGCCTATTGAATACCTGGAGATACAGCAACAAAAAACTGCCTTAAATGAGAAAAAAAAAAAAAAAGGCACTAGTGAGGTACTCTGGAGGTGCCTATGTTTATTCCTTGGTAAGAAAAAGAAAAGATTTATTTATACTGGGAACCAAACTTTAAGATGGCTAATGTTGGCAGAGAGAACTACTGCTCCTGATGACTATTTCAGCTCCCCCAGCTGTGTATCAGGAAGATCCAGGATATATTCCATGCAAAATTTTACATTGTTCAACAACACAGAAGCAAGCAAAATAAAATTATTTCCAGCAGAAGAATCTGGAGAGAACCTGGTTCTTAGTAGATGGTATCCACAACAGCCTGTAACTGTAACATACCTAGAAAGTGGCTACATAAAGTCACAAGGCTGAATTTTGCCTATACACAACTTTTTATACTAAGTAGTGCCAAACATGTTTGCTTTATAAAGCTAATTTCAATTAATATTCAAACAGGCTCTTTCCAGTGACAAACATGCTACTACCATGCTCCACTCAGTCACGCTGGTTCTTGGAGCAGTGCTATTGTGCTGATTGACCTTGACAGACCAGAAGATCCAAGAAAAAAGAAATCCCATAGTCAACACTTTTGAGAAAAAACTCTGCCTTGAGATTTGACAGCCATAGCCTGGAGCTGAACCATCATTGCTCTGTACGTGTCTGTGATAGCTTAATCAGGCTGATTTCATTTTTGTACGGCTAGCTGCTACTTAATGAACAAACTTAATGATACATAACATGGAAGTGATTTCCTTGGTGGTCACTACTATCATTACTGTGCCCTCACAATCCTGTCCAGTTTGAAGTGCAATATTCTGATGTCTATCATACACTTGTCTACTGTTAGGGCCACACTATATCTACTGCTTCAATTGATAATTTATAAGTAAGCCAGACAAAAGCCCCTAAGACTAACCCAATGCTAAGCAGAACTTCTGGCCTTCCTACCCAACCCCAACAGACAAAATGACAGCAGTGAAGAACACAATTTTTACCTGAATACCAACCATCAGAGCACACCACCATGTGCATTGGAGGGGAACCTGCTATGTGCCATTGAAGACATTAGCATCAGTCAAGCAACTTCTATGTGTCTTTGGATATCAAGGCTGGATGCTTTGATGTGCTCCCAGCTGGAGGTTCCTATCCAGAAACATATGAAAGTCTGGCAGATATATTTTGGTCTTTACCCCAGGATCACATCTCCAGAGACTTCCTGTGCCTATCTGCCAGAATGCTACCAGGGCCCCTTGAGGGCTGGACAGCCATGCCCTACTCCCCTGCCAAGTCTGGATAGATCTGGCCAGGCTCAGTCAGAAAGACTCTCTAAGAACAAGCGTGAGACTCCCTCAGGAGACATCTGTGTCTTTTTCTTATGTGACAAGTCACCCTCTCAATGATACAAGGTCTGGGGGGGAGCCAAATAGGTTCTGATGACTTTCTGGATCTGGACGTCTCCTGATGCCTGGCCCATGGACAGGAAGACAAAATGCCTGAGCAGTCAGGACACTGTGTTGTTTTTCTTTATTTTCCAGTAAATACCCCGATAGCCAATACCACCTCATTAATTTGTAACTACCTTCTCTGAAATGACTTTGCAATTTTTGTGGTATGCACATTTGTTTCTCTTCTTCACATACCTTATCTCAGTTCAGGTTTCCCTAGTGTACCTCTGGATATTTGTAAATCTAACTCCCATTGACATAAGCCCCTCTCCTGGCTGTGAAAAGAGGTCTCAATAAGGTCATAAATAATGATTATAGCCTCTGTGAAGTCCCTTCTCACTGCCACAGTTGTGTGAAGTCACATGAAGTGGCCACAGTGTACCTTGTCTCGGCCCATTGATGTCCACAAACACTGGCAAGAAGTGCTGGTATGTCAATCTATTCTTCAACTGCGAAATAGTACATTTGGAATTTTAGCCTTTTATCCTGCATTTTAAAAATGCTTCTGGAAGCATGGAGGATAGATATTCACTATTCACTATTCTTGCTTCCACTTTTGATTTTTTTTAGTTTGTATAAACCTAAAGAAAACATTGTTCACATTATATCAGTATCCTGGTATTTCTGTTTACCTAAAACTACCTCAGTCTTACACAGAGATTTCCCCAAAAGCAATGGGAAAAACCCACAAAAACATAGCGTCTACTTAAATGCATTCTGATTTACATTCTGGTGGGCCCTGTGCTGTTTGGAAAGATTTGCTTTCCTCAAATTGGCTAGAAATTGTTGAATGTACATCATCCAGTTACATAGTTGTATCATACACGTCACATATTTTATGCCTTTACTTTCAATAGCTTTGTAGCATGACTGTAATATATTAGCTATCACATAAGATAGATATTAAACAGATACTTTATTTTGTACAAACAAGGATTTTGTTTCACTCATGAGGTAAAATGATTTAAAGAAAAGTAGATCTACACTGTTAACCTGGGCAATATAGAATTTATGTATTTTTCACCATTTAGCCCTGAGCATCAAACAAGTGAATTTACTCACTTTAATTTACCATTGCACTGTCAAAAGTATTTTTGAATCATCCAGAAAAAAAAAGTAAAATCCATACTAGTCGCATTTACCTGAGCATAACTCACTTCATCCAGAAGAATCCAAAGGCATTTCAGAAGACCCAATTCTATTAACATAGTTACACAAATAATCCTATTTGGCTTAGTTTTGCTTTGCCTTTTATTTTCTGTAGCTGTTTTGGTCTCTGACAGAGGGTGAAAGTGCTTCTCTCACCTGGGAGTATTTAAATGTAGTGCTTAAAATCTCCAGTGTTGCTATCATTAGAAAGAGTAATACAGTATCCTTGACAGCGTTAAAGTGAAATAAGAACACAGCTGAAAAATGAGAAACACAAAATTGAATCAGTTGGTTCTAAGTCACAGGGAAAATACTTTGTACACATGCAGAATATAATGAGCACTTTTGCCATAATTCTAATCAAATAACACAGTCTTTCCTAGCTACATGATGATATATGTAAAGGCAAAGTAAGTTAGCTTTGATATTTGGATGAAATTAGCTACAATATCAAACATTTCTTTTGAAATTGAGGGAAGGGTTACAAAAATAAATGAGGTCATGCTTAGAAATAAATGGCTAATAGCTCTGGAAGGCAAGTTTTTTATCTCTATTGTTACTTTCTGAGTTAGGTATTTATGTTCTGCTATAGATGGTGAAATATAATTTAATGAGTTTTTTTGGGTTGGTGTTTTTTTTTCATGTTTTTTGCTTGTGTCATTTTTCAAAGCATCAATTTTTTCAGCTGAGTGAAAGAAAATTGCGTTGTTCCACACGGTAGCAATCACAATACAAATTGCAGGTAGCAAGCAAAATCTGACCTATGTGGTCCAGGAGTGAGGACTGTTAATGTCCATTCTCAACAAATACATATATTCTATAATACTTTATTAAATGATCTTGAAATCTATATATTTTTTTTTAAATTGAATGTATACATCATAAATCTTGCTTTCTATCTAATGATGACATGCAAGTAACACAACATGAATATGGAGAGAGCTCAAGCCTTTGATAATCTAGGTGAGGAGCTGAAATCTGGTAATAGAGGACTCTCCAATCAGACACAAAATGCTTCAGACAAGAACTAATTACTGGAAGTTGAAGCTAGACAAATTCAGACCAGAAATGAAATCAAAGTGTTGTAACAATGGGGATATTCACTGAAGTTCAACACACGGGGCTTATGATATTTCCACCACTGGAAATAGGATTGATTTCTTTTTTTTTAATTTTTTTTTTTTAATATATGATCTATTTCAAATACTGCTGTGGGGTCTAAAGAAGGAATTTTCTTTAGTGAGTCCTAAGGCTTGTATTACACAGGACTTCAGACTAGGTGATCATCACAGAGCCATCTGAACTAAAGATCTATGAATCTGCATGTTGAAACAGCTTTGAAATCAGTGTGCAGCTGGACGCTTGTCCCAGGTAGATGCTGAATGTTTTGACCCATTTCCTAGATTTAGAGCTTCTGCTGTAGAATATTCTCATGACCCAATTTTGCAGTTGTCTCCAGTTCTGACAATAGCTACCTTTTCTCACATCCTTTTTTCTCGCTTGCAGTTGAGATGCGGTTGTACGAGTTGAACTTTGAAGAGGCAGTCTAGATGCAGAGCTTCTCTTCAGCTGTCTTACAAGAAAAATGCCTGTGGGACAAAAATAGAATGGTTAATGTAGATCCAGCTGATAGATTAGTTACACTGATATCTCAGCTGATCTTCAAATACAGAACAAGGACAAGATTCTGATAAAAGAGCATGGATTAGGAAATCTTGCAAGGTGAAAGAAATGGTAAAAGAGAGATCGGTCATCAGGTAGCACAGTCTTAACTAGTTCTCTTCAGCTATATCTTTCACCTTCTTGTTAGATGTGTGGGGTTTGTAACTTTTTGACGGATGGGCTAGAAAGACAAAATCTACAGGAAGATCTGAATTACCAGATAGAGCTGCCAACTTTGTTTGTCACTCGGCTGTGACTGGAGATTTCTGGAGATGTAAATAGCTCATTTCCTTCACGTCAAAGGTAAGAATAGGTCTCACTGTCCCATTCTCACAGCTTCTAGTGTTTAGGATATTAAGCCATTCTTCTGCAATCAAGGTCAGAGTTTCTTTTTGAAGAAGTTGTTTATACCTGCCAGATTCTTTCATACTGCATAGAAAAGGGTACCCCATATGTTGTGAAAAAGTCTGCAGGAACAGACAAAAAATCCTTGATATTACTAAATGGAATAAGAAACATTAACTGTAGTACACAGTCTATTTACCCCTTAAGAGATGCATTTCCCAGAGCCCTTCTCAAGAAGCATGTCCTTCTGTCCCTTCAGTCCACTCTGTGCTCTGACTAGATGCCGTCAAGCCATGGCAAATAGTGAATTCCCTAGCTTCCCTCTCAGTCTCAACACATCCTTCTCCTTACCACAGCCTTCCCCTGCTCCTGGCTTCCAGCACTGTCTATAGCAGCATCAAAGACTGCAAAGCATCAAAAAAGAAAAGATGGGGCAATCATAGCCTGAGGGGGCAAAGTCAGGGGCAGCTGAGGGTTGGAGGAAAGGTTAGGGCTTGTCATGGATGTGCAAAGATGCTCTCTGCACAGCACTGCTGAGGAGGGAGCCCCACGGAGGCTTGCAGCACTCAAGTTATTCTTGCCGAGAGCCCTGCTGAAATTAGTGTCAGTCTCAAAGGAAACATGCAACCCTTAGAGATACAAAGTGGGTTTTTTTTGCAAGCAGACTATACACGCTATGAACCAATGATATCAAATCACTGTTTTGAAACTGATTTTAAAGATGCAGGTTTTAGAAAGGTAATGTTGTTGACCTTGTGCAATATCACTGGGAATGACAGCAAAGTCATGTTTCCTAATTAGGGCTGGATGAAGAACACATCTGTTCAAAGATCTACCAGGACTGTGCTGGTAGTGAGCATTCCCATTCAGGGCACAGAGAATTCACTGTTTGCCATAATGTCTGATCCTTGTGAGTCAGTCTCATATCAAGTCCTTCTTCTGCTATGAAAAAAGCAATGTCCAAGTGTACTGTCTACTTCCCTGGGATCTGTATCAACATGGAAATTACTGTCAAAATCACTTCAGGAGAAGAAAATGTCAGTCTTGACATTTTATGAGCCATATGGGGAAGAAGGGATTAAGTAGTGCTTCTAGTTCTTTCTTTCAACTGAAGATGAGAGTAGTCCAGTTGTTTTTCAATTTTCTACATTAAGGTTTGCTTATATCTAGGTGAAAAAAAAACAAACCAAAACCCAACCATCTCTTAGATGACATGTCTGGCCCAAGCTGACAAGCATACTGCATGGGTGATTTAAATTTAGAGCAAAGCCCAGAGGTGTCTAAAGCAATCTACTTTCAAAAGTAGAAGTTGTTATATTCTGAATCTGCTCTTAAAGAAAACCAGACCTCACTGATATTTTCTAATTAAAATATACAATACTCAGAAGAAAGGGCAACATTTGATAACAAATATGTCTGGAGTTTACTGAGGCATCTGAGTTCAGGATGCTTTATGCTTATAGATGAATGGCCAAAGCAATTTTGTTTTAATCATTGAGTTGTGTGAATGGCATTTATGCAGCTGATAGACATTCTTACACAAGTTACTGGCAAGTGCATTGATTGTAGATGGCTGGCTTTTGGGAAATGAGCTTTGCCTTCTTCCATGTGATGCTCATGGCAGAAGTGCTGTGTTGGGTGCTGTCTTATAAGTCCATGCCTTCCTCACAGCTGCTGGAATCACAGCATGTCCCTAGGGTATGTTCTCTGCCTGAGCCCCTGCGTTTTGCAGCTACTGTCATTTCAAAGACTTCACATCACAGTGCTTGGGGAAGATAGAAAGTGAAAAGGCCCCCTTGTAAGAGGTTTGATTGCTCAAGGTTAAGTTTGGGTTGTTTCCCACACAAATGTTTCTTCTCAAATGAAGGTGTATTCAAAGATTGACATGTTTTGTGGCTGAGATATCCTGTCAATCCTTCGGTTATCCTCTCAGGTCGATATTGGGCGATTTTGCTCCACAACAGCAAAGAAAGTGCTCAAATTTTCACAAGGACAGGTCAAAGTAAATGGAGGAAATTTCTTTATCTCTTTATGCTAATCTGCATAGGAAACTTCTAAATATTTATGGCTTTCTGTGTAACAAGCATGAAGCAGCCAGGTGTCAAGCCTGGTGTTGGTGGTCACTATGACTGGCATTGTCAAACAAGTTCCTCTCCACTGCTCCTAGCTCACTAGAAATAAGCATATGGGATCTGTTATATTCAGCTGATGTTGTTACAGTACAACTAATGCTATGATGGTTGAAGACTCAGAAGTCTTATCTGCTCAAGGGATCAACAGGTTTTTTACCATTTATCTTTCCATTAAAAAAAAAAAGAAAAGTACATGGATGAAGCAATTATTTTCCTCTGTGCATACTTCTTTGTACTCCAACTTTTAGCCTGAAATGGGAAAGATCTTTTGAACAGAATGCCATAGGAAAAATCTAGGAAATGGACCAAAAGATTGTGTATTCTTACAGGATTTGGGAAAAGCTGTGGAGCAGTGTGGAATGTTTACTTTAAGTCTTGGAAGCAGAAACTACAACTGTGGCTAAAAGCCAAAAGAGTAAAATTATTAAAAAAAACCCAAACAAACAACAACCTACCCAGATGTCCTTGGAAGAAGTATGCTCTGTTCTTATCTACTTCCGTGACTCCAGTCCTCTGGTTTTCTTCCTGTGGTTCTGGCATTTTGCCAATAGAGACTTTCATCTATAAAATTAAAATAAAAAGTGAGTGGCATATATTTATACAGAATTACTTTCAGAGAAAAGTTTTTTTTTTTTTTTTTTTTTAATTTTTATTTATCTTTTAATTTTCTTTCCAGCAATATATATATTACCTCTCTGTTCAGTGGCACTCCCCAGGTAATGAAGATGTCTTAGTTAGACCTGTCCTGTAACTTCACATCACACACAGCCTGTGTTACCTCTCAGCATTAGACCATTTATTATATATTCTTGAAACTACAATTTGGTACAGTCACCAGTCTGGCACTCTATTAAAACATCCAGAAGGAGAAGACACATATTTCTTTTCATGGCATCTTTTTGCTTCCTGAATGAATCTTTATGTAGGCAGTGGTTAAGGAATTTATCCCTTTGACCATGGCATTTTGAGATGCCACTGAGTTCAGAAGCTCTGAATATTTGTCTGCTTGTGATAAAGTGTTTCTCAAGAGTGTGGAGACCGTGATGCTATGCACAGTGATAGAGATGCTATGATGCTATCTCACAGTGACAAGAAGCTTGGTGTGCTTGTACTGAGCAATTTAAGTGCAAGGTGAAAATCTTACCCAGAAAACCAGTTGAGAAGATGTCAACCATGAACATCTGGCTGTCTGGGTACCATTCACTTTAAAGTCTTCTGTGACAACAAGAAACACGGCAGTGGAAGAGGAGGACCTCAGCATATGAGAAGAACTTGTCCCTGCAATTTCAGACTGCATAAAACTATCAAGCTGGGGAAAAAGGAAGGACCTAAAAATAAGTGGAAAATAGGATAAAATAAAATATGGATTTAGCACAAATTGATTGACCTGAAACTAACTGGATGTCAAAAATGATGACCTGAAACTAATGTAGACATAATTCTAAGGGATATGGCTTAGTTGAGGACTTAGCGGTGATAGGTTAATGATTGCACTCAATGATCTTAGTCTTTTCCACAGTAGGCAATTATGTGAATCTAATGAGATTTCAAGAATGTAGTTCCTAAGAAAAAGTCATTTTTGTTATTTTACTTATCAGGGTCCCAGTTCCTTCACCAATAGGCTGCCGCTAGCTGGGTGCCCATTACCCTGTGCTTCCTGGTGATGCAGCTACTCTCATGGGTGTCCCAGGCACATATTCTGCAGCTGTAGGGGTAAGACTAGCACAGAGCTCTCCAGGAAGAGACTGAGGAAATAGGAAGTTGTTTACAGTTGAGGAATTTCCCCGGAAACTTTCCTCAGCACTCTTAAACCCACTGATCCTCTCAGTCATCCTCTCAAATCTCTATCTCACCTTTCTCCTAGCTGCTGCCCTGCAGATAGCAGGACTGCAGTCTTCCCCTACTCTGATTTCTGGATTTGCTGGGAGATGTACTGTCCTGGACAGAAAATGTGTCAGTGCAGGGCTGTGGCTCATCTGCAGTCTCCCCGTTGACTGAAAAATGACGTTAGGAGAGCAAACAAAGACCAGAAGAAGCAGGAGACAAAAAGTTGACTTCAAACAGAAGAGCACAAGTGGAAGAAGCACTGAATGGAGAGACAGAAAAAGTCAAGGTTCATACTATCAGGAAGGTTATGCCAGAAAATGAAATATTACTATGTTTTTCTTCTTTGTTTCACCCCTTTACTTTAGGTGGCTTTCATAACCTTTTTCATGCTATCTTTTCTACTGTCTTCCTTTCTTGCCTCTTAGGTATTTACTGCCTGTTTTTTCGGAGTGTTTTCTGTTTACAGCCTTCACAAGTTGAAGTTAAGCTCTCTTTGAAAATACTCACCTGATTCCAAATACTGATAAAAACTTTGCACATTGCATGACTGCAGAGAGAGACTATAATTGTGCTGTATGCAACATTTACTTTTAAAAACTCAAAGCAATAGTGTATTTCTACTTGAATTTCTCTTCTGTAACTCACTGTCTCTGTGGCCCAGCGAGTCAGAATTCCTGTTTCCAGATTCAGCAGCTTGTATTTTGTTGCACACCTTCAGAGGCTGAAGGTCAGAAGTACTGAACTTTACCAAGTGAGTGATTCTGACGTTATTGTACAGAAGAGGGCTCTGTGATGGCAGTGATGCTTTTTCTTAAAAGAATATGCAGATGATATCTCCAGAAGACGTTCTTGGCCTGGCCAGCTTGTGCAGAGTGAAATCTCTGGGATATTCCCATCACCTGTGGTTTCTGTCTGTCTGCTTTGACATCACTTCACAGAATGCTTTTCCAAGTATTGCAGTGAGCATCAGCACCTATCTTTTCTGCCACATATGATTTCCTTTTATGAGCTGGGCACTTATTAGGCCTAGCCTAAGAAGTGTTTAATGTTACCCATTTCACACGCAACTGACAACCTCCAGCTTTCTGCAAATTAAAATCACAGCTAAGCAAATAATTTGTTCTAGAATATAAAGCGTGGATCCTAATCACTGGTGGAACTGTGAGTGGTCCTTTTGAAATCATTGGAATTAATTTTACTAATAAAGTAGCACACATACCGAAGTGTTCCCTTGGGCATCCTTCTTCTTTTTCTCTATTTGTAGGACATCTGCAGGAATTCTCCTTTGTTTACTTAATTTTCCAAATTATACAATGATTTTAAGTTGCAATTTTCTGAATTGATTGCAAATTGGTTGTGTGTTAATGTGCACATTTATTCCTTTTAGAAGAAGATTATAAATGATGATAGTGGTTTAAAGCCTCTGTTCCATTTTCACATCATGTATTTGTTATTTTTCTTCTCCCCCTCTTCACATCTGAATACAGACATCCACCAAACAGTCACATAGCAATCTAAATGAAACGCTGGGCAGCTTTGGGTATTTCCATGCCAAAGAACTAGTAGTAAGGTACCAAGGGAGGCATTGGAAAGATCACTCTTAACTTTCCTTCCCCAATATAAATATATGCCCTCACATCCCTTCTTGTTAGTCAAATACCAGTCTGACCATGCCCAGTTTTAGGTGGGCATTTCTTACACTCCAGAGATAAATGAAGAAGGGTAAGGAGGCTCATTACTAAAGAAAAGTACTGTTTATGTTGGGCATACTATCCTTAGGAAATATGGCCATGGGCTCCTCTTCCATTTGCATGCAACAGATGTAGTCTGTGCTTCCCAAGGTAAATCTGTGTGGGGATTACCCCCTGCAAATGGACAGCTCTCCACAGCTGTCTCATTCAGTTCCTTCTCAGTTTAATTCAGCACATGAGGTTGGTTCTTTTCTTGTTGCCCTAACAAACCTTGATTATTATTTTAATGAGAAAGTTCTTTCCCAGCATGTAGCCCTAAATTTGCTTTTCAGCAGGTGGCTCATGGTTTAACTCGAAAGTCACCATGTAAATCCCAACAGTAGATTATAGTAGTTAATAATATAACACTCAGACCCTGGGATTTAATGATTCATTTTCATTTTATTATTAATAAACCCTACCCAGAGAAAGCCTGGGTGAGGAAAAGAACCTGGTCAGAGTGCTTTTTGGATTCTGAGTTCCTCTGACCCATTATCTTTTAATTATGTCTCACTTCTGTACTTTTGTAGAGCAGTGATTTTAATGAGCTTTATCACACGTGAGTGAGATATGTAATTTATCAATTACAGTGCACCCTGTGAGATCTTGGGCTCCCTGACTCAGGGGAGTTGAAACCTCTCAGCACCTGACAGAATTAAATCCCAGTTTCTATGAAATGCTGCTGTGGAGAGGTACTGACTCTCATAAGTTCTTTAAAGTAAAGTCTCTTGCATTTCACATGTGGAATTGGATGAGCAAAGGTTACCAGGGTTTCAACAGCTGGACTAAGCCTGTGTGTGAACAGCTGGTTTTGAAACTGAGTAGCCCACACAATGAGTTTAAGAAATATTACACCAAATTTCTGTATTGATTTTCAAAGTGGTTAGAAGGGGAAACTGAATTCAGAAAATGACACATGGTTTAACAAGTTTGTGGTTTCATTCTGAAACAGTTTGGTAGAAATCCTACCGAGACTATACTAAGCTTGCAGTAACAGTTATTTTATAGGACCTTTTTAGGAAATATTAACATTTAAGTGACATAAGAGACAGTAGTTTTAAATTATGTCTTTACAATTATCACATCTTGCTTGTTTGTGTAGCTGGAGGAAAGGAGAGCTTCACAGGTGAGGTGGAAAGGGTCCACAGAAGAAGGGCCAATGACACATACATCATTTCCTTCTTTTCATGTGCCAGAGGTTCACTTTTTTTTCTGAGTACATAAAGAAGGATGTGCCAGCAGCTGAAAAGAATCAGCTATCATTAGGGTTTTTTTTTTTCTGAGATTAGTTTTGAATTAATGCTACTCCACTGACTGCATCAGGATTGCTTCTGCTGTATGAGGCAGGAAAACAGGAACCCTTCTCCTCCCATTACGCATGCTGGGAGTTTACACAAAGGAATAGGTGTGATGTTCTAATGAATATTAATTCTATAAGAATCCAGACATGATAGAAAAAATTCAAAATACAGAAACTTAGAAACATTGGCATGGTCTGGTGAAAAGGGAAAGCATTTTCTTTAATATGCAATTTGCCAGCACAAAAATACAAATATATTGTGAGATAATCTCCTGCAAAATAGCTGCAATACCATAAGAAAAAAAGCTTGCTTGTATGCTTGCAACTCATAGGATCTTCAGGGTGTACTCTCTGACAACTAAAACATCTTTTGTTGTGTCTTAATACTGTAACAGAAGTGGTGGCTTATATGTATGTGCTTAAACAGCAGAAAGAACAAACCCTTCAAGACAGAATAAAGTTTTGCCTTAGCAGAGCACACACTGGAATAAAGGCCAACAAACATCTGAACCTGGCAAGCCTGTTTAGCTTCATATACCCTCCATGTCAGTACAAATATGTCATAGAAAACTGATTTGTGGCAGTGATTCTCTGCACTCTTGCTCTGAATACATAACCTCATTTTTTATAACTTAAATGAAATACAATTTTATTGTAAATTACAATGATACTCTGATGGGATTTTTTTTTTTTCTGGGGAGGTGAATCTGCAAACTTTACACATGTACCACACGATGAAGTGCATGTTTGAGAGCTAGTTGAGGCCTGACCTATGTGCTTTCCATTTGCAATGCCAGCCATGTAGCTTGCTGCATTTTGAAGTGCCTACAGTGTTCTCAGCACAATCTGCCGAAAGACACATTGCAGTGTACATGGTCCTGCTCATGCCTAAATTATCCACAACACATTAATGAGAAACTGGTGTTGACTGTGCTCTGACCCTCCTGAGGCAACCACTGACTGGGCTTATGGTTTTACTTTTAAAATACGGATTGCTGGCTGAGACAACAGGCCTGGACCTATGTTTAATCGATGGTGAGACATATATTAAGTGTTTTAAAGTCTCCAGATCAGCATCTAAGCCTTATTTCACAAAAACAATGGAAAAATCATATATTGTTTAATGGCTTGGGTCCTAGAACATTTTAAAGGATGTTGAGAACGAGTACAGACTCTCCTTCTTACATAAAATGTTCTTAGTATGAGAGGATGATTAAAAGGTGTCAGAAAATGACATTTTTACTTTTTTTGTTCTAACTTGTCTTATGTCTCCTTTTCATAGAATCACAGAATCACTTAGGTTGGAAAAGACCCTTAAGACAATGAAATCCAACCATTAACCCGTGATTTCCAAGTCCACTACTAAACCACGTCCCTGAGTGCCACGTCCTCCATCCCCATCATATGTTTGAGGAGCCTTATATTTGCTATACCTAGTGGTCCTTTATCTATAGCCAAAATAGTTTACTGTGCTTGGTGAGAACAGTCAGAGCATAGCAAAGTGCTGAGCAACCATTGCACCCGTCACTGTGGGAGCCCCCAAAGTCATCATCACAGCTTTGGACATGCATGGCTTCTCAGGAATTCTCTGGTGTCTGACCACGTAAGCATTTGCTAATACCACAGGGGCAGAGATGATGTGTGACTGACCACCCAGCCTCTCTCGCCCTACAACTAAAACCCCATATAATTAAACCCTTACTGTCATCCTCTTTGGAGAGGTAAGAGGACTGGCATGGGAGATTTCACAGCAATGATAGGGAGGTACAGCGCTCTAACAGGACAACTAGATATGAACTGGGTCCCCAGGCAGCCTGGCAAAACAAACCTCAGCAACTGCGCACAGTTTGCTTGGAATTAGTGTCTGTCTTGGTCACAAAGGCACTGATGAATGGCTCCAGAAACACAGCATGCTCTGTGTCTCTCCTCACTGTACTAGTAAATTATCTTCAATATTGCATTTTAATGTACTATGTGGGCAGGAATACTTTTAGACAAAATTTTACAAATTTTATTCTAGATTATTCTGTTTCCTTTTTTTTTAATCTTAATTATTTTTAAATTTCTCATTTAATGGTTATGATTTAACCACTTTGTTTTACTAAATAGTCACTAACTTTTGTTCTGGAACATTTTGTGCAGTTTATCACAGGAGGATGATACCTGTAACACCGCAACCTAAGCCTCCTCAAGAGAGCTGCAGCCAGCAGCCCTCTGATCCCACCTGCATTTCCAGCTGCTGACCTTTCTGCCTCCTTCCTTAGGGGGCTACTCTGGTGCAGAACTGGTACTGCTTGTGTCCCACTGATTTGGCACTTTCCAGTTTGCAGGCCTGTTTGGGTACCCATCTGGAAAGAAATTTTTCAGATATTTCTCTTGAAAAAGAAGTGCTTTGCTGACACCACCTTGTTAGCCCTTTGAGAAGAGCTGTTGGAGTGGGTCCAGAGGAGGGCTACACAAATTACCAGAGTGCTGGAACACCTCTCCTATGAAGAATGGCTGAGATGTGGGGTTGTTCAGCCTGGAGAAGTGATGGCTTCAGGGAGGCGTTAGGCTTTCCAGTACTTAAAGGGAGTCTATAAGAAAGACAGAGACAATCTTTTTAGAAGGACCTCCTGTGACAGGAAAAGGAGTGATGGTTTTAAATGAAAAGAGGGTAGATTTAGGCTAGGTATAAAGAAATATATGTATCTTTTACAATGAGGATGTTGAAACCCTGGAACAGGTAGCCCAGAGAGGTGGTGGATGCCTCACTCAAGGTCATACTGGACAGGGCTCTAAGCAACCTGATCTAGTTGAAGATGTCCCTGCTCATTGCAGGGAGGTTGGGCTAGATGACCTTTTAAAGGTCCCTTTCAATGTAAACTATTCTATGTTTCTAAGTAGTCTGACACTTGTGAGCACTCCGCAGATTTCTTTGCAAGAAAGGGAAGACTAATCTTCTGTCATTACAGGTTAGTTCGCACTCTTGGGTAATAAAAGTTGAGGGAGCAGGCAAATGATCAAGAAAAAAACAGTTCTCTAATTTCTGAACACTATACACTTTCTTCTGTCAGGTGCCTAATACTTACTGCTGTCCTGGGAACTGAACTCTGTTGAACTCATTTTGGGTAGTACTGGTCGGGAAATTGCTGATATGTTCAGCTGGCCAGTATCAAAAAGAATAAAGTTTTGTGGCCACTCAACAGAACATAGTTCAGATTCCTGAGTGTGAAATTTGAAGTTTTGAAATTCACTTGGTGTGAAAGAATTAATCTTTGCTTTGTCTTTGAGTATTTAGGTTTTCCTTTCTTCTCTTCTTCGTAGATCCATGACTATGATTTTGAAGAAAGCTGTTAAGGGCATCTCTATTTTCAGCCCAGGTATTTTACAATTATATTAGCATGTTCCTCCTCTTTATCAACCTAAACCCTGTGTGAAAGAGGCTTTTAAAATGAAGTTTCTTGTATTGCATTCAGAAGGAATCAAGATGGGCTTGCCCTCATCTTGAGTTCCACTTCAGACTCCATCCTATACTATCCTTGACAGCAGATGACAGGATGGATTTCCAATTGAGAAAGAGATGAAGAAAGAGAGGCATGAGGCTTCTTCCCCCTTCTGCTCATTAGACTAACGAGAAAAGTATCTTTCTCTTGCCATTCTTGAAACATTTAAGGTACCTCACCAGGAACACTACTATTACCATAGCATTTGATATTCAGACCCTTTGGACATGGAAGCACTGCTTGTGAAAATTATGGGGAAATACTGCGAATAATCTGCAAGCAGCATTTATACACCTGGCAGCCAAGGGGAAGGGACATCTGAGGGAGATACTGGGGAAGACAAAGTTTTCTTTCTGCTACAGTGAAGGGAAAAGATTAGGTGGGTGTGGGTGGGAGAAGGTACGATTGTTTTCTCTGTCACGGGACGGGTTAGGGAAATTGTTTATTTCTTTGTAAGAGCAGAGGAAATGTCTTTGTTTATGCATGTATCTGTGGAACTGAAAGAGGAAAAGTCTCTCTGGAAGCAGGGATGGATTATTTTTTCTTTTAGGCATAGGAAAAGGGGAATTATTCTGCCTTTTTCCATGGAAAGACATGCAGGGTCGTCTGTCTACACATCTACCAGTTGTTTCAAAAAGGAAAATATACGTGGTCTGTACGACTTCAAAAAGGGTTGAGTGTAGGTAGGAGAGTTCATTTCGATGCTGCCCCAAGCTGAACAAATGTTCAGGCATCTATTTTTGGACTTAATGACGTTCAAACTGGAACGAGGAATCAAACCAGGAATCCAAAACATTGTACTCCACAAAGAATGTTGTAGAGTTTGGAAATCAAGGCAAATAAAGCCCCGCGGACTCCTCCTTCTAGCTTGAGGCACTCAGGACTCCAGGGCAATCCCAGCCGCTCTCCCTCACTGCCATTTTTACAGTTGCCATCCCATTACACGTTTCACATTGCTTATCCTTCCTCCCACGGCGCTGCCTTTGCCCTTCCAGTTTGACAGAGGCGACCCCGGCTGCCTGAGGATTTCGTGCTCCCCCGACTTCTCTCTCCCCCCCTCGACTCCCACACGGCGGGCTTCCCCGGCGGCCCCGACCCCCTCCTCTCCTCGGGCT
>VWZY01007195.1:159861-208158 GCA_013399075.1 Chloroceryle aenea | reverse complement strand
CGCCCCCCCCTTCAGTCTGGTTTTGTGTCTCATTTTCAGTGACAAATTCGATATTCCACACGCGCAGAGAGGAGCTGTTCTGGTAAATGTATTTTTTGAGATGACATTATTTTGGCAATAAGGTTACTCACTGTGATTAAAGGGTCACATGAACTGTGGTGAAAAATGAAGGTTCCTCTTCCTTTACATGTCTGATTAGCTCAGGCTGATAACTGTCTTCCCTAGAAATAGCTATCACTGTACACGGGGACAATGATTGGATGAAGCTGACTTTAGTGCTGCAGTAGTTTACCTAAAGAAATAAGCACTGATGGCATGAAAAGGATGTTATCTCACATTATCTCCCACTCCTGCTTAATCTGCTAGGAATGAAACTTCCCAACTATGCCACTATATATGGATGAGAGAGGCTGTCTCTGTCCTGAAGGCAGGACAGAGTAAAGAGTGGGGTCTATGTGCTGTCATGTTAACACTAAATATCCGAAATTTTTATTGCATATATTTCCTTTTCAATTATGAAGGATTTCATACTGACCCTGAAAGGCATTGATAGCATACCTTTATTAGAATTAATGAGTTCTTCACGAATGCTCGTATACTATCTTTGTAAACATATGGCAGAGCTTTAAATGGTAATGTGATTATGGGCTAGTGGAAGGTGAAACTATGCATTTAGATATTAGTGTTTCAGAGACTTTCTATGTACCTTCAGGGGTAAAAGTATCTCACTCAAATCCACTTATAGAAAGAATTGGCTTGAATTAAAAAGTCAGTATATGTAGGATATTCTGAAAAGAAATTATGAATATTCTGCAGATTCAGGGTGGAGCTTCATATTTGCTCAACTTCATTGTATATTTATGTAGCTGCAGTATATAGCTGAATTGTTCATTGGTAACAAAAGGACATTTTGTTCATATTTTTATACCAGTTAACTGCTGTTTGATTTTAGAGTCGGGGCAGCAGCTTAATTTTTTAATAAACAAAAGAAGTAACATTGTACAAACAGCCTGGACACTGATCATGAAACTGCATGTACAGATGAGCCCACAAATATCAGGGGCCCACATGTAAGAGAGTCCAGACTGAATTTTTGAAAGTGTGGTGGTCCAGTTATATATATCTGAGACCACTTACTAATTTTGGGAGCACAGAAATTTGGTGGTTTTATACATAGATTTATATGTGTGTGTATTATATATAGTGTCTGCATATATATATATATATAAACATGAAGTCATTATGAAAGCATGCAAGGGGTGTTCAAGCATTGCATTTCTGTGTTTTGAGTATTTTTATACATCTATGGTTGTGTATGTATGCATATGCTTATATATAGCATATGTGCATGTGTATATATGTAGAGATGAAATACTTTAGGAAGCTCAGAAGGATGATCAAGTGTTCTACTGCTTTATGTCCCTCTAGATTCTGGCTGTTGCAAACTCTGCCTTTCTCTGTCATATAGAGCCTACTCTACACTATTTATTTAGCCTTGGGTACTCCTACAGAAATAGCTCAGACTGCCTTTCAGAATTTTGTAGGTAGTTATTTTGTGGTTGGCTAACATAACTTTTTGTGGTAAGGATCAGATGTGACATCAGAATGCTAGATTTTAACCTAAAGAAAAGTTACGTGATCTTTCTGTAAACTTCAGTCCTGTTGACCTCAGCTGACACTGACTGCTTGAAATCATTGGGTTTGCACCCCACTATTTCCTCCAGTCATACCTATTTAAAATGGAACATTTTGTTTTTCTCAAACCATTTTCCTTCTCTGTATTCATTGGTTTGTTCTGTTTTCATCCCTGTTGTATCTATGTGACTTCTATAATAGCTAAAAATTGAGAATATTTCTCTTGGAGTCTCAGACTTTCAGGAGGTGTAGTTTGCTAGAGTGGTTGAAGTTGCCTGTGTTTGGATGTGTGTGCATTGTGTCTACACTATCTGTGAAGAGAGACTGAGATTGAAGATAGTTTTTAATTTAAGCTAAAGTTATTCTTTTAATTCAGATAAAGAAGAAATCTACTGCCTATCATAATTCTTGCAGCAGTGAGTTCTGTTATCTAGACTCCAGTGAAACTTGTCCCCTACTTTGAAGGGAGTGTCACTGTTTGGTAGAACACAATAGCACGGGAGAGCACGGGTAGAAGCGGGGAAGATGCTGTTTTACACAGGCATCATATAACCGGACAGAGGTTTTGGCTGTAATCTCTGCAATGCCCACAACCTTTGTTGCTAAGCAGTCTGCTGTGTATTATACCAGGGAAAGGTTTTATTTATTTTTTTTTTAATTGTGGCTTCAACCTAGACTTAGTTGTGTCTGCTTCCATTCCTGACTTTCTTTTTGGCTAACAGTGGAAAACATAAACTTACTTCCAATCCTTTGTCCTCTCCGTTTTCCTTTCCGAAGTTACTGCTTTCTCTTTTGAAGCCTTACATTCTTGCCTTGATGATCAGAACCTTTTTGTGTTCACTTTCTCCTGTTTCATTATTGTGTTCTTACATCCACTTGACATGCTGCAGTAGAGATTATCTTGCTTGCCGGCTGCTCTGGTTGTGTAAATCCCCACCCATCTGCGAGTCCCTCTCCCAGACTCTGGTCTGTTTTCTGCCTACCTCCATTTCTATTCTTTATTCTTTGGCATGCATCCCTGTGTTCTGCACTCTTCCTGTTTCTCTTGCAGTTAAGCAGTCTTGATTTTTTTCTCCACTTGTCTAGTGCAGTAACAAAAACCCATTTGCAGTGCATGATTCAGTGCCCTCCCTCTTCAAGCCCTTTTTAAGATTTCCCTGCGGCAAGCCTGTTTGCTTTGACCACCATGGATGAATGTCTGTCCACCTACTTTTGCATCAGTAACTCGGTCTTAATCGTAAAATGTTTAAATTTAATTTATTTTAAAAGTTAATTTACATTATAATGAAACAAATTCTTTGGTGTGTTACATGCTGCATTTTTTTTATTGTGGACAGATGCTTTATAGCAGGTAAAACCAAAGAAAATACCTTCCTGTTGTGGTCTCTTCATGTAATGGTCACAGAAGTGCTGTCACATTTGAGTGGAAATAGCTATACAGTCATGATCTGGACTTGGCTATATCTAGATTTCTTTGAATGTTTCTTCTACATAAAACTTGTGTCTGGGACGAGTATGAAAGATATCTTAACTTTCAGTGGGAGGGGTCTGAAATTTGAGTTTCAGCAGTTGGTGCTATACTACGGGGACTGCAGTACACCTGGGCACATTTCTTATATGTGTACAATTCAGCTTACCCGAAGGGTTCAATTTAGTGTGTGCTGACCATCCTTTTTGGTTTCAACATGCATAATACATGCAGTGTGTCCCACAAGTAGTCAGACTTCACCTGCATAGTCCTTACAGGAGGAAAAAAGTTGATGAATGAGTATTACTCTTGAGGTAAAGTGTCTGTGAAAGTATTTGTTATATAAAGGCAAAGTTAAATTCTCAGAAAATAAGCTTATATAGACCAGAGATGACAGCAGCAAAATATCTAAATGGTGTGTTTTTTCTGCAGCTCCTGGTGAGCTCTTAGGACAAGGGCTTAGTCTTTTTCAGTGTATAAAATACATGCTCATAATAAAACCATTATGATAATCCTGCATTATTGTTATCATGCTAATTAGCAGCTATTTTTAGTTCTGAACAGAGGAATGCTGTTGAATTCATTTATCAAGGAAAAAAAGGCCTTTTGTACATTTCCTCATGCTGTAGTCAACAAAATAGGCAGTGAAGCATGCTACACCCGATACCATATGCCTCTAGCATGTTAGACCAGTAGGGCTGAAACCATCGTGTCCAGAAGCTGTAAATAAAGGGCTATATAGTGTAACATGTATTCTTTAATTAAGCTGACTTTGGAACACTATTTCTCCCTTTTCCTTATCTATGAAAAGTAACAGTAGCTAAAGACATGTTATTCCTGTGCAGTATTTCAGCAGCCCATTGTGATTGCTTTATTAAGTTTCATTTTACAAACCTTTTCAGATTCTGATTGACATTAAAATCTTTCTTTCTGGAATTCTGCTCAAAATACAATGATGATATGTATTTGAAGTGTGTGTCTGTCTTGGATAGTTTTATAGGGTGCTAATATCATACCAAGTAACTTTTGCAAAGATGGAATATGGTACATCACTGAAATATCTTGATGCTTTTGGAAGACTGAGTTGAGAAGAGGTATGTACTCCTGTGGTGTTCAGTCCTGTAGTCAGTGTCTTGTAGAAGATCTTGAAACAGACCATTGCATTGTCTGAGTGCTACCTGAACGGAACTGTCAATTAGTTTGTCTTCCTGTTAGCAAGGTGGGCTAAGTTTTATGCTACTTCTATGTTGTTGCAGATCTGTAGTTGAACTGTAGTAAGTTGCTGTTGTATTTCTGTCCCTAAACCCATTTCTGAAAAGAAAACTAAAAAGCAAAACTCCAAACACTCCCACCCCTGGGGAAAAAAAAAAAGTTGTTTTTTTTTTTCATTTTGCCTCATATGTCTACTTCAAAGGTTAGCTTTTCAGCATAACCATCAAATTCCATAAACTGAGCAAACCAAAGTTAAAGCAAAATCGTTGCAGTGATTTTGGATTTATGAAAAACTACTGAAGAGGGAAAAAAATACTGTAATGCTTGCTGTTTTGTTATTGATGTTGAAGGTGGAGATGGGTCTGAGCATAGGCAGTAAGAGATAACCAAGCTGCATTGACAGCTATGAAAGCTGTTGGTTCTGGATTTCACAGGCCCATCTGCAGAAGCAAAAGGGAGACATGCCATAAACCTCTCAGGCTTACGGTTTTGAATGAAAGGCTGATGGAGCTTCTGTGTACCATGAGCAGTTTGGTATCGGACTAAGAAGCCTGTAGGTCCTTTGTAGCTTCCCAAGCCCATTAGTTGTGCTTCAGGGAACTTTAAAGTGTCACTGTTGAAGCCTGGGGAGCTTATAAGGAGTGCAAGCCTGAACTTGACAGCAGTCTTAAGACACCCGGTAGCCAGAAGTAGGTAGGTAGAGCAAAGGGCTGGTGTGACTCCAACCCTCATCTAGGCTGGAAGTAGATGAGGTGGTGATTCTTATGCAGGCAGTAGCCTGAGATGAGAGATGTCCATTTTCATATTGACTTTGTGGTTATGATGTGTCCGATAGCTCTGAAACTACATTTTGGGTTTTTGAAAAGTGAACTCTCTTCCCCCCCCCAGTTTTTGGAATAGAGCCTGTGCTTATTTGGTGTCTTTTCTTCCACCAGTACTACCTTTGGCATCTGCATTTGCATTCCCAGGCAGCAGCTGACTGAAACTGGCAAAACCGGTCACTGGCAAAACCGGTCACTTTGGATTTGGGGTGAAGCTGGGATAATGCCGGTGATGTCATTTTGCTGCTTGGTAAAAAAAAGCCAACCTGTGAGCAGCAGGAGAAAGAAACTATGAGGCTGTCTGAAGGTGCAGGAAGCACAGATACATGGTTTACACTTTAGAAAGTGTTTGCAAACATGCTTTTAGAAAAAAGAACTCTTTAGTCCCTGTTGAGAGCAGATAAATGTGTTTTTTCCAAGCCCTGATACAACGTGTATAACTGAACTTTGAAGAGTTCCCCAGGATATCTACTGAAACAAGCAGTACTTAGGAAGGGCAGAAAATAGTTAACTCTGAAAGCAGATGACAAGTGAAGAAAAAAAAAAATAAATTCCAGATATGAATGGTGACAATGATACTTGGGTTAAGAAATTCTTGAAGACGGTGTTGTCCACTATGTTCTTTCTACTCTATTTGCTGTACCTTAGTATTGTCTACTCCCAGTTTGTCTGGATTATGTTCCGCTTTGTTGTTCAACCTGTGCCACAGAAGAAACATTTATGTACCTGGAATTTCCTAGTTTGAGTACTTGTAATCTGTACGGGTACTGTGCTGCTTCATTGCACATTTCATAAGTATGCAGTTCTGCAATACTGCATGTCCTGAACCTTGGACACAGTTTACTGACTAGTTCTGGTTCTTCTGTGTCCTGTAGCAGCTCTTGGGGCCAAATTTTCCCTTTATTCAGGAGCTACTGTTTCCATAGAGGACCAGGGCAACCTTCAGGAAATTGCTGATGCAGTGCACTTCAAACTTGAAGAAATTCCGTCGCATGATGGGCTTGTTAAGTCCTCTTGATGATTTAATTCCTGGTGCTTTTGAGACTTCAAAATTGGATGGGAATTAATGTTGATATCCTATATGTCTTCACTGTACTTAAATGTTACAAATGTCTTTGCTGTGAATTGCAGTTGCGTGGTAACGCCTTTTATGAGATTGATCAAATTTGATAGTGTGAGCCCAAATTGCTCTGCAAATAAACATACACAGTCAAACTGCAGTGATGAAATAAAATGGACCAGTTATTCAGTGTGATGAAATAAAATGGACCAGTTATTCAGTGTGAGTCAAAATGGAATCAGAGCAGCGGTAAACTCAGCAGAAGCAATCCCTGATTGCTCTTGTTCTTATACTGTGTGAGTCTCAGAGCTGGAAATTTCAAAATATCATCCAAAGGTGAAGCTGGTGTCCAGCTGGCTACTCTCTGGGAACAAGTTAATGAATAAAAAAACCCCTATACTTATGCCATATCAGACTGATACCTAAACAGAAGCAGAAAGCATGTGAGAGTCTGCATTGCATGTCCTGATTTTCTCATTAGGAAGCACTTTGACGGTTGCAGCACAGATTTCATTGCCTCATATCACAGCACACAACTGTCATTTTCTGATTTCGTTTCAGCAACCTTAACTGAACTGGGAATATATTATCCTTAGCTGCCTAGAAAAAATAAGGTTTAGATTAAAAGTGCTCTCAGCCCTGGCTTGATCATCTGTCTGACGGTATTGTGAACTTTTGGTTAGTAATTTGGCATAAATATTAAGACTGGAGAATCAGCTGGAGAGACAGCAGGGGAATTCTTCCCATGTTTGTATAAGATCAGGCAGAAGACAAACTAATTACCCCTCTACTTTAGAGCAAATGAATTCTAAGGACAGCTATTTTAGTGGCAAGTATATGCTTGTAAATTTCTTGTTTCTCCTGAAAAATAACAGATTTTGAGCAATAGTTGTTTTCACACCCCAGTACTTCTGATGTGTCTTTGCCTGAAAATGCTGAATGCTGCTTTTTATTCCCTTGTGAAAACTGTCAAGAACAAATGTAATTTCTGTAATCAACTAATCCTTCTTTCCATTCCTTTAAAATAAAATTGCTTGTATGTTCTTCAAGGCAAAGATTTTCTTTCCACTCCAGTCTACATCAGGCCCTAAATCTCATCTTGGTTATTATAAGACTGTTGGGGGAAAGTGCTAAAGGGTATGCTTATGCTTCATTGATCTGAATGCTTTGTTGAATAGTGACTGTCTCAATTGCAAGCAGTGAATGGCATCCCTTGAACTTCAGAACTGTGCAAGTTCTTCTCTTGGTACATGTCACAGCACATTCTTCATTGCTTGAAATTGTATCTGGAGCTTTAGGTGTACAACAAATTTAGGTACAAGTTAAAATCTTGATTTCTGAGAACAGGTGACTAGGAGACACTTAGCCATTTAAGTTCTAACAGATGTTATGTATTGATCTCCAGCATTAATAAAACTGCTTCTGTGTTCTGTAAAGTCTGATGTCCCTCAGGCAGACTTCTTGATGTTACAGGACTGTTGCCTTCAAGATTCCATGGAGGAATAGTTGCCTTATCATGGTAGCACATCTGTGATTGCCTTGTTGCAAACATTTCAGAGAGTCATGAAGGTGTCATTTGGGAAACAAGGATCTGGAAAATTTATTAGTATCAGAGTATGTGTGCTGTATTTTTAGATTATCTGTAGACAACTGACTTCTAAGAAAATACTTCATTTTGAGGTGATTTAGGCAGGATGGTGGATTGCAGAATGAATATTGAAGCATAGATTTCATGCTTTTCTTGTTAACTGGGTATGTATTTTCGATTTTAGGTTGGCAGTAAGCACACAATGAATGAGCACCTCCATGTTGGTAGCCATGGACAAATCCAGGTTCAGCAGCTATTTGAAGATAATAGTAACAAGAGGACGGTTCTGACGACACAGCCAAATGGACTTACAACACTAGGCAAATCCGGATTGCCAGTAGTTCAGGACAGGCAGTCAGAGAGTGCTCACAGACGACAAGGAAGCTCCAGCTCTTTAAAATCTACAGATGGAACAGGGAAGGTGAAAGCCTCCGTTATGACACCAGAGCAGGCAATGAAGCAATACATGCAGAAACTAACAGCTTTTGAGCATCATGAGATTTTTAGCTACCCTGAAATATACTTTTTGGGTCCAAATGCAAAGAAGCGGCAAGGTGTGATTGGTGGCTCAAACAACTGCGGGTATGATGATGACCAAGGGTCTTATATACAAGTACCCCATGATCATATTGCATACAGGTATGAAGTCCTGAAAGTTATAGGGAAAGGAAGCTTTGGGCAGGTGGTGAAGGCCTACGATCACAAGATGCATCAGCATGTGGCACTAAAAATGGTGAGAAATGAAAAGCGTTTCCACCGCCAAGCTGCAGAAGAAATTAAGATCCTGGAGCATCTTCGGAAACAAGATAAGGATAACAACATGAATGTTATTCACATGTTGGAAAACTTCACATTCCGCAGCCATATCTGCATGACGTTTGAATTGCTGAGCATGAACCTGTATGAATTAATAAAGAAAAACAAATTTCAGGGCTTTAGCCTGCCCTTGGTCCGCAAGTTTGCCCACTCAATTTTGCAGTGCTTGGATGCTTTGCACAAAAACAGAATCATCCACTGTGACCTTAAACCTGAGAACATTCTGTTGAAGCAACAAGGTAGAAGTGGTATTAAAGTGATTGATTTTGGCTCAAGTTGTTATGAGCATCAGCGTGTCTATACTTACATTCAGTCACGTTTTTACCGTGCACCTGAAGTCATCCTTGGTGCTCGTTACGGGATGCCCATAGATATGTGGAGCTTGGGCTGTATTCTAGCAGAGCTTCTCACTGGTTATCCGCTTTTACCTGGAGAAGATGAAGGAGACCAGCTGGCTTGTATGATTGAGCTATTGGGCATGCCTTCTCCAAAACTCCTAGATTCATCCAAGCGAGCTAAAAACTTTGTGAGCTCTAAAGGTTATCCCCGCTATTGCAGCATCACAACCTTGTCCGATGGCTCTGTAATACTTAATGGTGGACGCTCTCGGAGGGGAAAACTACGTGGCCCACCAGAGAGCAGAGAATGGGGTAATGCGTTAAAGGGATGTGATGATCCCCTGTTCCTTGATTTCTTAAAACAGTGTTTAGAATGGGATCCTGCTATCCGTATGACACCCAGCCAGGCTTTGCGGCATCCCTGGCTAAGGAGACGGTTGCCAAAGCCTCCGACTGGGGAAAAGGCCTCCGCGAAGAGAATTACAGAGAGCACTGGTGCTATAACGTCAATTTCCAAGTTACCTCCAACTTCAAGCTCAGCTTCAAAACTGAGGACTAATTTGGCACAGATGACAGATGCCAATGGAAATATTCAGCAAAGAACAGTGTTGCCAAAACTCGTTAGCTGAGTTTGAAAAACCCAATGCTGTTAATATGAGAGATATGATGTGGCTGAGCCTTATTTGTTTGAAAAAGTAGCTCAGATAATACATTTTTATTTGCTCAATAACTTTATTCATTTGTATCTTTCAGCACTCATTTTAAATGTAAGAAGTGTTGATTTTGTTTTTATAAAAACACGGGGACAATGCTTTAAGTTTTTATACTTATTTTTTAAAATGTTTTTCTTCTACAGTACAATTAGCCTTACTGTAACTAGTGTGACACAGTAATAAACATCAGTGGCAGGCCACTGGTTACAACATGACTGTCATGCATTGCAGCATGGTGTCAAAGGTATCAAACTTTCTCTTCCATGGTTCATATTCAGTTTCACCTGGGGTAAATTTGTAAGACTACCTGATGGATTTTATGGGTATGGGTCTCAGTTTTGCGAACGCTCTACATCGATGCCTGACTGGACTCTGGGAGAATGCTCAAAGAAATACAGTTAAGCACCTGTAAACTTGGAATTTAAAGTGGAGCCATAGAATGCTACATGGTAATTTTCTGTATGATGGCCCAGAGAAAGCAGTGGTATTGCTAACAATACAGTCACCTCCTATGGAATACTTTATATATTCAAAAGTAATGGTTTTTTTTTAATTAAAATGAGCATTTAAATATAATGAAAAAAACCAAACTTTCAGGGCTAAAATAACTCTTATCTTGCATGCCATGTGGTAGAGTGAGAGGAATGGGCAGTATCAGAAAGAATTAAGATGGAAATATGTCTGTTTCTCTAAATCTGAAAGTGACTAACAAGTTGTAAAGCAAGATGTTCTGGGATTCATTTCAGGTATATGACATTGAGCATTCACACTGGGCTTCTGTTGTTTCTTTTCTTCTTCTGTTTTCTTTTCTCTCCTAGAATGCAACTTGGTCTCCCTAAATCACATAGACAGAAGTACTTGCTCTGTCAGTGTTAACGCTGTAACTTCCAGACTGTTATGCTACCTGGATTTCACAGATTGCTTTCATTTCTTCTGACACTTTTTCTGAGCAACTGTGACCTCTCTGGTACACTTACACTTCAGATCAAATCTGCACGTAGGGACAAACACTATGTTACTACATCGCTTTCTGTAGAAAAGTACTTCACCTTAGCATAACTGTAGATGGAATGATCCTCAGTGGAAAGCTTTTCAGGTGGCAGATGCCATCCTAGATACCTTTTAATAAGGGAAAATTGTCAAAGGAAGGTTAAATGGTTGGAATTGAATTCAATCTTTGGCATCTGTAGCTGAAAATTAACTTTGAAGGAACATTTAGTGATACATGTAGATTGGTTCACCTGTGTGTGCTAATGCTTGATTGTTCTGTTTTTTTAACCACATTCATGGAAGAAAAATGGTCTTTACGGAGGAATAATACCTAGACCTGTGAGAGAAATATTCACGCGTTGTAGCATGTTTTCAACAGGAACAGCTTGAAATCTAAGATCAGTATTTCATCACATGCAATGATTGTGGTCTGTATTGGATGTGTAAAACATGAAAAGGGAATTTTTAACAAAGTAGAACATAAGGTAGAAGGGTTTATGGATGTAAGAACCAGACGTACTAGAATGGATTGCATTAAACCTCGATACCTTTACTATATGCACAGATATTTCTGAGTTACTTGTACAAATTATGAAAAATACTTAAAGCATGGTCCCCTTAGAGGCCAAGAAAGTTTCCGGTTAAGTTCTCCTTCATATTCATTATTTTACCACTTACGGCTTTTTTTTTTTTGGTTGGTTGGTTAGTCAGTTTATTTTTAGTTTAATGTAAGACTGGGGGAGGGATATAAATGCAAAATGACAGAATTCTCAGGAAACATATTGCTTAACTTCTTGCCAAAAATGTCAACACCTAAAGAAGCTCCAAAAATAATTTCTGAGTAGAGAATGGTATTTGTTGATTGATAACTGTAAAAATAAGAGCATCAATCAACCATTTTTACTTTTTTAAAAAAAAAAAGATTGTTTCCTGCCTCTAGTCAAATTATTTAGTGTTAAATGTTCACAACTTTATGTGTGTAAGTGCAATATGTAAACATGTATGAAATCATGTTAAAAATGAAATATAGTAATACCGCTAAGAAAAGTGACTTTTGGAATACGAATATCCAGTAAGTTATGGTCAGTACATTCAGTCAGTGAGTCTGGAAAAGAGATCCATTAATTTTCGTACAAAACTAACTGGCTATCGTGACTGTGGGAACACGATACTGTGTATTTTTCTACAGTAAGTGGAAGCTTTACTTCTTCCACCACCTACTTGGCTCTACCAACTCCTTTCTACCTTAACTCTTCCTGCAGAAGTTAAGAAATAGGGATGCTTATGTTAGGGGTGGAAGAAGAATCACCTCCCTTAATATATTGTAAAGAGAACATTGACATATGTTCCTACCTTCCATGGCAATTTAAGGTGAAAACATTTATAATGTCCGTGAGTCATTAATGGGCTAAAACCACTAAATTTTCTTTTTCATGTAACCAGTTCTTAATGCCAATAATGCATTTATGATCCACGTTCTTCATAAATGCTACCGGAAACTTTAAGGCCAAAATATAGTGTGCAGAGCTATTTTTTTAACCCAGATACAGTGGAACTTCCTCTATACTAAAGGAGCAGCTACATCAACGTTTTCAAGTGATGTAGGTGCTTTTTATTGTAGCTTATTTATACCTGTAAAAAAGGAGGGGAGGGGTGTTGGAAGGACTGTTGCCTCTTGCTTTGATGTGAATTTATTCAAAGGGCTCTGATAATTAGGCTGATAGAAGTTGGCTTGGAAACAGTGCTTAGTCTCACATGTTACCATTGTCTGGGGATGTCTGAGCTATTTTCAGATTTAGTAATAGCACAGTGTTGTCTTGTCTTTGGTTGCAGTCTCACTTAGCTCAATTTCTTGCACCGCTGGAGTGTTCATTACCACTTAAGTGTATTGGAACAACAGAGTGATGCAAGATGTGTAGATTAACAACAGAGGATGAATTGTGCCCTTGGTGTTAACAATGTGCCTTTTGTTACAAATGTGTGTTGTAGGGCATGCATCTTGGCCTCTTTAACCCTTTGAACACTGAATAGTAGGGATGAAATCTATTTTTAAATCCTATACCCGTCTTAAAACATCCTGTAGAATGATCAAGGCCTTAAATAGAAACAATAAGGCAATCACACTGGTAGGTTGGAGAGGACACTGTTCTTGTAGTATGTCTCATTAAGGGGTTAAAGATGGCCCTTCTTCATTGGTTGTACTTTAACATCAAATTGATTTTCTTATTTTTTTAAATATTTTTTTGTTATGGTGACACTAGACAGAAATCAACTGTATTTGTAAAAATTTACCTCAAACTCTTTAGTTTTATAGTGTGATTTAATCCCAGGGCATTTGGT
This sequence comes from Chloroceryle aenea, assembly GCA_013399075.1. NCBI lineage: Eukaryota > Metazoa > Chordata > Aves > Coraciiformes > Cerylidae > Chloroceryle > Chloroceryle aenea. The sequence continues at coordinate 195,177 of VWZY01007195.1, read as the reverse complement.
ATGAACCAAAGTGCATTCCTTTTATATGTGCCTGGCTCTTGTAAAGATGGCCAGGGATTTTTACAATTTGGGTGCAAGGCACTTAAGCCACTTTTAACTTGGTGAGTGGTTTGGAGTTATATAAATGACTTCACGGGAATGTTGAAAACACTTCAGACATAAGTAGCATCGGGCAATATTAGAATCTTTAGGAAAGGGTGTGCATTATTTAATGCTCTCCATTTTTTAGTATTTTTTTTCCATCAATATTTGTGATAAGTACAAAAATGACCCTTTTTCCAGTCAGCGAAGATTAGAATATTGCCCAGTTCAATGCTATGGTAGCATTTAAATAAAACAACATTTGTGAATTATTGTTTCTAGGGGCTTGTACATCTCTGCTACAAATTGTAATTACTCAGTTCAACTACTACAATTACGGCTAAGCAGTAGCTTGGGTTTTTATTGGGCAACAACTTAGACACGTGACTGTAATATGCTGCAACTGTGTGTACTGAAAACGTGAACAATGATTGAATGTGGACTGTGTATATATGTATGTATAGTTTTCTGTGAGATGCTGCTGTTGCCACTTAACATTAAAGATGTTGTAGTGGGTTTTAATCCTAGTGGCCAGTTCTATGATACTGTATGTATTGTACAGCTGATGACAGGAGTTAAGACTGTTCTAGTGAATATTTGTTACATTTTATTGTTGTGGCCAGAGATCATTTCAGAATAAAATTTTATGTCCTACTTTACTTCTCTCCACTGTAGTTTGGCTTTTTTTTCTGGTCATAAAGACAGCCCTTGGAGTGCTGGCATTCCTTAAACAGAAAACCTTCTGTTTAGGGCCGCCTTCTAGGCCTCCTCCTAGCCTGTTGAGGTCCATGCCAGCAGTGCCTTTGTCTCCCAGCATGCTTACTGGTATCTATATATGTTAATTACTGACTGCTGGAAGATGACTTCTCTGCTGCCTTATGCGTCTTGACAGATTTGAATATTGCCCAAAGGGTGGGTTTGCCCTGAGGTTACTAAAGCTTCTCAGGACATAGGGAGTACTATGTTGTGTGGGTTTATTTGCCCCATACTCAAAAGAAAATATTTGGCACGAATTTTGACTGCATTGAGTATTTAAAAGGTTTTTTAGCTGCTTTTAAAATTTTTTTGAAAAATAACAATAGGTCTGATTTTGTACAAAATACTTGACTGAGAAAGGAGCAGTGTATATTCTTAAACTGCTTTTTAAAAGCCCAGGTTTCTGCACTGATTTTTGAGTCAGATTGACTTCACAGAACTTGACAGATTTGATAAAGTCCCAGGATAATGAGAAAATGCTACATAGAACCGGTAGGCTATTCTGAGCTCATTCTGTTCACTGTACTTTCACTGTTCAGTGCAGAACTACCTTGAAAGTAATTCATGGAATCACAGAATCATAGACTCGTAGAATGGTAGGGGCTGGAAGAGACCTCTGGAGATCGAATCCAACCCCCCCTGCCAGAGGAGGATCACCTAGGGCAGGCTACATAGGATCATGTCCAGGTGGGTTTTGAAAGTCTCTAGAGAAGGAGACTCGGTGACCTCCCTGGACAGCCTGTTCCAGTGCTCTGTCACCCTCACAGTATAGAAATTTTTCTGCATGCTGAGGTGGAACTTGGCCACATTCTCTTCTTGGCAATGTCAATGCACACCCAGAGCAGTGTCACTGGAAAGCTTCTGACTCAGGATCCCAGGTTGAAATTGAGGGTTTTTAACTTTAGTGTCTCCTCTTCAGCATAGTTGGAAGAGCACAAACCCAATCAAGATTAAATATAGATAAACACAGTTTGCAGCCCTAAAGAGCAGCCAACCAAAATTTACATCATTGTGGATTACAACCCATTTGTTAATTACTGTGTTGGACAGAGGTTTTTTCTTCTAAACTTTTATCCTCTTTGTCTGGATTTCCTTCTAATCTTGTCTCTCACTCTCTCCTTCAGACATCTATCCCTCTTGCCAATTCTTGTACACTTCTGTCACATCTTTTTTTTTTCTTTTCATTTGAAGAAGTCTACGGACCCTCTTGCCTGATGTCAGTTGTCTGAAAGTTGGGGTTTGGCTAGTGCTATTTTCTGAGATTCCCAGTTGCTGGTGGGGAAACTGCATCGCCCTCCACCAGCACTGCTCCCTCCCTGGTCTCGGACAGCTTAGGTCCCTGTCTAAAATGGGACCTTCAAATCCCACGTTCTGTATTTGCTGTTATCTCCACAGTACTTCTTTTATGGAAGAAATTGTGGCTTCATTTGGATGTCAACTGTTCATCTCGGGGTTTTTTACTGCAACCAAGTGAAGAATGTGAGAAGTGTAAATATGATCAAGTACAATGTGGTTCACTTCTAGTTCCTGCCTCTTTTCTTACAAGTCCCTTTTTGTCACATTTATTTTAAGATGTTTTAATTGAAAGACCCAGCATGGTTTTTTCTCTCAATCAGAACGTGAGATGTTAAAAAGCAGATAAATATTAAGGGATTTATCTGTGACAGGGCTGCCTATGGTCAGGAGCTGGTATTTAGAGGGAAAAGTACACCTATAAGATGAATAGAGTCAGATTTGAGGTAATCGTGGTATTTTCTGGATTCAGTGAAGATTTCATATTTATGACGAGATCAGGTTGAGATTGGAAAGTTTTAAATGCAACTCAGAGTATAAAAAATATTGGTTATCTATTATTTCAGTGGAAAAAATACCTTTCTTTGAGAGCTTGCTATTTTAAACTCTACACTAATAATTGTAGGATAACATTAAAGTTCTAGCTACAGAAAAGACACTTTAAAAATATTATTATACACTTCTTTAAAAATATGTGATTTATAATGGTATTATACTCCTAGCATAGTCCTACGGTTTATATTATAATGTTCCTGAGAGGAGGAACATTCCATTTCTTCGGCTTGAGTACATGATACTAGACATCTCCCAGCCACCAGATACACTATAGCAGAGTACAAGTGTCATTGATAGAACTGGTTTCTGTTCTTCCACAGAAATCCTCTGTAGTTCTTGGGACTGGGGTTCCTCTGTTTGTCATTTTCCCTGTTTGGTTTTCTCTGTTGTTTGTTTGCTTGTTCATTTGTTTGTTTTTCAGATGTGCTTTCTAGCCTCTGGCTGTGGTGAGTCTTGGGTCTCTGCCAACTATCAAGCACTTTGGGTTAGGGAGTACTGCAAAAATGTTTTTTTAGCTTTTTCCCAACAATAAACAGAAAGTCTAGCTCAGTACCAAACTTGAAAGACAGGGAATGCACGTTGATTCCAGCTGCTGGATTTCAGTCTCCACATCAGCTGTTAACTTTGTTCTTTAACTTCTGGATGAAGTTCAGCAGAAATGCCAAGTGCTGCAGAATGAAATGGATTGTCTCTATCACTTACATTACAAAAGCAAGGTCATGACATCTATTTTGAGAAAGCTTGGGATATAGCAGGAGCTAGGGAAAGGTTCTACTGAGAAGTTCTCAGTCTGGGAGCTATGCTTGCCATGCTGGGAAGCTGCAAATGCACTGTTCCTGCTCAGAGGGCACGCACTGGTTTGCCTTTTTCATAGACTATGTTTTAATTTCTCTGCTTTGGTTTGCCTATCTGCAAGCTGGACATGACTATGCGTACTTTATGTACCTAAAGATAGTGTCTGGAGCAGCTGCAAAGAGTGAAGTATTACTTTATAAGTAACATAGGCTCTGGGAAAAACATAGGTTCTCATTTGGAGTCTGTCTGACTTGGCAGTGCCCTGTGCATAGCACCCGCAGAGTCCATATAAGACTGCCTAAATGCAAAGCATTGCAATGAAGTATTAAACCTTGATTAAACATATGTGTGAGAGAAGTGTCCACCAAGCAGAAAAGAAAAGCGACTGACAAGAGTATTATAAAGACTTTGGGGCAAATTCAGTTTTCAAGTATAGTACTGATTAATTTAAAATAAATTAAAATGATCTGAATAAGAAGATAATGTTAAGATTTTTATTTCAGCTTCAGTATGACAGTAAAAATTCCCCACTGATTTCTCCCCCACAAGCGTGTGGTGTGCTTGCAAACACTACAAATATACTTTGCTGAAGCCATGTATGTATAGAACTCTATCTACTCTAACGTCATCTCCTGACATACGAGAAGAACCTAAAATTAAAGAATTTCTGTATGTGTACAATGTATATATATGTACACATGCATGCATATATATATGTTATTCTTCGAAAATCAAAGGCAAAAACTCTGCAGGCATTCTTTGTAGTGATTTACAAATAGATGTGGCTTCATTTTCCCTGTGCTTCTTTGAAGGTTCAGTATAAGCCCAACATCTCTGCATTATGCACATGTCAAAGCCAGCTCTCACGGCTGGAGTCCCTGCTTCACCACGGGATGTGCCGAGCTTTCCTGCTGGAGTCAAAGAGTGCTCGGCGAGCAGGAGGCAGGTGTCACCCCAAGGATAGATGGTCCTTGTCACTTTTTCCAAAGTGGACCTTCACTAATGGGAGAGCTGTTTTGTAGCTTTCACTGCTTGGCAACTGAAATTTCTCCTATGCACTTGTGTTGATAAACTTGATCTGGGAAAGAAATCCTGAGGCCAAGGCAGAGTTTGTAAAGTCCCAGCCTTCATCACATCCAACTCTGACACTTCCAAAATGGCCTCTAAGATTTGAAAGACCTTTCCAAATGTGTGCACAGACAGCTTTGCCCAGGGCAGCCCTGGGCTGGCGGCCCTGCCTTTGGCTCCTGTACAAGACTGTACTTCTTAGGAGCTTCCAGCAGTCCTGGCTTCCTCAGGGTACAAAGAACATTTCATGGACACACAAAAAAAAGCCCTGTTGCTAAGGAGAAACTAAACATTTGTGTATCAAGGGCACTGCATGCTAGCAACGGCAGGCTGCTCTGCCCTTTGCCTGGGTGACAGTCCTGTGAGCTGTTTCACCCTGCTCGACATGCTCCTCCACAGACACCTCCCAGGTCTGCCAACACCCATCTGTCTGCCATGCTGGAGTGAACCGGCAGGTCTCATTCCTCCTGAGCTAACCTATCAGTGCCCACAGTTCTGCCTGCAAATTGCTTGCCAAGGACAGTGAAATGCTAGTTCAGTGCTTTGAAAATGAAGCTGCTGCCATGGAGTACCCAACAAGGTGTCTCAGCCCACCAGTAGGAGCTGTCCTGAGAGCAGGCTGTGCCCCAGATTTGTTCATGTATGCAAGGGTGGCACTGGTCCTGCTCCCTGCAGGGTGCTCCTGTCCCTAATGGGGCATATGGGGCAGGGATGCTTTCCCTGTTTTTTCCTGCATGTCAGAACTGAGGGGTGATGCACAGGTAATGTGCTTTCATGCTGTGGGAAGAGGGAAGTTCTCCCTACCCTGGGACTGGTAGCATCAGGCAAAGCAGCTTAGAGCTTGTCAGGGTGGGATGTGAAGAGGCTGTAACACACTGCACTGCTGGCACAGGGTGGGGAGGGGGGATATTTCCAACCATAAGCATTTGCAGATGGACTGTCTTAATTAGCTTTGACAAGTACCTAAGTTCCTGTAAATTACGCTACAAATGGGATCCTGAAGCTTTAAATTTTTTTGGTCATTTTTAAATAAAGATTTTCCCTCCTCCTAGTACTGCATTTCCATTTTTCTTTCCATATAAGGCTCCTGAGAAGAAATGAGAACTTTGCATAGCTGAGGAGCTATATTTTGATTGACTAAATGATTTATAATTAGGAGATAGCTCCTGCCAGTTCTCTTCATATGTTGATTGAGAATTGCCTGCAGCAAATCAATGCAGGCAGAGCTGCCAGAAAGGTACGCTGGTCATCTCATAGCAGATATCTTTCGGCCCTAAATTTCCTCCTTCCTCTGGTACTGACTCAGACAAATTATCTTTATGGCCAGTGACTACAGCAGTTACAAGGTTGCACTCCAAGGGCCCCCAGTGAAATACCCTTACAGTTATTTATGACCTACCGTGTGGGAGTAGCGATGCTGGTAGCCCTTTCAGAGCCTGTGAATGAAATGTGCATGAAATCAAGCTGAAAGAGAGCATGCCTCTGCCTTTGAAGGATGGGAAGCAGAAACCTCTCCCTACCTGGTAGAAGCCACTTGGCCTGTTTGCTGAAAAGGTGGCACTGGAGTCAGATCACTAGAGCAAGATTAGAAACAGGAGAGAGATGGCTACTATGGGCTTTGAGGAGATACGAGTGGGGTTTTTTTAATCATCTGACAAAACTATGGCATAACAGTTACCTGGGGTGTTCTGACCAGGAAGGAGCTGGGCACATAACCCATTCCTGACTATAACAGGAGACCAGGATAAGACACTGTCCCACTTTCTTTGTTTTCTCTTGGCTGAGGTGGATCTGGCAGTGCTAGGCAGATGAATTCCTCTTTTGGCTAAAGCTGAGTAAATCCTCAAGAGCCAGCCTCTCTGTAGATGAGCTGGTTGGAGTGACAAGGAGCACAGTGCAAGGGAAGGGCAATAAGTGATAAACAAGGGATCACTTTTTTCCTCTCACTGGATTTCATTCAACTCTCTACTGTGTTTGACTTGGGTATCATTGCTCAAGCTGTGAGCAAAAAAACAGATTCAAAGCACATAAATTCAGGAGATTTTTTTTAAAAAAAATGTTGCCTGTTTACTTTTGTTTAATTGCCTTTATGGATCTCAGCTTCCATAGTTTACATAATTTTTATTAGAAACTATTTTCTATTAGAACTTCTACATAGTTTCATGTTTTCTACCTTCCAGCCATGACAACCAGAACTTTTCTAGGAGCACAGAGCCTAAGGGACACCCACTATTACAGCAGATACCATGTCATGAAATCCCTTACATAAATTCACTATTTTTCTGCAATAAAATTAATTAGCTTACTGGCACTTACTGCTGCTGTTGGAAGACTTACAAACCACCATTTCTTTGATGGTTAAAATGTGCTTTTAGCTTCAAAAATTTGACTTTTTTTTTCATGTTATTTGTTCTTATGTCAACGTTGTCGTATAGTTTGAATGCTTCTTCAGCCCTGCTGGTATTTGGTCATGTATTTATAAAGTGTAATGATATCCCCCTCAGCCTTTTTTTGGTAGGCTAACCCTATTAAGCTATATTTGTCTCATCCATAGAACTGACTCCCCATTCCCATCCTAATGGTCTGTGCACCTGTTGTAGCTTGAGTTCAGCTTCATTAGAACTGTGGGCGCCTTTCTGGTTGTGGTCCTAGCAGGGTTATGTACAGTATGAATAACACCTCTCCACTGTGGTACTTCACTCAGTGCATCTGAGGATTTTTTTTCCTCTGTGTCGTGTCAGCAGCTCAGAGCCGTTCCTCAGTCCTCTGGCTGCTCCCTTGCCTCTCCTCCCTTCTGCTGCATACAGCTGATGACATGCAAGTTACAGCAAAATTTCTCTTGGCTGGTATCTAACTGCTTAACTTTGTTCTATCAGATTTCCATCGCCATATCATGAGAAATGAAACCCGATGACTCTCCTGAGTATATGTAATTTGAGAAGCTGGAGCTTTTAGGAAAACATTAGAAATTATATGACTGTAAGAAAAAAAATCATATTCAGCATTAATTTTTCAAAGATACATTTCAGGATGTGATGCAGTTGTCTTCAATCAACACTGACTTATCAAGGTGTTGCTGTTACACCAAAAAAAATAGAAAAGATGTTTTGACTATTATGCTGCCAGCTCTTATGACTTCAACTGGTGTTCTTCCTCAAATTCTCACTCCTAGAATTGTTATACAGTTACTTACTGAAATAGAGGTTTACAGTCTCAGAGTTATATCTGGTAAGAAGTATGTTGTAAACCCTGAATATGGAGAACAAATCCCATGAACTTAAAAGGAACAGGTTAGAAAAAGAAAGCAGATTTAAATTCTAGACTAATGAATTTTTAGGATAGGTATAAATATTTCTAAAGGCTTTCTGAGTGTCCAGAGTCTTTGGTGTTATCAAAACCATGTGAAATAGTATGATTTAAAGGAAACTCCTGTTTTTCTACACACTCGATTTAGGGTTACTTCACGGAGAGACATCAAGCCAGATGTGGTAGTATTGTTGTGCCATGCCTGACTATCTTGAATCAAAATACCTTACACCATGGAAAATGGTGAATACTTAAAATTGCTGGGGTGAATTTAGTCCCTATGGAGAACTAGTAAAGGGGCTGAACTTTATGGGGCCTGCTCTTACAATGGGTTGTGTGAAAGGGCTGGCCCCTGCCTCTGCCAGTTCCCATTTCTATGTCACTCCCAAGACATGCAGCAGATGAGAGGGGTTGGATGTGCCAACTTGCACACTTTATTCAGTAGGATTAACTAATGAGTTAGTCAAGGTTTGAAGGCACATCTTCAAAGGTAGTATGTTTCGAGTGTATTGACCCCCTGTTCTGTGCAACGTGCACCCCAAATGTGAGGATTTCTCTAAAGAAAAAAGCAAAGCCCACATTGATGATGAGGGAAGAAGCCTCAGTGTAAGTCTTCAGTGCCCATTCTTTTTATTCTGTTTAACAGGGAGCTCCCTTCTATACAGAAGAATGGAGTTTTCTTGCAAAGAAGACTTCTGCTTGGAACTGTTTCAGTGCTTTACTTCAACACAGTTTCCTGGACAAGCCATGAGAATACAGGGAATGGAAGGGCAAGAAAGTGTTATGGATGGCTGCTTTAAAGCTGGGAAAAAAAAAAAAAATCAAATACATTTTGAGTATTACTTTGATATATTGTCAATACATGAATTTTTAAGTGCTTTTGGTTTTCTTCTCTTGCTTTACAATTTTTTTCTGTTTCCTTTTTGACACTCACTTATTTTGCCACAGGAGTCTAGAGATAGGGAGAAAATAGAGTCAAAATGAAAGGAGCCAAAGGAAGTCAATTTGAATGTGAAACTGAAAACACTGCAAAACTTTTGCATAGAGCTTTCATTTTCAGACACATGGAAAATTCACTGAAAATAAATCAGTTAAGCAAATGAAACAGGTCTACGTGTGGATTTTCTGTACACAGAGGTTTTACCTGACTAAAACTCCCAGCCTGTGAAGATTTTATTGCCTGTTTAGCTTAATACACATAAACATTTATTATTGTTAGGGTCAATTATAAGTCATGATCAAAGGGCTTCTGTGAAGTTTTTAATTGATCTAACAAGAAGAACCCACTTCTAGTGTCTGGAAAATATGACAGTATTATTATGGTCTGGCTTTGGATTAATGACTGAGTGACTGAGGAGATGAGAACTAGGGTCCATTGCTGGATAAGTAAATACCCACAAGGTTTTGCTTTATTTTTCAAGGAGGGTTTTGGGAGCTCATGTGTACATTTGTTTCCTGAAGCTGATAATTTGAATTAAGTCAGTTTAGAAAAATACAGTTGTTTCTACTTGACAGTGAGCACAGACAGATAGAATCATATTCTGGTTGGAGGCAGGGGTAGATTTTTGTTTTGGCATTTTTTGCCTACCTAAATGCACAGAAGTAACAGATTTTTTTAAAAAAAATCTTTATTTCTTTCTTTCTGTCTGTCTGTCTTTCTGTATTTCATATCAAGATTACTAGGAAATAAAATCAACCCAACTTGAACTCCAAAAGGGGCAAGGGAGCAGGCTTATAAAGTAATTCTCTCCAGGAGCTGATTGGTTTCTATCTATCTGTAGGGTGATGCAAAAAGCCAAGGCAGAGAAGGAACCTGGTTTGAATACTGGCAGCTGCTGTCCAGCTGATGTAATTCGGTAATAGCTGGTGACAGGCAGAAACTATAGAAGATACAAATGATAATTCCTTGGGGAGCTCCAGACATAAATAATTCATCAAAATGAATTTTATAGTAGGGGTCAAAAGAAATTGAAGAAAGCCTGAGTGTTAACTGTCTGAGGGAGGAATTGACAGACTGGTTTTGTACAAACAAAGTGGAAGGAATTACAGGCAAATTAAATGTAAATTAAGAATATGACATTGTTCCTATTACCTGGAACCAAAGTAAGAGAGACACAAGAAACAAAAAAAGAAAAGATAATTAAGGAAATGTCAGTAACTGAAACTGCTGCTTGTAAACAGTGCCAGAGATATGCTGGGTAATGTCAACAACAGAGTGAGTTGTGACAAGTCCATACTGTCACACAATGTATATATCATATGGTCAAACAGAAGAATGTCTTCTTAGTAATCAGCTCAGTAACTTAACTGTAGTTAGGAGCCAATTAAACTCCCCCCAATATTTCAAGTGTCTGAGTAAGCTACTGCTGTCTGTCTGCATGGGAAGGACAGGTGGGGGACATCGTTGCAGCTCCTGCAGGTGACATCTGCAAGGGACTAACCTGCAGGGAGGCTGAAGCCATTGCCCACTGACCGTGCCATGGGCTGAGTTGCCCTGTATCACCTGGTGCCATTCTGGGGCTGCATCCCAATGTGAGGTGCTTTGGGTTTCCCACAGTGTGGGTTCTACTTCCAAAAATGCCCTCAGAGGCTGGTTTTCCAGCAGGATGAAAGCTGTCATGTCCCATGCAGCTCAAAGCTCCCTGAGGAAAAACAGCAATGCTTCAACAGAGCAACCTAAAGGTCTGTTTCTCTGGGACTGCTTTTAAAACCAGGTTTCGGTGAAGCTCTTTTTGAGCCTGCCTAGCACAAGGTGATTATTTTTCTGCATACTGGGCTATAATTCTGCAACTGTTTGTATTTGGGTTTTATCTTTACCTTAGTTTGTGAACTCTGACTAGTCAAATAACTTCATCTGGACTAAAGAGGCATGTTTTTGTGGCATTTGAAGAAATGCTGGCTTAGGACTAAGTTGTTACAAAGCCTGTGAAAATGACACGTTGCTTATGCGCAGTGCAAAATTTTCCACCCATGCTCATATTTTCAAAAACTGCCTCCAATTTTGAGTATCCAAGTTTAGTCTCCTGGTGGCTGACTTTAAGAGATATTGCCTGCCCCCAAGTCTGGGCATGTACACTTCACCCTCCCCAGAATAGCTTCTCCAGGCCAGTCTGTCCCATTGCAGAGAGTAGCCCTTGTTTTGTGCTGTTCTGGATTCATATATTGTCAATATCTGAGAACTGCTCGCTTTCACATGCAAAGTGTTTTCCATGCTGTAAGTTTTGTGCTCCTTAATTCTGGGAAATTTTCTTTTCCAGGGACTTTGATAGGATCTCATTCCTTTCCAGAGCCAGAAAAAAAACCCAACAACCAACTTTATTTTCCTGTAAAATCACTTGCAGACTGCAACTATGAGAATAAAAGGAGAAACACTTTAACTACTTCAATTATTTTAAAGCAAAAAGGTGTAATGGAAGGATCACCTCTTGTTATAAAAATCTAAGAGGCTGGCTAGTACCTCACTATACATGATGCCAATGGCAAAAAGCTCATTTTATTGCTTCTCATTTCTATTTACCTGAGTAACTCAAAGAAAATCTCTTTTGAACATAACGGGATGAGGGGAATTAGAAAATAAAACATTTAAAATGTCCGTTTGGTGTGTGTGTGTGAACTTTGTGAAGGCAGAGTTTGCTGCTTTCTCACTGTGTTTTCCCCTTGCCTGCTTGCGCTTTTTCACAGGGAGACATTTCTCATTTTACGATCCAATAGCAAGTTAAAGCACAATGTTGTCTCTTATGTGCCCAAGATTTGCTGTGATTTTTGGAAGAAGGTTGCACAGGTGGTAGTGAACCAGTTTCCAAAAATCAGGAGAAGGATACCCTGGTGAATTGTGCTGATCGCAGGAGTAATGCTCTCTTATTACGGTATTCTTGCTGGGTGCAGGCAGCATTAAAGGAGGCTGAAAAAAGCTCAAGAGACTATAGGGCTTTTTTTTTCCTTTAAGACAAAAAATCCTGCCTCTCCTTTCAGTTACACTGCAATTTCCAGATCCAGGTAAGAAGCAATGACATGATAAATAAATGCCCTATGACCCCTGATAGGACTGTCCAGTGGCTAGATGCTGGCGTGTCTGGGCTGTTTCTGCAGTGGGAACATTCAAACAGCCCCTTTTACTCTGGACGCTTCAAAATCACTCCTTTTGATCCATTAGGTAAAGCACATGCTTGTAACAATGGGCACCATTTTTATGGTGGCATAGTCTAGAAAATAAGGAAGGAGGAAAGCTGCTGCACTGTTTTTCAGAGAGCAAAAGGAGGCTGAGCCCTGTGCAACAGCCCTTGCTGTTGCCAAAGAAGAGCGTGTTTCTTGACAGTAAGCAGCAGAGAGTGAGAGCAAAGTGCTTACACAAGTGCTTAGGAGGCTTACTGGGAATGTAGAAGTGAGCTCTTCTCATGTTTTCCTGTGCAATAAACCTCGTACTCATCTACAGTTTTGCAGATGTATATGAGGATCAAGAATGGAAACTTTCAGCTCTTATACCATGGGGCAGCACCAGCACAGTGCTAGCTTTTGCCCACCTCCTGAAGTGCACAGCGGTGTCTGTTGTTGTCTGCCCCCATTAATTCACTCACCCTTTGAAGAACAAGGTTAGAAAACACAGTGCAGTCCTGACAGGACATGGGGCGATGGCAGGACCTTGCAGTGTATGGGGCAGGTTTCAGGGGATGCCCCCAAGCTGCTTCCACTGCCATAAGACTGAGCACAGCCTATGCCACTCTCCTGCTCCTGGCTTGGCCAGCGAGCCCCCAGGCTAGCAGGCACTGCACTGTAGCTTGTAAATGCACTGAACCAAAACAAGTCAGGGGTGTGAGTCAGAGGAGGGAAAGAGATTTACTCTGTGCAAGGGCTTGAGTGAGCAATGGCAGGCAGAGAAATGCTCCCACAGTAAGTGTGAGGCAGAGGAAAGGGAAGTATGGCCCGCGGAGTGGTCCCTTGGGGGCAGCTGTCCTCCAGCCAGGACCCCCTGCCACATGTGCAGGTAATATTATAAAAAAAAATTATAACACATGTGTAGGAATCCCAGCAGTGATGGATTACTGCTGGAGTGGCTCTTACTAACCCACAAAACTACAATAGAGAGAGAAAATGAGGATTTAACTAATTTTACCACTCTATCCCTGGATATTTTCTCCTTTCTTGCCCTTGTAGTGGGAAAATATATCACTGCTCTTCATCGTTAGGACCAGACATATGGATATGTGCTGGTACTCCCTAGATGCAGCATATGATTCATCTTATGTTGTTATATAGGTCTCCCTTGCTGTCAGCTGTCCATCTTTCATTGTTGGTGCAGAGAAGGCAGCAGGTCCCACTGCCCCACCAGATCTACTACCCACACGAAATTCCTATGAAGTGAGGCACTTCAGTCTGGAGTCCCAGCAAGAAAGCTCCTATCAAAAATCTTGACACTACTTCCAAATGAATCCCTCGCAATGCTCTGCTTTCACTGCTGGGATAGTTAAAGAAAGGCATGCCACAAACCCTTTCCCTGTGTGGGGTTTAAACAAGTTGGCCACCTGCTGACGCCTGGAGTTTACTGGGGGGCAATTTTGCTTGTCTTAATTCTCCAGAGCCAGGTATTTGTTCAAAAAGTTGGTTCTAAAAAAAACATTCATTTTGATTTTTGTGGACTGAGACTGCTACAGTCACTCTACAAAATGTTAAGTGCTTCAGTCATGTTTATGGGTGTTGCTTTTCTTCATGCATTTGTCAGTTTTGGTTAACATTAATTTCCATTATTTCCTCTGAAACAGAGGATTATCCTGTAGCAATGCTTTATATCTAGACTCCACTCCAAGAATGGGATGTCCGCTCATTTAGATACAAATGCGTTGGCAATGTGACCTGCTGAAACATCGCAGGGTGATGCAGTCACACGGCTTGCTCTCCATAAAGCTCGCCTAACCCTGCACTCTCCATATCGATCCTGGGAGTGACAAATTCCATCTGAGGAAAGCAGCACTTTGAGATATTAAAGTGTAATTTATGGATTCATTTACTGGGGTTCCAGAATTGATTTCCTTAAATGTTGTGGAGCATATCTGATGCAAATCTCCTGGGATTTGGAACAATATGGTAAAACACCGTGAATTCCTCGTTGCCTTTGTAATCATTTAATGAAGGCAGAATGTCCTTTGTTAAGTGGGCCCTTTCATCCTCTGGGTGAATTAGGTGCAATTATAATTAAACTTTCGTTTAGAATTGGAACTAAATTAGAAGCATATAAATAACTGAGTCTTCAGGATTGCTATTTCTATTTAATAAGGTAACTGCTCTTGCTGGAATAGACTTTTTATGATGCATTAATAACTCCCAATTCCTATTACATATTTATCTAAGGCAATACATTATATTTCAAATGCTTAACATAGGACTCCCATAAGGAAAGATCTAATAAAGTACTCTATTAGAAATCGAATAGTTTTAAATGTACTGCAGATTCTCTTAGTGTCTCCAGCTGCTTCAGAAAGATGAGCCAATAAAGCCAGCATTGCAGTGTAGTGCAACATTTTATCTGAAACTGGGTGAGGTTCTTAGAGTGCCATGGAAAGTGCTAGCACACCAGCTTGGGTGACCTGAATACACATACCCACATCCACCTGCACCCATCAAGTAGCATCATTTTGTTACTTTTTTTGTCCTCCAGGGGTAGTTTGATACATGCTTCAGAGGCTTTGCAAGTCATTCTGCAAAGTAGTCAGTGCCTAGAGTTCGGAGTTCAGATTGCGTTTCAGAATAATACAAGCATTACTGTAGTGTCTTATGCTGAAACTTAAGTATTTTGTAAGTATCTGTTAGAGTTGTCCACAGATACCATGCACAGCATGGGCTTATTTTCAATGTGAAAAGAAAATACTTGAAGTGAAGCTATAACTATGTAACATGCAACTACTCTTACCTGCTTCATCTCTGTAGTACTGCCACTGGCTTTGGAGTCCATGGTGTTCACTACCCCAGGGTGACAGAGAGCTTGGACAGGCTCCACTTGCTCCACTTGCAACACTCCGAGCCCAAGGACTTACCTTTGGCTTCCCTGAGTCCTGACAAAACCAACTGGGTGACCTGATTGCAGGTCACCCCAAGTGACTGGATTTTCTAATCTAAGTACATACCAGCCTGTGTTAAAAATAGGGGAAGATGTGAAACAGCAGCAGAAGTCATTAAAATAATTGTCATTAGGACAAAATAGTAGAAAGTGAATATAATACTCTCACTGGAGAGGATAAGAAAAGGGAAAGAAAAAACATGGAAGGTGTTAAAGAGTTTTTGTAGATGTTTTGATGATCGGCTAGTACAAAAAAACCCTCAGGGAATATAATTGTCTGCTGGCAAGCAGCAATGTTGGACACATTTCAATCATTCTGATATCTAGCTGCTCATTACTATCATATGTAAAATGCAGCACAACTATTCCATTGAATTTTGTACAGTTTATATAACTGTGCTTTTTCAGTCTGACTTGATACTTTTGCATTAGGAGTGTTTTAAAATGTTATAAACTCATTACCAATAAAACAGTATCCCTCTCGGACTTATTGAAAGTACAGAACTATAGAATTTTCATGCCAGAATATATCTGACAAAGTTGTTTTTCACCAAGCTCAGGCCTTCTTATAGGTAGATATACTCATGACAACATGAATCCAATGTCAATAACAAGAAACCCCAACCCCCCAAATTTATGACCTTTTCTTGGTGTGATTTCCTACTTATGTTCATGTCTTGCTTTCTGAAGATATTAAAAGGAAACAAGCTTCTAGGAATACCACAAAGTGAAGTCAGTTTTCTTCCGTTAATTCATCAAATCAATTTTGAATAAGTGAACTGCAAATCTGCTTCATAAGTTGATATAATTTAAGATTTATATAGTTTAATGAATATATTAAATAAGTGGAATTGGAGAAATATATGAGATAGTGGCACAGAGCAGCTTTTGTTTTTAAGACTCCTTAATTGCAGAAGAAAAAATTTTCTCTTATCCTCTGAGCACTGCAATCATTTTAGCTACTGAACTGAATCTTTTGAGGGTGGTGAGTGCAGTAAAATAATGTTGTGGTTTGCTTTAACTGCTTGGATCAAGGTCCCAGCTATCCTTCTGGCACAGATCTGCTGGAAGGGTTTTCATCATCTAGGGACTGTTCGTGCTGTGTTTTGTAATCAAGGCATTTAGTGACTGTAACTCTGTGAGTCCTGTATATAATTTCAGATGCATTGTTATAACATTTGCAATGCTCATCATTAAATTTTGAGGTGTGAAGTATTTGCCATGAGAAGGGTAGAAAAATGGTCAGTGGGCATAAGAAAATCCCTTTGGTCAAAACCAAGTAGCATTTTGCAGTGCTTTCTGCATGGATATTCCTCTGTGACTGCAAGTTGTCATGTTTGTGTGCAGAAGTTTGAGCCAATNTTGCAAGCATGTTGATAAATTTTTTCTTTTTTTTTTTTTTTTTTTTTTTAATTAAAATAGCACCTTTGAAAACGGCAAGAGAACTCAGGTCAAGATGTACATAGGTTTTTAAAACAACCTTACTATGTTTCCCTATCACATGGAGAATTCCCACCCCCTCACTTCCCCATCTTCCTTTATTGTGGAAAATGGCAGAAATCAGTGCCTGTTTCACATTCTCTCAGCTCTTCTCCAAACTAAATAGTTCATGATGCTGATTTTCCAGAGGTTCTGGGTAACCACATTTTGGCAGAGTTTGTGCTTGGTCAAATTTTATGACAAGCAGACACTTTAGAGTGGGACTTGGAGGTGTACTCCCTGTTTTGTTGGGTGGCTTGTTAAATTGCCACTCACATGGAGTCTTATCTCAAAATCCCAAAAGTAATAGCTGAGGTAAATTCCTCTTTTGGGGACCCTCTCCTTCTTATTCACCTTTTTAATGAGAGGCAGTGACCTACGCGATGAATACAACACTGAAGGCACTGTCCCATCAGCATCTACACTCTGTAATAGTGCATTTTAAAAAATGATAATTCTTGATTCTCCCATCTGGCATAACTTGTATTTGTCTTACCACAGTTCCATGGAGCTGGTGATTTTTACTGAGCCATTCCAGTGAACTCAAGTCTTATCTCTGAGATATTAAAAGCAATACAGAACAGAACTTGGTTTGGAAAGAAACACACAAAAGCTTCAACACAGATGTGTGCTCTGCATTTCTGCTGGTGTTACGGTGTCCTGCATCTACTTCTTCATGGCATAGTACCCTTTCCCTGTCCCTGCAGAAATGTGGAGGTCAGCGGTATGCTTCATCTGCCCTGGTCTCCAATGGCAAGAAGGAGAGGAGGCTCCCACTCCACAGCTTGCCTTGCCTCAACCTCCTGCCTCCACCCCCACACTCAGTGGCTCTACAGCCTGTCCTCCATGGGGTGCTGCTTGAGCACCGCCATGTTAATTTGGCATCGTTCATGGTGCATGTCCCAGGCTCTGATTTGCCCTTCTGGTTCTCCAGGGCTGTACAGTTGAGCAAAGGATGAACCGGCCTTGATGGATTCTGAAAACAGCCACGTCTGTTTAAGAGGTCTATTTAAAAGGCCAGAATTCACTCTGACATCATCTTTTAATCGTTCAGGAGAAAATAGCTTTATAGGACCTTCTCATCACATAACTGCCTTTGGATTGGGTAAGTGTTCTCTAATGCTGAGCCTATCAAAAGGCATATAGGAAAGCCTCACTATCCCCAAGCTGTCTACTTTAACCCTGAGTAATTTTATCATGAGTCTTTACAAAATTATTGAAAAATTACAGGATCACAGAATGGTTTAGGTTGAATGGGACCTTGGGAGATCTGAGCCAGTGTTCTGATCAGAGCTGTGCTAACATAGATCATATTGCTCAGGACTGTGTTGGGTTGGGTTTTGAATATCTTCAAAGATGGAGACTCAACAGCCTCTCTGGACACCTACTTCCATGTTTCTTCATCTTACTGGTGATTATTTTTTCCTAATGCCTAACTGGAATTCCTTTTGTTGAAACTCCTGTCCACTGTCTGCATAAACTGATGAAAGACCTTAATGCAGTGTGACATCAAGGTCCATTTGTTGTATTTGTACCAGTGAAACTGGAATTTCTTTAACTGTAGGGATAGTTGGACTATTTGAAAGCAGTCATTCTTCTCAGGCCAGTAATGGCACCTGTGTCACAGAGCTGCTAAGATCATTTGAACAGCTTGTCAATCTTTCTAGAAGATTGAATGAGGAAGATAAGGGCTGAAAGGACAGACAAAAACATCCTCTTCATGGCCAATAGCGGTCTTTCCAGACAGTCTTAAAGGATACTTGCCAGCAGCCACCAGTGCTTTGTTGGTGTCTGCCCTGAGTTTAATCTCTTGCTAAGGAAAGGAGTGCCTTTTTCCAGTGCAGTCATTCCAGCACCTTCTGTCAACACCAGAGACTGGCTCTCTGCACTCACGAATCTCCAGTGGCTGCTGCCAAACCAGTGCTCTGCAATATGGCCCCTTCTCCCACCCCATCTGTCTCCTCTGTTAGGCCCAGCACTAGTCCTAAACTAGCATGGTGTTGGCAATATGCTCCCCATCACATCACACACACCTCTGTGCAGTGAAGGGAACAGAGCAGTTGCAGTCCTGGTGTGAAACCCATCTACCCATGAGCCCACCTTCTGCAAAGCACGGGTATTCTTGTTTGCTCTTCTGAGGAGTGCCAGGAATAACACACCATCTGATCCTGTCCCATTTTAACTATTGAACACTTCATCTTGCAGTTTATTGTAGGGTGGACCTGCCTTCTTGGACCAAAGTTTATCTCAATATTTTCACCTTAACCATCTGGACATGTGGTGCTTTCAGACTGCCCTGGACAGCTATTAGTGCAGAATCTCCAGTCTGACTGTGTTCAACTCTAGTCGTAATTTATTTGTATTTTTCCATGACAGAGTTTGTTCTCGTTTCTTTGGCTTTTAACTTCCTTGTTCTTTGTCTTGGTAGCAAGATGTCCTGCAGTGATGCAAGAAGCACAAGGGACAGGACACTCTCATCATGGTAGCATATATTATAAATTTTTTAAAAACTGTAGGAAATATTCAAGAGATATGAGAAGGTAGTGTGCCAACATCCACTGCACTACACCAGACATCTGGGGACATCTGAGTGTTTGGTGTCTTTATAGAAAAATAAGTAAATCCAGCAGGGATAAACTTCTTATCCAGAATAAATTGAGGCTGGCCAGAGAGATTTTCATCTGCTCATCTAGATACCTCTCACCATAAGGTTCTGACAGCACAGGCTTTTTGCACTCAGGGTGCAGGATGTCTCTCTGCTTCTTGCCCTTTGCAGAAGGGTGTCCCATCACAAACCTGCTGTTTCCAACATGAAAAGTGATCTTTTTAGGTTGCTTGGAGTTAGATACCCACCTCTGGATCCTCTCTGGATATGCATCCTTGGGGTCTAATACCATTTGATCATCACTAAGGACTGAGACAGAGACAAAAACTGTCCTTGATTTCAGGCATTCCTGTTGTCATAGACCTGTCTTTAAAGGCCAGAGGGAGATTGCTGCTGCCTTGTCAACCTTCAATCCACAAATATGATCAGAGCAATTTTTTTTCTCATTAAGAAATAACTTCTTGGGAGTAGGGAGATTTTCTCCCCTTACTCAGTGTAATGTTTTCTACCTCACTGGAGGTCGGCTTTCTCAAGTCTAGTTTGTTTGGAGCTTTTTTTTTGGAAAAAAACAAACCTTCTCTGCAAATAAATAGATGGCTAATCTTGCTCGGTAGCTGCCAGAGTTGTTGTCTGGTTCTTTAGCTAATGCTTTTCCATATATTCCCATTCCCACACTCTGTACTTAAAGACCCAGGGACAAGTCTAAAACTTTACCAAGTCTAAACCAGAAACCAAAACTTATATGCTGATCATCAGAAGAGATGGACAGTGCTCAGGGCAACAAGGTCACAAGAAGGTCAGAGCACTGTTTTCAATGATGATTTTTTTTTTTTTTATTAGGGAAGGGAAGAAAAACACCATGGTTGCCCATGTCTTGGGTTTTTAGTTAAGGCCTCCTGCATGCCTCTGAAAAACTGAAGAGCATTCTGGTCATCTTGGACGTGCTGCCAGACCTTGGCTCCCACATAACTGGCCTGACTTTCAGCATATTTGGAACATACACTGACTTCAAGGTTGTTGGTAGGTTGAAAATTCAGCTGCACTTCTGAAGCTTAAACACAGAGTTGGGAATCCAACTTACGCTTTGATTTTTTTGGAAAAGTATGCCTTCAGTCAATAAAGCAATACAGGACTTAGCCTGGCTTTCCTTCAGAAGCCAGAAGCACATTTTACAACTCATGAAGTCTCTGTGCTGTTGTGAGCCTGCCTTCAGAAGACTGTGGCTTTCTCAGATAAATGGATCATTATCTAATTAGTTATTTATATATCAACAGTCCCCACAGAGTGCTGAACACTGCAAAATTGTATCATAGGTGTAAGGAAGAAATTAATTTCCATGTTTTGAAATGGAAGAAGGCATTAACAATTCTGTCAATATCTTGTTTATTTCTATGACCCTTCACATAGGCTCTCTTTGTGATCTTCCTTCACCCCTAGGCTGAGCTCTGGAAACTAAGTGCAAAAGCCCCAACTCTGCATCTTTTCAGAGGCAGATGCCTTCCAGCTACTCACTGGACCCTCTCAGCCCCCTTTCAATAAAGGTGCAGCCCAGCTAAGCCAAAGAGTCTCAGCTCAGTTTGGAGCAGTCCCTCCTTTGAAGAAGCCAGTGAGAGGTGAATTGCAGCCCCTTCACAGCTACTGCGACATGCCTGCTGCAGCCCAGACAGCGGTCTGCTGCTGATTTGATTGAGTTCACCAAAGACCTCCGCAAGCTACTCATTTTAGATAGTGGTCCAAAGGGTGAAAGGTCTCTGTCCTGTTGGCAATCCAGTCTGCCACTTAAGCATTTTTCCCCCTTTCTTTAAAGGTCAGAATTAAATGGGTATCTCTTTATCACTTTACAGACAAATGCTTTTGATAAGTGAGCACTCAGCAGCCATGGGAACGAATACAGAATGTGGCAAATATCCTGATAGACAGATGAGATTTTTAAAATATGGGATTGTGCTTGAAAGATGGAAAAAGAGGTGAATTTTTGATTGTTAGATTTAGTGTGGGTGGCTCTCTTCAAGTTATTATCTTCTGTGCTGGATTAGTACTGACATTAGATAGTCAAGCTGTGTAACACATGGAGATTATTAGAATTCAGTAAACAGATATGCTTGCAACTATCCAGCCCTGGAAATTTGCAGTGAAACTGTTCCCTCTGGCTGAAGGAGGCTTCAGCTGCTACACTGACAGCAAGAGCCAGAGGTGAGGTCAAGGTATCGCTCGGGGCCAGCCTGCTCCCTGCAACAGTGAAGACTTCTCTGGGGACACAAGAGAGGTTCCTCACGAGTAACCAGAAAGAATCATGGTCCCTGCTTTCAAATGAGTGTATGTTCCCTCTGTATTCCAGTAGGGATCTGAGTACATGGTCAGTAGCAAGGAGAGCAAGAAGCTGCCTGTTTGTTAGAGCCACTCAGCAATGTTGCAGGAAAACGAAAATGTTTTGCAGGAATGTGTCAGCAAAATTCTGCCAAAACAGAAGGGTGGCTTCTTTTCTGCTAGGCTGCCTCAGATCTGCTCGGATCCTCTGGTTTGAAAGAAAGAGGAAACCAAATTGCGCTTAAAGGAAAATAATGGACAAACCATTTTTGCAAATGTAATTAAACACCTCAGTGCATGCATTGATTGGCTAATGCTGACACAAACATACTTGGGGCATGCTGATACCGGGGTGTCCATAAAGCTTGCTCAAACTGGTAGTATGCGCATCCTGTCCTACTGCTCCCACAGCATACCCTGAGATAAAAGCCTTTGCCCTTCCTCTTCCTTCATAGCTTTCCAGAGGGTGATAAAGAGGGAAGTTCAACACTCAAGGGTGCACCTTCCCTGATTCTTTCACTTACTGAGAAAGTTCTGCTAGTTGTTATTCTTTCTGTTTGAAAATGCTTGCTTTCATTCAGTGCTCTGTATCTGTGGGTCACTTCAGTCTCTGCTCTAAACCATGTTTATTGCATTCTGCTGTATTACAATTGACTGCACCCTGCCATTTCTCATCTTTATAACAACAAGAAACCATAAATTAAAGCAATTTCATTTTGGATAGAAAAATGTAATCAGCCCTTGAGTAAGCCTCTAAAAGGTCACAGTTGCTTTAAATATTAATATCAATGCATGAACTTGATGATTTCTAATGAGAAATATTTATTAAAGATTTTTTATTTTTTAATAAGAGAATCTGCAAGTTTAAACATTGAAGGTCTTTATGTGTATATACA
Organism: Chloroceryle aenea; assembly: GCA_013399075.1. Taxonomy (NCBI): domain Eukaryota; kingdom Metazoa; phylum Chordata; class Aves; order Coraciiformes; family Cerylidae; genus Chloroceryle; species Chloroceryle aenea. The sequence continues at coordinate 172,988 of VWZY01007195.1, read as the reverse complement.
TGAGCATACACACGTATGTCATCATCACATGGCAGAGCTGGTTGAGATTCCAAATTATGAAGTCTTTCACAAACTCTAGTTAAAGGAAATATAAATTATTTATATGAATTAGATCCAGGTAGCAAGATGTTGTAAAAGGCAAGGAGAAGTTTTTTCCTAAATCTAGATCATAATTCTATTATAATCTAGTAATTATAATTCTAATTACTAGAAATGTACTACTTAGTATTATTTTCACTTAGTGGTTCTTACCTGAAGCCAGTCATGGCAGTCTCATGAAGTGTTACGTGTAGAAAATTATAGTCTCAGTCTTCAAGTACTTGCAATGTGCAAAACGAAAGGAAGCAGGAAGAGGGGCAGCATGAACCCTCTTTTCCTCTCGTGGGAGTGGAAGCGCCAGCTCACTGCATGACTATCCTTCCTCAGATTGTTTCTCCTGGGTAGTTTGTGGGGAAAGTAAGCTTTGATTGAGGTGGGTGGGTGAAAGTTGCTTCCATGAATGCTGAAAGAGATTTTGCCAATGGTATGGGCAGAAGGGAGAGAGGGCAAACATGAGGTTGTGGGAGAAATGGAGGTTCAGGTGACTGAGGATGCTCCTGGTGATGGAGTAACAGTCTCTAAATGAGATGACATGCAGGAATTCTATCCCAAGGGGTTTTGAGAGGTAGGACAGAAAACTGGTGTTTGATGTGGTAGAAGGTGAAATCAATGGGGTGACTTCAAGGGGTCAGGAATGATTTATAGTAAAAATGGTCCTACCAGCAATATTTCTTATATTTATTACTTGTTATGCTTGTGGTGGTCATGACGTTAAAGGAAAGGACAACAATGTTTCCAGAACAGTTGCCAGAGGGAAGGAGGCAGTATCAGTCAGGAGTGTGGAAGAGGTGAAAATCTGTTAGGATGAGGGGAAATGGCTTTGAAGTTGTGCAGAAAGAAGCAGTAACTGTAAGAGATGGTCTGAATATTAGGTTGTGGTGGAAGGAACAAGCAGAAGATACAAACAGAACACAGGCCAGAGACATGGATACCATGCTGCTCCTTTCACGATGGGGGAAAAACTTTTGATAAAGGGCAAAGCACTTTGCTAAAATCCTTTGTAACTGGGAAGTGAAGAATGAAGCTAAAGCTCAGTGGAATGGGTCCTAAACTGCTAAAGACCTCTATGTTTAAAAATACAACAACCCCCAAAAACTTCTCTTTCTAAGTAGCATTTATTTATCTTTGCATATGTCTCAGCTTGCACAGTAAGATTAGCACCTCTCAACCTCTCTGCCTGGTTGTAAGCAATGAATTTCTGCTTCTTACAGCAGCTCCTGTGCATTTCATGCAAGTCCCTCTGCTGGGCTGTGCTAAGCATGTTGGTGGCACTCCAGGGATGAGCTGGCTGTTTAGTGCAGTTTGACAAGCTTCAAAAATGTTGTGCCTCTGCTTGATTTATTGTGCCAGAGCTGTGTTGTGCTCAGGATATATTTTATTATTTCATTCTCTATTTCTATTCAGTGACCTCAGGTACTTCCCATTGGAACTGCTCCTTGTCTTTTGCATTTCTTTGCTCAGAATGGTGTTTAAAATACAGCTTTGCTTATCTTTCTTTTTTGATACCCTTTCTTTTCCTTCTATAGTTTAGCTTGTGACACAGTTTACACAATATAATGAGGGTTATCATTTGGGTGATTAGATCACTATGTTTAAACACCCTGTTTGAGCTTATTACCACTGGAACAAACTGCGGTCACTGACGTTGTCACAATGGATCCTGCAAAACTTCCTAGTCCTCCTGGGTTTCTGATCTTCTCAGCCCGTGAACTATGGATTACGTGTTTAGAACATGCATTTTGTTGCAAGCGGAATAAGAACATTATTCCGCCTCTCACAGCCTTTAGAGAACTTGCTCAGAAATGAAAAATGCTGTTGAAAAAGCGTTGCCTTGCAGGAGCTGAGGTTATGGCTTGGAATGAGCAGCACACGAGCTGTGACACATGGTGTGCAGTACATGCCATTACCTGCTCCACGTCTTAAATTACAGAGCGGAAATCAGTCTTGTAATCAGCCCCTGATTATGCCATTTGCTGTTGTTATGCACTGAAGGAAGGGAGCATCTGCTTCTTCTCTTTAAACACTTGTTTATGAAGCAAGTCCTCCTGCCAAGAATATAAGTGAAGGACTGTTTGTATCCCAGATGCAGAATAAAACTGGATGGGATGATACTAGCAGGTTCGTGGTAGGTGTGGGATCCTCCTGGAGATGGGATGGGGTCATATGGCTTCATGGCCACCCCCCCAGCTTCCTTCACCCTCCCAAAAATTCAGAGACACCTTCGTCTGCTTTGCAACCCTTCTACTGCAGGGACTTGTTGCTAGAGAGCAGTGAACACTGACTCCATCAGCACCAGTCTACTGCAGCTTTTGCTTACCTTGATGTTTGTTCTTACTAGAGAACCTTTTCACTGTGGTTTTCTTTCTCTTCTGTACCCTGAGACAGGCCTTTGACTTGTAGGACTGATTTGCTGAGTCTCCGGGGACTCTGAGTTGAAATAGCAAAGCTGATGCTTCCTTCTTTGTACTTTCCACATCCCTTCTGCCAGAGGTAGTGGAGAGCCCAGGAACCGGGCAAGGAAGAATGAACCGTCCACTTCAGCAGCTTCAATCTGCAATTTCTTTCTGGGAAAACAAGCCTGGGCAAAGACATTGTGAGCTCTTCTCTTCAGGATGCAACAGTCTCACTGTATTTCTATTATTCAGACAGATTTTTAAAGCAATCAAGCCTCTCCTTGGAGCATTGATAATTGTTTGAGATTTCACTTAAAAGAAATAATGAAATAATGGCAAGCTAGAACATACAAATAACTTCTAAATTAGTGTGACTGGTGCCAAGCACATCAGCGCTAAGCCAAAAATCCAGAGCCTTGGACAACAGATTGTTCAGCTAGTTGATGTATATTCATTAATTGGTATGGGAGTAGGGAGGGAACAATGCACAAATGGAAGTTGAATTCCTGTTTTCAGTTTATGTATAAAAATATTAAAATGGGGTTGGCTTTGTTTCATTGTTAAATCCCAGAGTTTTTTTCAAAAACACACTCTTAGTCCCAGCAAACAGTTGGAGAAACAATAGCTAATTTAATTTATCATCTTTTGCATGCACAGCTGTGGATGGGAGGGAAGGCTCTGTTTTGGCATCAAAGACCTCCACAATTGAACTTTGCTAGCTCTAAGCCATTTTAAGAAGAATGCTTGGTTACTAATCTTTGAGGAAATTCAGAGCTCCTCGAAAGCTGGAAAGGTTGAGTTCATAGCTCAAAGTTGATTCCAACCTAGGGGCTAGCTCCCCGTGTGTTGTCCTCTCTGTTGCTTAGCACTGCCGGTCTTTCACAACATTTAACGGCAGGCTTGCAAGACCACGTGGAGAGCAGGCTACAAATAGTAACTTGCAGGGGAAGACTGAGCCTCAAGAGGGTTTCCCCTACATTCTGAAAGCCATTACTAAACAGTGACACAAATTTTTATTTAGCTGTTGTCCATCTCCAGTGATCTTTAAGATAAAGCCACTCAATTAAATGCCTTTCTTAGTGTCATTTTACTACTAATATAGGGTAAAATGAAGGGATGAAAAAGGAATAACGTGTGATTCATCATTCATTAAAAGGGTGACTGGTGGCTTACCTTGCATTTTTGCTCAAGTTGAAGTTCACCATAAATCATCAAATCCACGTGAACTCAGCAAAGTGGCGGTACTAGTATATAAATCAGCTACCAGCCTGTGCCAGTGCATGCATAGAAGTTCTGGTGGCTTGTTCCCTACTCATTTGTGATTTTTCTGCTCAGGCAGGTCAGAAAGGAGGAAATGAAAGTGATTCATATTTCTGAAGCCCTTCTTTTGGGAATGTTGAAGGAAGAAATCCATCCATCGATTTCCATGGCAGGGAGGTCAGAACAAGATTATCTTTAAGGACCCTTCCAACCCAAACCATTCTCTGAGTCTATGGTTCTGTGAAAAATCCCATTTCCAAACCTCTCCCAGTCTGATCAGTTGTGAGTACCACACCATTCTGAGGGGCACCAGAAAGAGAAAAGGGGAGGGGGAAAATTGGTCCATGAAAGGGGCATTGGCATTTCTGATACAGAACATGGAGATGTTAGGTGCACAGCAGAGATGGGAGAAGGAAAGGAGGGAATAAGGGAAAGGTGACACGCTTCGGTGTGATCATGCAGCTAGTCTGCAATCCTGACATATATACTCTGTTTTCTGTCAGGCTGTCGTGCATTACATATTTATAACAGTGTCCTCAGAGAGAGATCAGTTAAACATCAATTTGTCAGATTTCCTCAAATGTGTGGATTTAAGGCTAGGTGATGGTATTTGCAGTGGTGCAGCTCAGGGCACAGTACCAGCACCCACCCCTCAGGACCCACTTGGGGGGACCTGGGCAGCACAAATCCCCATGGGAACACCAGCCTCTGCCCTGCTGGAATCCAGGGCCCCAGGTGGTTAATGTAATTCACTGGTTGGGAGAAGTACTTGACCATGAGTATTTACAGCTCTTTGGCAGGGCACGTGTCACTGCTGTACTGGAACTGCTCATTGATCTGTGTGCGTGAGATCCTGTCTGCTCCCTCAAGACGTGGTCCTGGCCAGGCACCGCAGGGTTACCATCAGCAGCAATATCATCAGCAGGGATACCATCGGCAGGGATGCCATCATCAGGAATGCCATCTGCAGAGATGCTGCTCACTGCAGTGCCTTGGCCAGCACCATCTGTCCCACCAGACCTAGAAAACCTCTGACAGTGGTTGTGAGAGGGACACACAGCAGCTCAACAAGGGCAGATTCAGGGCATGATGAGTAGTCCTCAAACTCAGTAGCCCCCAACAGAGTAGAGATAGTGGTACAAAAAATGAAAAAGGACAGGTTTGGATGCTGAGGGTCAGTGGTGAGAGCAACATAAGTATGAATTTCCTGCTGATTTTTTTCTGCTTTAAATATTACTGAAGTGTCTTCTGTGCTGCCACACAAAAGAAATGTTCAGTTTTTAGAGAGCACAAGATACCAGCTCAACTGTGCTCAAGCTTTTACAACTGCATGCTTTGGAAATAAGGACTACGCCCAGCTAGAAACGGCACCTGGATACAGGCTGAGTGAAATGAATGCTGAAGTGACTATTTAAGCTTGAAATCCATGTCAGGATCGAGATCACTGAAGACATAATTGCGCTGTCTGCAAGAGGCTTCATCTGAGCTTGCTTCACTTCAGAGCCTGCATCTGTTAGCCAAAATTGCTGTGATATAAACAGCAAGAAGTGTTGTATGGGATAAAGCTGACTAGAATTGAAAAGCTGACTAGGGGAGTTGAAGATTTTCTTTCAAAGTGTTTTCATCATAAGTGGAACCCTTTGAGAAAAAAAAAAATCAAAACCAAACCCAAACCAACAAACAACTGACATTTTGGGCTAATCCTTTTAACATCCTAGAAAGTATTTTGGCTAAAAAGATTCCCAGAGTTGTGTCCAGATATACTTTCAGTGATATTAGCCTAAGCTTTAAAGAAGAACAGACCAGTTTTTTCTCAATTGTTTTTTTTTAATTGAGATCTCTTTTTAAATTATTTTAAAAGATGCTTTGTTTGTGGTAAAGAGGACCTCCTCTTCTCTTCCCACCCAGGGAATGGCAGCACAATGCAAAGAAGCAAAAAACCAGATTATTGTATTCCAGTACAATGTTTTAGTGAGGGACTGGAGTGACTAATTTTCCCTTGAAATTAAAAAAAAAAAAAAAAGGGTAGGAAAAACAAAGCCCTGGGCACTGTGGGTGCCCCACTATTTGCCGTATGGGTTGTCTGTGACACAGCCTATGCTGTGGGCGCACTGTGGTAGCACTGTCCCCAGCAGCACCCCTTATCTGCCCAGCACAGCAGGCCTCCCTCTCTGCACTAAATTTCTCTGCCCTACTGTGGCAGAGGGTTGTGGGGAGGTGCTGGGAATTGATTGACATGGACATAACTGCTCTGCAAAGCAAGCAGGTTTCCAGCCCATGCAAAAGAAGAGCTCATTTTAGTTGCCATATAAAATCATGCAGGTAAAATAGCTTAGCACTGCTGGCAATGCTTGGTGCATGGAGTGAGCCAGGCAGAAGGAGCCTGTCACCAGGTGACTGTATGTCCTTAAGCTTTCTGCAGGTGTTCAGAAGATTTTCCTCAAGGTTTCCTTTTACCCTAATTCAAAAGTGTCCACATACCCCAAAAATTTCAAGTACTCTCTGCACAAGACTCATGTTAGAGCACATCCTTAAAAAGTCCCATTTCAAAATTGATGGAAGTTCAAATTGTCCTGTCAATAGTAAAAAATGTTTGTTTTTTTTTTCCCCCTCCTAGAGCTTTACACCCTTGTGCTACTTTTTGCTATTTACCAAACACAGTGTTGTTTTATTCTGGACTGTTACCATCAGAAGGAAACCCAGATCTGTGAGTGAAGTGTTGGAGTGTGTGTGTATTCACTACATGCCATTATACCTGAAATCTGGTGCCCTCAAAATTCTTCACTGAAAGGACAACTCTGCAAAAGGGGAGAGGAAAGGAAATTGCATTATTTCAGGGAAAGCAAATTTCCAAGAACTGAGGGACTGGTTCAACACAACACTCATTTATATACATAATGCAAACAAAAGCACAGTGCTCATGTGTTTACTGGGGCCTCACCAACTTTTACTGGCAGCTGAAATGCTATCTACAAAATCTGAAAGAGAATTTTACCCACAGAGGTATCTCTTTCGTATATGTCAGTCTGTACCCTCCTTGCACAAGGACCTGTGTGACTCAGTATCTTGAGAAGCCTCAGGTACACATGAGGTCTAGGACCAAGTGGTTGTTGGGGACCCATCAGAGGTCCTGGCTTAAGGACTGACATGTGTGTTGCATCTGGGCTGTGTGACACTCTCTGAAGGATATTTGAGTATCATTATCCTTACTATTTGTATCTGGTTTTGTACTGACCTCATATTCACAGTTATCCATCTCCTCAATCAGGCATTGCATTTTGTCCTGAATTAAATATAATATTAACCTGCTAGATCAATACTTTCATTTTTTACTCCCATTTGATCTTGGACTCCAGCTTATGCTTAGCTAGTTTTTCATTTAAGCTTTATCCAGCTGCCATCTAGAAAAGGCCTCCATGTCTGCAATACAGTCTAACCTGCCTGTCATTTCCTGAGCCAATCTTCAACAAATTACTGGCTTTTTTTGTTCTTGTAACTAGTGGATATGGTGCCAGTTTAAGTTGCTTTTGCCCAGCTTTGTGTGAAACAGACAGCTTGCATAGTCTGTGGAAAACAATTTTAATAGGTTTGTGCCACACTGTGAAAAACACATGAGTATGTACTTTTAAAACTGAACCAAATAAAGCTAAAATTTCTAGTTAAAGTGACGATTTACCTTTTCTGATATACAATTACACTTATTCATCTACTGAAACAGATTAAAAATAGTGTTCTGGTCCTCAGAGCCCCAGTTGTGTTGGGATTTTTGCATATGGTAAGAGGAAACTGTTATTACATCTGATAAATGTCATATCTGTAGCTTGGTATAGAAGAGTGCTGTATTCATACCAGTCCTCTTCAGGCAGAAGTATAAAACAAGCAAAAATCCCATGTTGCTTTATTTTTCGTTCAATTGCATCACTGGTATTTATACCAATGCTTTAAGCTTATCTCAAAGTGACTTTTCTTAAAGCCACTTTCAAGTTCACCCTAATAAATGTCAGCTGTTTTGTTTACTCTCCTTCTGAAGGAAAAGTTAGTTGTGATGGTCATGAAAGTGCTATAGGTCCATGAGCATAAGCAAAATGTGGGTTGGATTTTTTTACAGCAAAAAACAGACATGAAAAGGTTTTACCTTTGAATGAAGTTTAAAAATGAAAAATCCGAACATTACATTTCAGACAGAAAAATCTTGCCACAAGTAAGAAACAGGTATTTGGAAGTTTCTTTGTTGGAAAGATCCTACCAGCCAGCTATAGCGCGGTGGGTTTTTTTTGGTTGGTTTTTTTTTCTTTGTTTGTTTTGTTTTCTTTTGTTTGTTTGTTTTGTTTTGTTTGTTTGTTTGTTTTCTTTATTTTTTGTTTTCTGCTGCACTATTGCCGGTGCCATACAGCAATACTCTACAGATGACAGGAGGTTGTCTTTAAAAGCAGTGTTGTTGTCTGGTGTGAGTCCCTGGGGTTCACATTTCCAGGTTTTCCCAGCTCTCCCAAGGACGGTGGTTTCCTTTCTTTTCCAACAGCCCCAGCAGGAGCAGCGTGCTGGCTTCGCAGCACATTTGCCTGTGCCAAAGAGGGAGTGGAACCATCCTGGTTTATGGCCCCAAGGAAGCTGCTGAGACCAGGCCAGCCTGTCCTTGTTCTCTCTTGGAGGCCTCAGTTGTGTATATAACTCCCTTCAAGTGCTGTTTGCATAAGGCTTTGCATGCGTTTGGTACTGGCTTTGAGGAACAACACTTTGTTTTTCAGATGAAATTGGAAAGCCATTTTCAGAGCTCCCAATGCGAGGTTGCCAAGGGTTCAGGCTCTGCCCTGCTACCCAGTGTCTCAGGCGGGAAGACCATCCCTGTTTCCATGTCAGGGCAATCCTGAGTAGGCTCACCAGACAACCTTGAGCTCCACTGGAGGACTGTCCTTTGATATCTTGGTTATAAAGAGCATATTGAGCCTGCTGAGAGAGGCATTGTTTGCTTGTGGGGTTGAGGTAAGCTTGTTAATGCTTTAAGTTCACATATAAGGCAGCTTTTCACTGGGATTAGATTTAAGTCATATATGCATGCAAATCCAAACCTTTACAGCAAGCTCCTGTTATCATTTTTGGTGTCAAAGGTGATTGGCTTGATTACAATAGGTGAGAAATTTAAAATAATATTTTGTATCTACAAACAAAGAGTAAGTATAATTTCCTGATCTCCTTATGCAAATAACAGTGGATTGTATCAACCATACATAGAGCAGCTACTCGTGTTCCCTCTGAACATGAGAATGAAGAGTAAGTTCTTCCAGCAAAAAGCATATAGTTCTGCACTCCTTTTAATAAAAAGCAAAGTCTGTTTTTAGACACTTTGCTTCAAAGTCTGTGAGAGAGACAAACCTGATCTGCTGCTTTTTGCCCCAGAATAGCATTATAGAGTCTCTGTAGTGGGCAAGATGACTTGTCCAGCAAGCTGTTGTGGTGGACTTCATTACTGGGCAGGTTTTGAACTGATGGTACTCTGGGAGTGGGGGGAAGGGGACCTGCCATAGAAGGTGAAAGTTTGAACAAATCAGGTTGCTGCTTCCTGGTCTCCAACAGCTGTTTTTTTCCATAATGAAAATGAAACCTGGCAGCTGGTACAGGAAGGAAAATGTGTACTGCCTAGTGCCATGATTTCCCTACCCCCTACCAAGGTGTATGTGTTCCTGAGGCCTCTCCCACAAACATGATGCAGCTGTAGAATGAGCACGGGCATAATAAAATAGCCTGATGGTTGTTAAGAGTTCTAGTAGCAATAGGATACAAAAGACAGAAGGACTTCATTTTGTTGCTAACCCTTAAGATGAGAAAGGAATAAAGACAGACCAGAAGGGACCTGCTCAAGCTGCCATGTCTGTTAAGTGTAAATTGGCAGACTTCAACCTCTGAAAGTATTTTAAATGTTTGTAACAGAGCGGTGATGCAGCACTGAACACACACATGTGCTCACAGTTCAGTTCCTGGTTTTGTGTACTTTAAATACAACTCCCTGAGCTGCTCCACTCATGGCCCTGAAGCCTGAAATCGGAGTGATCGGATATGAGGTTATGTGCCTGTCAGCACAGCCTCCCCCAGCTGAGCCTTGTCAGTAAATACATTGGATTTCTCTACATTTGTGAATGCCAGAAGTGAAACTGCCAGCCGCCAGCTGTAAGTGTAGGGAACTACTTATCCCTAAGATGGTAACAAGGCAAACTGGCATCTTTTTTTTTTTTTTTTCTGTTGGGATTATCTACCCTCATCAATCACATCTCATATTTGCAAACTAAATTAACAGTTTTCCATGTCAACTGCATTTTTATTGCCCAAGTTCAGCTGTGATCGCAAAGAAACAATGGAAATGTTTGCACACAACAAAACACCAGGCACCTAGGCAACAAAATAGAGGAACCTGACCTGCTTGTGCAGGATGTGAAACCAGCTACCACAAGGAGGGCAGAGACATGGTGGAGCTGCTAAAGTCACTGGAGCACACATATTCAGGGTAAGTATTGCTCAGAAATGGTGTAAATATAGAAGTAGTGGCTGTCAATGTATGTCAGGGATATGAGAATGGAAAGAAAAAGGAATACTGTAGGCAACAGAAAGTTGATTTCAGTCCAGATCATCTGGAGAAAGAAAGTAAAACCTTTCTTGGGATAGGGCTGAGAACTTGCTAAAGCAATTCCTTTCCCCTCTCAGCCATCATATAACTAAACCTGCAGCTTTGAAGCTTCCTTAGCTACCATTCCTTCTCCTTTCTTGTCTCTTGCTGCCTTATGACTCTCCACCTGAACTCATCTGTCCAGGTCTCTTACTGGTTTTCTCCATGTTCTTTCAATCCCCAGATTGAGCAACCTCTCATTACAGCCTGCAGGTTATAAATAATACAATAGGAAGCTTCACTCTATTCACAAATTGTTTGATCTTGCTGGCAATATCTGCATTTCCTGTAATCAGTGCAATTGTTCAATTTGTTAAAAAAAATGCCCTCACTGCACCCATCCTTCTCCACGGTGTTGCCAGCACTGGCATGGGGTCTCGTCATGCCAGGCCAGATGTGCCTCATGCCCTGAAAGGGAGGGCCCTGCAAAGGCTGACACAAAAAGAGCTTGGCCACCACCTTGGGCAAGTTCCATGGCCTTCATAATGCTCCATGGTCCTCCATGCAGGACAGACCTGAGCTGATGAGTGTCATAGTATCCAGCCTCATATGTGGGCTGAGGATTTTTATCTCAGTAGTTATATGCTTTTCCATGTATGTAAGAAGGCTCAGATCATATGAAGGGGTAGAAAGAGCATTTGGAAATCGAAAACCTTCCATATTCAGAACAACTGAGGGACTAAGACATCCTAAACACATATCCCTGGGAGATTATACAGATTGATAATGGTTAAATCTTTCCTGCCTGGAACCAGATAGATGGAATTATCTTTAATGTCTCTTATTTGCCCTAACACCCTCTGGAAGTCCCTAATGCATAAAATTTACCTGCCAGGCTTCACATCTATCTGTTAGGATGATTTCTCATATCCAAGACTGGCCAAGGAGTGCTTTCTGTGTCAGTGTAAGAAAGTCCTTACAAATCCCTTTCTTAATTTAGATTATATTGCTGTAATTTAAGGTTCAAGATTTAAAAGAAAAATGACCAAACATGTTATTTATCTAACATTAGAGAACATAAAACTTCTAGGAGTTAAGCCAGGAGGCCGGTAAGAGCCAAGGAGTGCTGTATGTTAAAAGAATAATGATGTGCCTTTGTTAAGTGTCTGTATGATGCAGGGCCAATGAGTGTTTTTAAAATATCTTAGTATAGAATGAATTGAGATGAATCACCTTAATTTTCAAGGACAGCCTGTATCTGGTATAGAAAAAAACAGCCAGTACTTCCAAATGCATGAGTTTGTGTATTCAAGTCTTCACTCCCCCTGTGACTCCTCTGCATAGGATACCTTTTATGCCCCAGCTGTAAGAATGAAATGGAATTAAAAGGTCAAAATATTCATCAGTTTCACAAACAGTGACCTGGTGCTTGTCTTTCTTGCGGAGACCCTGTGGAGAGCTGCCCAACTCAGCCTTTATCTAGCAGGCTCAAGTGCTTGGAAAGGTGGGTAAAGCATCAGGTATTTAGATTGTGCCAAGCTACATGTTTCCTTGGCCACACTGATACCAGCATCTGCTTTATGTTGCTTATGGAAACGTGAGGGGATCTGGAAGCTGCAAGGTGAGTGCATTAAGAGGAAACAGAGAACTGTGAATGCCTTGGTCTGTTGTAGCTGTCTACAGAAGTATGGTTAAGCAATCACCATTTCAACCTCTGCTCCAGATGTCATGATCAGCCTCTAATTACTGATTTAGTGCAAGGCTTCCTGCTCAAGAGGGGCTGTAGAGCCACAGCTCAGGGTTCAGCTGTTGCTTCTGTCTTCCCACAATCATGTTTAGGGCTTAGAGGTGTTACTGCTCTCTGAGCAGGACTTCTTGCTACAAATGGTGAATTAAGTCAAAATGGCGCTGCTAGCTTTGCTTCTTCTGCTAACAACTTTGAAAGAAGCTGATCATAGAGTCCCAGTGCCTCTATTTACAGGATCTGGCAAGATTTGATCATTAGCTTGGTTTTTCCATGCCATTGAACTGAGGGGTGCATCCCACCAGACCCACTCTGTCACAGCTCTTGCTGAGCTTTCACATGGCAGCTGTGCTTTGGCTGCTGTGCCATCAGTATGCTGGTGACATTCTGCTCCAGGACTTTTTTTCAACAGATCCAGATGGTGCGCTCTACTTTTTTGTTTTTTTTTGTCCCTGAACCTGGACAAGACAGAGGGCTGGATGGAAATCAGCTGGCAGACAGCCTGACGAGGAGGTGTGAGGTGCGAGGAGATGGACAAGAAGACCAACCCAAGAAGTGGTTGCAAATTGTGACTGCACTGTCACAGCCCAGCTGTGTCTACCTTAGCCAATGAGTTTGGCTATTTTTGAGTATTTCCCAAAACTGCTGGTTTTTGTCTTCCCACATAATGAACTTTTCCGGCAGTATCTTCAAACACAACACATCATGCAACAGGATGGACCCTGAGTTTTCCTGGTCTCACCTTCTGATTAGAGTATTGCAGGGAGCTGCCTTGGCAATTCTATGTGACGTGTCTGGTGAGGTTTTCTCTAGGGGAGAATCTGGGGCCTGCTTCTGGAATCTGTTCTACGTAATCTACCTCATCAACGACATCATGAGGCATAGGCAGCTCCCAGTAACAAGCTGAAACAGTCAACAAACGGAATCTGGGACCTGGAAACAAACACAGCAGGCTGATACTTAAATTAGACTTTTTTTTAGAAAGCCTGGATTTGGCACCACCACTTTATTTCATCATTTCTGTCTGTTGGTT
>VWZY01007195.1:128434-158850 GCA_013399075.1 Chloroceryle aenea | reverse complement strand
AAAAAAAAAAAAAAAAAAAAAAAAAAAAAAAAAGAAAGATGAAAACTCTGTCATAAGCTTCAGTTGAGCTTTAACATACTGCAAGACATTCCTGCAGGGATTTTCCATCTGCCTTTACCTACCAGAGTTACAGGAGCTTATGCACCCACAGCAGCCACAAAGATAGAAATGTTTTCAAGATAAATGCTTTCTTGAGCATTAGACTTTGCTAAAGATGTCCTTTATCCAAAGATTCTAGAATTTGGGATGTTTGGTTTCCTACCTTGCAATGTGAAAAAATTGTTTCCATTTTCTGTGCATTGTTTCCTCACCTTCCATCAATAAAAAGGAATGAGAGGTATTCATAACCATTTAAGAATGGATGCAATGTGCTACAAATGATACATTTCTATACAGTAAGTTTTGTGCCAAAGAAGTTCTTCCTTCTTCTCCTCCCCACTTTTGTACTGGTAAGTGATTACAATTTGCTGCTGCTTTAAAGTTTCCTTCTCCATACCTTTTCCATCATAAATTCTGTTTCAGCTGGCCTTGGTAGAGTACAGACTTATAAAGTATATTTCCCTATAAACCTCCAAAGAATTGTGAGTGTGTAAATGAGAGCTTCTATTGCATGCCCAGAGGGTGCTTTTATGGTTTGGGAAATGACTGCCTGCAGCTGAAAGTCCCAAACGGCGTATTCTCAGAGCTCCCTGATGTCTGCAGATTGATGGCAAAAGGAGCAGAGATGTCTGGGGCTTTGGATAATGGGCTTTGGAACAAAAATGCTCATTGTGAGGATGAGTGACATCAAAAGACCTGTCCCTCATTCATTTTTTTTTTCCCCCAAGCCGACCTGCTGACCCTCTGCAAAAGGGTGAATTTCTTCCTTGTAGCTCTGCTGACTGAGTTCCAGGATCTGTGGCTTCAGGGACTCCTGTTAAACTCATACAGTCATGCAGGAAAGATTTTAAAATTAGTAATAAAAACATTGGCAAATGTTTGTAGATGAAATTAACTGTTGCTCTCTGAAATAATCTCTCAGGCTCCATCTCCATGGTCTCCACAGCTCAACGTCCCACAGAGATGTGCAAGACATCACTGCCTACAAGCTTTGTCTTGCTCATAAAACTAGGATGGGGAGGGTGACTAAAATGACCCTGTGTTGCTTTATATGTCCATTTATGAGCACTGTCAGCATTTTGTTCTTTCTTGCCCAGACCAGATGTTCCTGTATCCTGGTTTGCTGCTGTGAGAGACTGGGCACAAGTGGGAATACTTGGTGCTGGTGTCAGCTGAAGGTTGGCATCATTTGGTATTGCACAGTTGTGCACTTTCATGAGAAGCCAGTTGGCTTTGCTGATGGCTAATCTGGAGTCAAGACAGCAAAAGGTTAAGTCAGAGTTTCTCTGTGTTTGCTGCTGCTCAGTTTCCCATATGTGGGGAGGGACAATGCTGCGGACCCAGTTTACCCTCTTGAGTCCTCCCCATGCACTCACTTGGCTGCAGTGCTCTACCATATTAGGAGTGTATGGAGCAAAGCCCAGGAGCTGGGATCAGGAACTCTCCTGTCAATCTGAAGAGCTACTGCTATATTTAGTAACAGGCACATGGGAATAGCAGCTTAAACGTGGGAGGGGGCTGCTGGAATGCCAAAATGTGTTTGAATCCACTTGACTCTTGATGGAAACTCTGAGATTGTGCTATCTTTAGTGGATTTTGTATAGAAATAAATTCCATTTTCCTATTTCTCAGTAAAAAGAAATGCAATTCAGCTGATGTATACCTCAACCACAATAGTTCTAATGAACAGCAATTACTGCACAGCAAAATAACACCCTCAATAAGTGTTTATTTACCCTCTTGTTTTGGTCGCGTGCAAACTAATCAGCAAAAGTGTATTGCATTTAAATGCAATTGTGGCAACCATTATAATGTGAACAATTTAGCTGTGGGTATTTTTTTTCCTTTTTCATTTTTTCATGGAGTGACACTTGATGAGAGAAAGATGCATCTTGTCTTTTAAACACACAAACAGGACAGTGAGAAAGTACTCTTAGGAACAGAAGGACTTTCATTTGCAATTAGCACATTTATATTCCTTTCTGTAAACAAACAACCCCTTCTACATCTAGTGACTATAAAACAAGAGACAGCCTCCTTAATGATTAAATTAATAAAGGATTTAGTGTGATAGCAGTCTGATCCCTCTGATGAACCACATTTTGTTTTAACAGAAATATACAGCTCTTCTCCACCCTGAAAAGCAGGTTTCCTGGTTTTCAGCAAGAGCAATGTTCTGTGTTCTTCTCTCCCCATTTTCCACCGAGCCTGAGCGCTCTCTGTGAAGGTCAAGTGACTCCCTCAAGGTCTGGTATTGAGTCAAGAGCTAAACGTGGAACCAGGATTCCCCAAGTTCCCACTCATCTGCAAGTCGCTCGACTACATAATCTCTAGGAAAAACATGTAAGGCCAAATCACCTTCTAGTGATTCACCTTGAGGAAGGCTGAGGGGGGAAATTCAAGTGAAATCCCCTTGTGGAGATTGATTTCCTCAGTACATCCAGGAAGAGGCAAAAGTTCGGCACTAATTATCCATGGAGGCATTGGTGTTTATATTTTTTTAATGAACTGGGGAAAAAGAAGGGTCTAGATAGTCCCATGGTCCTGTTCTGGGTCTTGAATGCCTGAACCCTCTTGGCAGCACTGCAGTGTTATATCCATTCTGACACAGCTTTGCTCTCCAACCTGGGAGGCCACATGCATGGCAGAGGTTGGAAAACCTGATGCACCTCAAGGCAAACATTATTCCTTGTCTTTCTTCTGGGGCTGGTCAACTTCTCTCTACATGTGAGTATGACTGGACATTTTTTCATCACCAAAAGACAGACTGGTTTTGTTTAGCATTTGTTTACTGACATTCTTATCTAACTCCTCCAGGTATACAGGATATACCTAGTGTATACAAAGGTAAATATATTGTGTATATATGTCTAGAATGCATATGTACTTGCTCTAGAGCCCATAATGCCCTTTAGAGAGATTTGCCTATTTTCTGTGTTTTGTTCATTCTTCAAAAAAATACCTCTTAATTCATGAGCATACAGTTTGATAACAATATTGTCCGAGCAGTATTTCTGTAATGATGGTGTGACCCAAGCCTGGGATGCCAAGAAGCACTCCTGCTCAGCCTGCTGTGGACAGAAAGGTACAGACCAGGTTAGGTAATGCACGAAAACCTGCCTCCTGCTAAGGCATATACAATTACAATCATTTGGAAATAACTGGAACAGCGGTAATTCCCATCCACCTTTGGAAGTGCAATAAATAACTCTTGGGTCCAGAACTGCCATAGAAGAAATTCCTGCTTTTTTAATTTCTCTCTCTCTCTTTGACAGATGCTCCAGCATTATGAAGGAAAGCTAGTTTTCTAGTGTAAATTACTTTAACTGGCTTCCTCCACTATTTCTTTGGCATTTAATGCATATACTACTATATCAACATGGGGTTTTTCAAAAACCTGGAGGTAAATACAGCAAAACAATGAGGAGACACCACAGCTTCAAAAGGAGCATTCTCAACTGCCAGCCTTTGAGATGGCTTAACTCTGCCTCTAAGCAGTTTTAGGGAAAAGGGATGTCATTTTCATCACAAGAACAGTCATCCACTTGTTTTCTGTCTGAGCTGCTGCAGAGGAAAAAAGCAAAGAAAATAATACTTTTTTCAAAAATTAGGGGGATTTTTTTTTACCAGATGGATGAAATGCTTTATGAATAATGGGATGTGTATTGTGTGTGTACATAAACAATCATCAGTACAGTCTGTAAATATACAATATATACCCAGAATTGGTCTTTGATTTTTTCTTGCCACTGCCAGTTGAGCATGCCTCTGTCTGGAACAAAAGCAGTGTTGGCTGACGTGGGAGAGCCACGGGGGTGGGACTGCCCTGCCTCAAAATGGAAGCTGAGATGCATTCAAGCATGCAGTAGACATTGCCTTCTCCATCTGTGAGTCTCCAACATGTGCATCGTGGTGGGTCAGTAGCTGTTTAAGTTTGACTTATGGTAAATTAGCAAGTATCAAACACAGTTGTTAACAACCTGACTTCTAGAATGAATGTACTGCAGGGGTAGGAAGTGGGTGGACAAGGGTGGTTAGTCATGCCAAAAGCATACAGGCTGGGTCTTTGAGGTCTAGGAATAATTAGTAGCTCATGCCCATGGGTGTGTATTACAAAGATGCACTTGCACACTGTGTGACAGGGCCACTGCTGCTCAAAAGCCACCTCACCGCAGTGGGGGTTCACCCTTTGATGTCACTGGATCCGGGAGATGGATGGATCCAAGACCTCTCTACCAGAACACAGTGCCACACAGAGGATGAGTGCAGTTACATTCAGAGCAGTGAAGTGCAGATTTATAAGTGCATCCCCTTTTCACCTTTTCTGTATTGCAGGAGATTTTGAAAGCAATACCTCGATGTTATATAGGAACAAATGCTTAAAATTAACTATAAGAAGAAGCAAATCGCTTTGTATAGAAGATCACTAATGATAAGCATCTTTCTGTTTTCCTGTAACAGTTACTCTGCTTAGCTCATAGCCAAGTGGTGCCCTACATCTGTTGACTGCCTGTACCTGGAAACAGAAATGGATTGAATGGTGAGCACTTGCTAGCAGTCTAAAAAGTCATCATGTTAAGCTGACTTTCAAAAAACTGATTTGCTCTAGTAGACTGATCAGAAGCATAAACATTTCCTGATCAGGAGAATCCATAATTTAGCACATGATGATTGACTGGCTCAGAGGCCTTGACTGGTGGGATATGAAAGAGAGCTTAGAGAGGGTTGTTTCAGAGAGGTTAGAGTTATTTAATTTCTTTGTCACTGTTTAGCTGTCCTTTTTCTTGGAATATTGACTCAAAAGATCAGAAATTACCCTGTTCAGAAGTGTGTCTGTGTCAGGTATTCAGCTTCTCCTCTGATTGCTCTCTGAGTCTGCCGAGGTTCCTGTATCACTTTCATTGTTATTATCTTTGCAGATAAATGAACAAATGCAGTTGCAACTTCCATTTCTCTCCAAAGGAAATAATATCTAACATTTCTCCCCTTGTCTGATAAATACAACTGGAAGAACTGTTGGAAAGGGCCATCCTGGACAACACTTGTTTCCAGCTCAGGCAGGAATGCTTTCTAGCTGAGAGAGTAGTCCATCACTGATCTGTTTTCCTCCATGACTCTTCTCAATTGATTTGCTTTGTTTTCCCCGAAGTGACTCAAGATACCTAAAATGGGTCTCCATTTAGCACATTGAATTGTATTTATAGCTGGGAAGATAGACAGTAGAAATACTTGATGAGAAAATGTGAACCTATGAGATACAGTTGTTGGCCTTTTATTTTAGAAAATCTATGAGATCAAGGAA
This sequence comes from Chloroceryle aenea, assembly GCA_013399075.1. NCBI lineage: Eukaryota > Metazoa > Chordata > Aves > Coraciiformes > Cerylidae > Chloroceryle > Chloroceryle aenea. Next base: position 153,449 of record VWZY01007195.1, on the reverse strand, counting down.
AAGACTTTAATTATTTCCAGTGACCTTCAGATATAGCTATAAGTGTCACACTGGAAAATGTAGGGTTTTTTTTTTCCCCTATATTTCCAGAACTGATCTGAGAAGGAAGATACAATAACCTTAACAACACCTCCCATCACCGCCTAAGAGGTTATTCTAGGTTTATCATCCCTTGTTTCAGTGATGAATGATGCATCAGACAATCGATGTCAAAGACTGTGATGAGTAAAGCAAATGGTCTGTCCCAGCTGCTCTTTACTCTAGCAAGTGCAAGAAGGCTTTACATCCAGATAAAACACTAAAAACACTTTAATGCGTTTTCCTATGTAGAATTCTGCATTCCTGAACAATCACTCTTACCCTGGGTGGAAGGAGAGATGTCCTCACTGCAGCACCCCTCTTCCACTGCAGCTCCCCTACCAGTCTACCTCATGCCTGGGTCAGCATTGCACTTAGATGGACACCACTCCAGGTATTGGTCTATGCTTGGTGCCCTGACAGAGATTTCTTTCCTTACAATCCTCTTCCAGTTGTTCTAGGGGAGCTGAGGCACTCCTGAAGCATGAAGTCTACAGATCCCACTTAGCTGAGCACTGGGTGTGCAGAGTGGCATAGGCACTTGCTCACAAAACCACCTGGGTGAAGATTTTCTCCAGATGCCAAAAATCCCTGCCTCACCCAGTACTTGGTCTGGCTCCAGGATGAAATTTCATGTGCTTCAGCCATGGACCGCTTCTTTTACTCTGAGCAGCCTCATGTGGAAAAGTCAAATCCATGTGGAAAAGTCAAATCTATGTGGAAAAGCCAAGCTGGTGAATATTCAGGTGAGATCTGTGCTCCCTACCAGACCTACGGGCTCTGAGAAATTAGTGATCTGTAAAAAACATGGAGGTTGGGGACGAGTGGGAGAGAAGCAGGGTTTGTCAGAAAAAAGAGATGATTTCATGTATACTTGAGTGAATGTGAATTGTACAGTCTCAGAGATGATGAATGAGGCAAAAGAAATGTCTTTCTTTTTCCTGTGGATGTTGCATTAGTTTTCACTAGTAATCTTTAATTCCCTGCATGCTGAGAAGGGAAAGTTTAGGGTGGAAAGTGTAGAGGGATTGTTCAGAGGGGAAAGGTCTTTTTTCAAGAAACATGATTGACAGCTGAAATCCTGAGAAACACAGTCATCTGTTTGCAGAAAGCTTCCCTACAGGACATGTAGCTAGATGTCTGCCTTCATAAATATTGTCCTTTCAGGACATATTTGCTAAATCATGTCCAGTTCACTATAATTTGCCAGCCTTGTTTAGCTTCATTAACTCTCTGGCCCAGTTCATATTGTTTAAAACACATAGTATTTCTTGGGAATGTCGTATATGAAATTATGCACTGTTTAAAACAGCTTCACCCCAAGCATTCAGCATGGTTAAATTAAAAGGAATTTGTGAGAACTGCATTGTACTGACATGTTTCATTAAGGTCAGTAATTAAGTAATGCATGTGTGTGTGAATGCATGTGTTTGACAGTAAGAGAAATGTAGTAAGCACCCTGGCTCATGTGGAGTGTAGCCATGTAGGGCCAAATTCCTTGCTGCTGTGTGCTGCCTGGTTTGGCAGAGTTAGAACAGAGCTGAATTTGCCCTTTTTAGTTTCATGTAGTGATGGCAGACACATATGCCTATACTGAGCACTTAGCCATACAGCAACACTGGAGGGCCATCTATAATTTGAGTGAGATCAGCTGGGCTGTGTCTGTTGTTCTGAGATTTTATTTGGACTAATAAACTACAGGTGTTGCATATTATCATTGGGGGGTACTTATTTTTTATTTTTCCAGACTACTCTGTCTGATAAAGTACATACATTATAACAATGTAGATGAGACAAGGAATTTATGAAAATAAATGTATATGCCATTCCATCAATTTGGTGGACCCTATGGGCCTTGCCTTTTGATGCACAAAGAAGACAAACTGTTAAAGGCTGATCCTGAACACAGTCAGGGCTGAAGCAGAGCTCTGGCCATGTGAACAGCATGACCTGACTCTTAGTCCACTTCTGGGCACAAGGAATAATCACCGTGGTTGGTTGTTCCCTTGCAGTTACAAATACAGTGAGAGATTGTGCTTGGCTTTCAAACGTTGAAGTGCTTCTTTGTCCCTAGTGAGGTGCAGATCACACCACTGCTTTGTAAGGTGTAATGCCTTTGAAGTCAGCAGCTCCTACTGAACCCACTAATTGTTAAATATCTGTAATTACCTTCTAACTTCTCCTGGCCTTTATTTCCCCTTCCTTTTAGCACATTCTTTGCTACTGTACTACTAATCCAGGCACTTACCCACATGGGAGTGACTCTTTCCAGATTGAGCATCTCCCTGTAACTTGCATTAAGTGGTTTGGAAGGGTAAGATTTACAGTAACAGACTGTATTCTTTCAGACAGGGTGTGGTTTAGGTCAAAGGATAAGCATGTTGTTGGAAAGACTGTTGAATAGTGATTTAAACCATTGAGAATTTTTTTTATTTAGGGAAGTGGAAGTCTGTGCTGCATTCCCAGGTGAGACAGCAGCAGGTCAAGGCACAGTGTTGTGATCCAATTGTTCCCCTTCCCCTAGACCTAAGAGCCAGCCAGGGCCACGGTGGGAGACTGTGCCAGACTCCCATAGCCAGGGCAGGATGGGTTGCCTGCACTGAACAATGGACTCTCACAGAGGGGTGGAGGGTGCAAGAACACCTCCAGGCTGTTTTGCCATCCCAAGAGGTTTCCTCCCCAGGAAAGCCCTGGCTGAAGCAGCTGATTCCCTCTGCAAAGCTACACAAGGTGATGTTCAGAGCTGGGGACAACCCTTCCTCCGGGTGCAGCTTAGCCTTAAATAACGTCATATTCTATGAACTTTCCCTCCCTTCTTCCCCTTTTCTTAACTGCTCTGATTCTTTGTGTTTCATTTGGGGAGGTGCTGGCAACTGGGATAATTTTTTTTTGGTTTACCACTTTTCCTCATCCCATTGTTTTTTAGGAAGTTGTTGATGGTTCTGCACAAAAGGTCCCACATATATTTCAGTCGTCTGCCAACACGTGAAATGTTTTGGATGCCTTCTGTTGGTGATTTACAAAGCAATAAATGAAATAAAAATAAAGACAAAACCATCATAAATGCCCATTCCACATCTCTCTCTCTCTCTCTCTGTCTTTTACACTTTATTGATATAATTATAGCTTGTCTCCCCATGTTCCCTTAGCAACAGAAGAGGAGGTGGCTGGATGCCTGTCCCTGCCACTGCCTTGCTCAGAGGACATGGTGAATGGTGCTGCTCTGCCTCCTGCCCTGTGGTGAGATGCTGCTGTGAGGGGAGCTCCTGCAGGAAGACCCACAGCTATAAGTACTCAGAGATGCTGTTTTGAAATACCAGATGGGGCTCAGGCAGGTTTTTCAGATGATACTCTGAAATTGTCTCACTGACTTTATCTGAGTTTTATAAGAAATATGCTGACGATGTTGCCAGGTCTTGCACACTTTACTGTACAACTGTGTTCGTGAACAAAATTATTTGATTTTTAAATCTGCCACTTCCAGCACAGAGGCCTGGCTTAGGTTAGATGGTGAAGAGACAGCACTTTTGAACACCTCCTCCTCATAGAAGGTGGCAGTTGCATCCACTTACTGGGTCTCCTACATTACCAAAATACAGGAATCCCATTTCCAGCTCCTAAAACACCTCCTTCCTGACAGGTGTTGGTCAGGGGTTGGAGCTACTTGCTTCTTCAGCATCCGTGCCTAGCAAGGCTCCTGGAAGAGGACTGCTTGGAACTGGCAGCTCATCTGTCCTCCAGAGATCACAAAGACAGAGTTGTCTTACTGCATTTGTGGTATAATCAAATATTGTTTTCTGCATCTTGTCATGCAGAAAGAAGCCTCAATGGCACAGTCCCCTTGCATGTCTAAAACTCCCATCTGTAATGTGCTTCACCAGAAGACCTGGCAAAGCACAACCTGGATCTGTGTTTTATGCTTTTGGTTATTTATGAAATAACAAACAAGCTGTTTAGTTACCATCTAAGTGTTCAAGTAAAAGGGAGACAGTAAAAGGCTAGTAGAGCAGGCAGACCTCTTTATCATCTTCCTAAGCCCCTTGCCTGCATGTCCCTGTCTATCTATTGTCATCTTTGGGGGTCAGGACTTTGTTCACTGCACCTGCACTGTCATAGCTGCATCCTCCCTGGGATGTGTGGGTAAGGGAGAAAGCTGTTAGGCTCAGGAATAGAAAGCAGTTGGGAAACATGATGCCCTGTAACTTTATACCCTGTGCAACCCATAGGTGACATTGTGTGGACCAAACAGACACAGAATCAGAAGTGTTCCTGCTCTAGGTGAAAAGCTTCCTCCAGGAGACTGCTTTTCTGAAAACATCTTACATATGATTGATACAAGCCAGTACCTGGGGAAAAAGCCCAGCATCTGCCTGTGTCTGACTCACGCTTAGAACAAGAGCAGAAGGGTCATCTGACACTCACCCATTATGCTAGTCTGTGCAACTGGTATGGTTGTGATTTGTATAGCCTGCAGCCCCCATGACAGCTGAGAGGAGAGCAACAGGGGCTGTCTTCTGCAGGTCCTGTCATCCTCCACTGCCCTAGATGCTCTCAGCATGTGGGGTGTCAGAAAATTCCCAGATGGCTGTCTAGAGCCAAAACCTGACTCCTCTGCACCTGCAACAGACTGGCCTGAGGCTTGACCACACTCCAACCAGTATCCTCTTGACTAGAGCTCCTATATTTACTAGTTCTCTGCTTGCTGAACAAAGCTTCCTGTTCAACAAGGAAGCACAATTGAAATAAAGGCCCAGATGTTTTCAGAAAACCCTAGTTCAAGAGAAGTGATTCGTCAGTCTCATTCTGTTAAGTTTAGAAAGATAAAGCCACTCGCATTGGCAAGAGCCTTGTCAAATCAAATCAAACCTATTCTGCTCTTTATGGAAAGAATCATCCCAGTTTATACTGGAACAATCTCATAAGCTGCCTGAGACTTATTTCATGTTCTCTCCATTTTTAAGGTGCTGATACAGTCAAAGGAAACTGCTATGTAACTCCATGAAAACTGTGGGCTTGGGCTTCAGTTCTGCATGTGACAGGGCTTATTAAAGATGCAAGAGTTTGGGACATGAAGAGCTGAAGGGAGAAGACCAAACATCAGATAGACAGATCTGCAAGTAAATGAGTTGCCTCAGAAAGGTGCTTCATGTTTTTCAGAAATGCCTGAATATTTTTTGGTTTTGCAGGATTGAGGACAGTAGTGTGACAGCATATGGCTCAGTAGTGGGGCATGCCTATTCTGTCTGGTGTGTGTCTCTGGGTGCCTAAACACCAGGAAAATCTCTTCTTCTTGAGATGGTAGCATAGTTACGTGACTGTGAGACTGTTAAACCTTTTGTTTCTGTTTTAATAACTGGTGTGAAATTTAGAAGACTTAAATTCAGCCTGAGCTTTGCAAATATGGACAAACAAGCTCCAAGCACAGGCCATGAAAACAGGACAGGACAGGGTTCAGAGGTGGGCAATCCTAGAGAAGTACAAAGCGGTTGCTTTCTAGGAAGGAGAAGTGCACACGAGGAGGATTATTCTGTCTGATTATTGCTCCATTTCTTGGATGGTTTGGGAACAGGATTCTCCTAACTCCAAAGGCTTGTGGGCAGAGTCAGAACCACTGCCTGAGAGTCCAACAAAGTCAGACTAGGGGCAAATGCAGACCCAAAATAGACAAGGTCTGGCAGTCTATTGACCATGAACAGAAACCAGCAGCTGCTAACAGTACAAAAGCTATGCAAAAAATGTGTACTGCCTGGTGCAACTTGGCTTCTTCCCTCCACCATGAGTGACAGATGTAGAGAAGTCTTTGGAGAGGCAGAGCATGCCTTTCCCTTTTGCAGAAACAGAACCTGCCTTGGCTGATCCTGGCTGAGGGCTGCACTGATTTACAAGCCAAACATTCCATCCAAAATACTTGTTTGGTCTAAGACAGGGCATAAAAAGATACAGGATCAGTTATGATAAGCTGTGGATCCAAGTTGCTTCTTTCTGCTTCAGCTCTTCCAAGAGTCATATTGAGTGCATCCATTCTTCTTCCTGCCTTCTCACCACCACCTCTTCTAGATTCAGTGCCAGTCAATGTTAATAGCTCTGAGCAGCTAGGTCCCATACGGTCACACTGAATGACACAAACACCATGGAACTTGCTGCCTTTGGAACAACCTCCCTGTTCTCCAGGGAGGCTCAGAGACCTGATGAGAGGTAATGTGGAATTTCATCAGCCACCTGCACTGATAGAAGGGCCAGTTTGCAATGCTTAGACTTGGAAGGGGGTGGAAATCACATTTTCTTCTAGAGAGCTGGACATCTGCTCCCTTGGTGCTAAGCAGCCTCACACTCCACTCTGACAAGGGCTCCAAGACGCTAAAAGATGATCCTCATCCCTTTCTAGGCTGTGTCAGCATTTGCACAGACCCCTTGTCCACGTTGTGGGAGATAAAATATTTCCAGGGTTCAGCCATAATCCTTCCCTGTTCCCACCCTCAGATCTTCTCAGAAGTCTGAGACCACAGGTTTAGGAATTGTTTGAAAATTTCTTTTTAATTTCTGTAGGTGATCACAGAAACTACTTCAGGGACTTAATTTTGGTGTAGTGTAAAATCTAAAGAGCCCCAGCCCTAAAGTGAGTTAAATGGATAAACTGTAGTGAAATGTAGCTATTTCCATACCTGCAGAGTTGTGTCCATCTTTTCAGAATAACACTGATCTCTTTTAGATATCTCAAGTGCAGTGCAATATTGCAAACTTTGGTCCTCCAATTTTAAATGTCATATTAGATCAAGAAGTAGCTGACTGCTTAGACTGGAGTATATTTTAAGAAAAGGATCACCCCAGTCAAGCTGGTTTTTTAGTCTTTTCTAAGCATCCACAGAAAAACAGTCCTGGATATATCTTCTAGGTTTCATAGAATCATAGAATCACCTAGGTTGGAAAAGACCTTTAAGATCATTGAGTCCAACTATTTATGCTACTCTACCAAGTCCACCGCATCTATACAGCTTTTAAACACACCCAGGGATGGTGACTCAACCACCTCCCTGGGCAGACTGTTCCAAGGCCCGACAACTCTTGCAGTGGAAAAGTTTTTCCTAATGTCCAGTTTATATCTCCCCTGGTGCAGCCTGAGGCCGTTCCCTCTTGTTCTGTCACTAGTTACTTGTGAGAAGAGACCAGCACCTCTTCTTTCAGGTAGTTGTAGAGAGCAGTAAGATCTCCCCTCAGCTTCCCTTTATTCAGATTAAATAGCCCCAGTCCCCTCAGATGCTCCTAATAAACTTGTTCTCCAGGCCCTTCGCCAGCTTAGTTGATCTTCTCTGGAGATGCTCCAGCACCTTGATACCTTTCTTGTGTTGAGGTGCCCAAAACTGAACACAGTACTTAAGGTGTGGCCTCACCAATGCCGAGTACAGAGGGACAATCACCCTGGTCCTGCTGTACACACTACTTATAATAATAATAATGTTGTGAGCAAGTTTGCTGATGACACAAAACTGGGAGGAGTGGCTGACCCTCCAGAAGGCTGTGCTGCCATTCAGCAAGACCTAGACAGGCTGGAGAATTGGCCAGGGAGAAATTTAATAAACTATAACAAGGGCAAGTGTAGAGTCTTGCATCTGGGAAAGAACAACCCCAGGTACCAGTATAGGCTGGGGACTTGCCTGTTGGAAAACAGGGTAAGGGTAATGTACCTGGGGGTCCTGGTGGACAGCAGGATGACCATGAGCCAGCAGTGTGCCCTTGTGGCCAGGAAGGCCAATGACATCCTGGGGTGTATTAGAAGGGGTGTGTTTAGTAGGTTAAGAGAGGTTCTCCTCCCCCTCTACTCTGCCTCGGTGAGGCTGCATCTGGAATATTGTGTCCAATTCTGTACCCCTCGGACAGGGAACTGTTCAAAAGTGTCCAGTGCAGGGCAGCAAAGATGATTAAGGGAGTGGAACATCTCCAGAATATCCCTACTGAAATCCAGGAGGAAGTAGTTAGTGACCTGCTGTGACACTTATCCTAACAAGTCTATGGGTATGGATGAGATTCATCCTGTGGTGCTTAGGGAGTTGGCACAAGATCTGGCTAGGCTGTTCTTCATCATTTATCTTTGGTACTGCCTAACCAGGGAGGTCCCAGATGACTGGAGGTTGGACAATGTGATGCCCATCGACAAGAAGGGCTAGAAGAAGGATCCAGAAAACTATGGGCCTGTCAGCCTGACCTCGCTGGCTGGCAAGGTTATGGAGCAGATCATCCTGAGTGCCATCAATTGGCACATACAAGACAACCAGGGGCTCAGGCCCAGCCAGCATGGGTTTAGGAAAGGAAGGTCCTACCTAACGAATTTGATTTCATTCAATGACTGGGTGACCCATCTGGTAGACGAGGGGAAGGCTGTTAATGTGATCTGCCTAGACTTCAGCAAAGCTTGTGACAAAGTCTCTCACAGCATCCCCCTGGAAAAGCTTGCAGTGGACAGGTAGTACCCTTTGCTGGGTTAAAAACCCAGCTGAACGACTGGGCCCAGAGAGTGGTTGTTAATGGTACCGCATCCAGTTGGTGTCCAGTGACCAGTGGTGTCCCCCAGGGATCAGTACTGGGCCCAGTGCTATTCAACATCTTTATTGGCAACCTGGATGAGGGGATCAAGTGTACCGTTAGTGAATTTGCAGATGACACCAAGCTGGGGGGGAGTGTCAATCTGCTGGAGGGTCAGGACATGATACAGACAGACCTGGACAGGCTGGGTCAATAGACTGAGGCCAGTAACATGAAGTTTAACAAGACCAAGTGTAGGGTCCTGCACTTTGACCACAGTAACTTCCTGCAGCGCTACAGACTGGGGGATGAGTGGCCTGGTAGAGAGGGACCTGGGAGTACTGGTTGATTACGGCTGAACATGAGTCAACAGTGTGCCCAGGTGGCACAGAAAGCCAATGGCATCTTGGCTTGTATCAGGAATAGTGTGGCCAGCAGGTCTAGGGGTGTAATTCTGCCCCTGTACTCGGCACTGGTGAGGCCTCACCTCGAGTACTGGGTGCAGTTCTGGGCCCCTCACTTCAGGAAGGATATTGAGGTGCTGGAAAGGGTCCAGAGGAGAGCAATGAGGCTGGTGAAGGGACTGGAGGGGAAGTCCTATGAGGAGAGGCTGAGGGAGCTGGGGCTGTTCATCTTGGACAAGAGGAGACTCAGAGGGGACCTTATCACTCTCTACAGCTACCTGAAGGGAAGTTGTAGTCAGGTGATGGTCGGGCTCTTCTCCCAGGCAACTGGTGACAGGATGAAAGGGCATGGCAGTTATCTGTGACAGCAGTGCCTGAAGCAACAGCTCTTCTCAATATGAAGTACATTGACATGTTTTGTATTATAGGTCCAAATTACAGGCCACAGAAGGAGCCAGGAGAAAACCTGAGAGCACAACATTCTTCAGCATGAGGAGTCCTTAATAAACCTGGAGGTCTTTAATCTAGTCTCTTCCTGCAAATTATATCCTATCATAAAGTAAGTGGATCTGAAGTAGTCTCCTTTGACCTCTACCAATACATGAACTTACTTTTGCATTCTGCAGGCAACAAAATAAATATATAACCTACATCTGTGCATGCCATTCTCTGTACACCTTGTAAAAGTCACTTCGATTATGCGTGGGGTCCCAGCCTACCCCTGCATGTGATAGTTAGAAAGTCAGTCTTCCAGACCATCTCTCATCAGGTGAAGCAGTATCAAGAAAGAAGGAGTCATCAGGATTGCCTTTTAAAATGGCTTTCAAATGCCTCTTTGCTACTGTGGTTGGACCTGGGGCAATGCATCTAACATGCCTCAAAAGTCTGCTTGAAATTAAAATGCGTATTGCATTTATCAGAGGTCATGACCGTGAATGGCTGACATTCACACGAAAAGGCCAGCTTTCTGGGTTCTCAAATCACTGGTATGGATTATAAATGACTGGCTATATTAGTCAGTATAAAGCAAAAGCTCTACTTTCTACCTTTGTATATTGTTTATATGAGAGGATCTATGTATTAATGCTAAAGATATTGGATTTATTGTAGGGTTTACCTCTTAGCATCTTCTTTTCTGCCTTGTGTACTGACTGCCCCTACCTCGAGAACATTGATTCATGCAGTGCATATTTAAGCAAAAGAAAAGAAAAGTAGACTCATTTTCCTGAGATGACTGTTGCTTTCTTTTGTTTAGATATTCTCATTTCAAAGATGGGCTGGCATCATACTTCTGTCAAAAAAGTAGTAATAGCCATATAGAAAAACTAAGCCTTAAAATTCATGGATATTCTTAAAACGAGGGAGGAAGTGTCACCTTACTCAGTTTCAGTCTCCTACAAGTCATTAGACCAACTAAAAAAGTCATCATAATATTTTTTGTTCCCCTCTGAAATAAGCAAATGTCTCTATTTTAACCACCCCTCTCTCAGCAGAGCTTACAAAACAAGCAGCTCTATGTAGTTAGAGACACTGAAACCACAGGAAAACTTCAGCTAAAATCTCAGATGAGGTACAAAAACTAGTAAGAGCACATGAGCTAATGCTACAGTAATGCCTTTTCAAGGACAGGAACTGGTGAAATAGTTCAGATTTCAAAATATAAATGTCCAGACGCTACTGGTATTAGGGGACTCAGTGGAGGGCAGATACTATGACCAACTTCCATAATCTTGCTTTTTGTGAGTGAAAGACTCCTTTTTTTTTTTTTCTGAAATGGTGGCATAATTAATATTCTGCTGGAATCACACCTGAATAACCTACAGAGGTGTGCACTCCACATAACAGCTCATGTTGCTGTATTAACAATACTCCTGTGTATACTTCCATGTGTTATACCTGTTTACTAGCAACAGAATGCTGTAATTAGCCTCCCTGGGAATCTTAATTCCAGAAGCAAAGTCATTAATTTTAGCACATCCTGGAACACACACGTGCACACACACACAAACACGATGTTCATCTGCCAGAACTGCTGTGTCTGAGCTCATGCATGCAACACCTGATAACTGTTTTGAGAGCCTTTCTAATAAGGGATACAATAATTATTAAGTTCAGGAACAAGATCATCTAGTACTTCTGAGCTGCTCTTTTTGGACTTCTCACCCTGTAATTTATCTCACCATCTTTAAAATGACCACAGCGTGTGTCTGGCTTGCTAAGGTTATATGGGATTTCTCATAGATACCCGTGTATAAGCAGCTCTTTGTCCTGGTCAATGTGAATTTCTTCAGACTATCTATGGAATCCCCATGTACCCAGCAAGGGCTGATGCACTGTGGCAAGTGGGTTTCTCCCTAACAAATTGGTAGCTTTTAAGTTTGTGACGAAAATCACACCATGTCCTGTCTTGGAGCTCAGTTCCTTCTTCAACCTACTTTCTCAATCTGTACTTGTGAGAAATCAATTTCCCTTCTGTCTTCTGTCAGATTAGAACTCTGTGATTAATATGTAAATTAATGTTGTTCTTTTTTATTAGCTTTATGTGAATTATGTTTAACCTATTGACGTTCTTCATAATTCCAAGCATGCCATATTCATCCATTTCAAGGATACAGATATTTGCTGACAGAATAATCAAATCCATACCACTGTGTAATAAGAGTAAGTGAAGTTCCTTTGTGATGTGATTATGCATCTGGGATGTGATTATGTGACTGGGATGAGCTATCATGGCTTCAGTTTCACAAAAATGTCCTAGATTTGGCAGTGCAATGTAGGGTTTGACAGTTCAATGTAAGGTTTTCCTTTGTATTTCCCAAGTAGCCCTTGGGTAGTAGCCCACTGTTGTCATTGCAGCTGTTTCATGGATGGTTCCAAGTGTCCTATTACTTGTTTTGTAGTCTCTTCCCTGATAGTCAAGGCAGCCCAGGGAAACAAACACAAGTCTGAATGTCAAGGGAAAAAAATAAGGTAGACACTGGCAAACTGTTTCTTCTCCACTGTTCCCCTCATCATCTCCCATCTCTTGTTTTATCTAATCCTCTCTCTGTCTGAAGCTTGCACAAAATGGTCAAACACCACATGCTTTGTCTGTGTGAGAAGCGCATCCTTGAGCTCCCTGTCCAGGAGTCACCCAGAAGATAGTAACGACCATTCTGCATCAGACTAAAGGGGCTCCTACCTCATACTGGGGATTTTAATGGCAGCAGACTCCAACAGAGAGAAGTAACAACATTCAGTGCAGGCATCCCCATCTGAGCTAGTCATTTAGGTTTCCTCCGGAGAAAAAAATGCACCCATGTGAATGTTTGATTCACCTACCCTAAAGCAAATGCTTAAAATAGGGCTAATGAATTGCTCCCTAATATTTCTCTCAATGGAGCATTAAGGGAGCTGTGGTGAATAGGTCAGCTGTCCATATCTTGATTATCAATGTCTGAAGTCAAGCAATGTAATTCCCACTCACATAGTGTTTCAAGACAAAAATGTAGGTTTTATCAGGACTCAAACATGAGGGAGGAAATAAAGGAAGGACTTTATTTGAGAAAAAGCAATAAATGCATGAAAAAAAAAGGAAAGACCATGCCAATTTTTCTATTTAAACTGTCTGTAATGTCATTACTTCCTTAAGTATTTAAGGTGTAGGTTTTGGAGGCATGGGTCTCCAAAACTGTGGAGTTTATGAACTGACAGACCCCACAGAGGTTCACTGTTATTGGTCTTCTTTTAGGGCTCATGGAATGTATATTTTATTACAGCAAGTTTCTCTACAGAGAGGGTTGTTATCCAATAAACAAACATAGCCTGGAAGAAATAAGGTTTTCCAATGATGTTTCCCTGCTGAAGCTATTTTTAGGCATTCTGGTCTACACTTACAGAAAATATAATGGCCCATCTCTGTTTAAGACACTTGTCTTCATGATGAAAGGCAGGAGAGATAATTCAAGCCTGGTGCCTGGTTTCTATTAATTGAATTAAAAATAATGAGCTAAAATATTGTGTTTTCCACCAGCTCTCCCTGAAGCATCAATCCACATATGCATAACTGTCTACGTGCTGAAGTTCAAGAAATACATATAAAGAAAACCCTTAAGGAAAACAAAACAAAACAACAACAGAACAAACAAGCAACAGGAAAAAAAAAAAAAAAGAATTAAAAGCTTAGTTTATTTTTAATCCATTTATTTATTTATTTATTAAACAAACTCTCATGAGATAATACACGGGATGAGATATTCAAGGCATTTTAGTTTTAGGAGGGGAATTCTCAGTTAACAATTCTGTAATACTGGCCTAAACAGAAGTGGGAAAGATGCTTTTACCACCAGTAAGTAGGAGGTGGTGTAGGATTTAGAAGAGAAAGCTTCTTCTTTAGCACTGAGACAAATCTTCCATGAAAATTATAGGCAAAAACTTTGAATGAAAGATAATTCTTGGTTGCTCCTTATTAATCTTTTTCTCATATACAATAGAACAGAACAGACTGAAAACCACAATTCACAGTGAGAGCCACTGCAAAACTTAAACCACTGTGCTTTTGCAACTGATATAAAAACTAGGGCATTAATAAATTATTTTCATTGTATTAATAATAATATTTTTTTTCATTTCCTGTGAACTATTTGTTTCTTAAATTAATCTTGGAATATGAAAGACGTATTTGAGTTTCTGTTCTGGCAAATATCTGGTAAATGAATGAAGAAAATCAAGGAGATCAAGTACAACTTGGAAGACATGATCTGCCTGGCTTCCCAGCACAAGTGCTTTGCAGCAGTCACCTCTGAGGTGTGTTTGACACGGTGTGTAAGATATAGCAGTTTTGGTCTAATTCCACAAAGTAGACGTAGGGAAGAATACTTGTCTACAATGTGTTGCAGGTCAACCAATAAAAAGAAAGACAGTCCTCAGAATGTGCTATGAGAAGACAATCCTATGGTCGAGGACTTTTGTTTTAACTTGCTCCAAGACAGCAAAGCCAAGTATTTTCAGTTTCCTGAATTAACAATCACCAGAGGCTTTTGAAGGAGCATGAGTCAGTGGTTTCTCTTGAGGGCACCAGACACAATCAAAGCAGAAATGAAGGGAAACTGTCTTTTTTAATATGCTTTGGGGATAAATACAAACTAAAAGGAAAATTCATGCTCATCCAGCCATCAGCTTCAAAATGAAATTTAAACAAGAAATGTCAGCCTTTACACTCTTCAACTTTATCCTGAATCTTCAGTATTAGCATGTGCGTCACAGTTGTGTCTATACAGGCACACACATATAAGTAACAAATAGATAAAATACTGATTTCATATGTATATGTGTATGTGTATGTGTGAAAATTAAGCATCTCTATAAACTGCATTGATAATTTTTGATGTCCTAACTTATAAATAATGTCACTGAGTCTACCAAGATTCTACCTACAGCATTCATTGTGTTTCTTTTGAATCAGTGTGAATTCATAAATTCTGGAAATCAGTATAAGTAAATGATCACTTGCCAGTAAAAGATGACTCTCTTGTGATCTATGACAACTGGATGAAACTAATGTAAGACCAAAGAACCATTAATTCAGATGGAAATAATAATAATAAAAGCTTCATGGAGACTACAAACTGTTTAATCAGGGTGTTACTCCTAAAATCTGTCTTCACTTCTATAAAATAATCCTTTTAGCATAGCACATCTGCAATACATCCTCTAGGACTCTAAGCTAATGCAATCAGAGATAGAAACAGTATTTCATCCAGCTCAAATATCTAAATCTGCTTGTCGTCTGGAAACGTACGGACACCACATAACATTTACCGTCTGTGCCACACTAGTAATAAGAGCTAATTATATCTTATTATTGCTGAGTGGTGAACCTTTTCATTGTGATAAAATACTGAGCAAGCTATTAAAAAGGAAATAAAGTCTTATAGAAATCTTATCTACTGTAATGCTGTGCAGTAACTATAAAGCTTTCTACCCACCCTCCATCAGTGACCATGGTGATTATTTATCAATAGCAACTGAGCTGCAAAGTTCTTTTGGGGGATGAATAAAAACAAGTGGAGACCCAGTGAACCACATCAGCCTATTTACTATGATCAGCTGGTGGGTTTGCAGACACAGGGTCCACTGCAGCCAACACTGTGGTTACAAGGAGGGAAAAGGGAGAAAGAGGTGTGTTGGAATGTGTGCCACACAGATGGGAGTTTTAAAGCTCCAGCCAATATTGAATTTATACTATTTAGGACTCCATTTGGCAAGGAAGTTAAGCATGTGCTTAACTTTGAGAAAAGGAGTAGTGTACTTCAGCCTAACCCATGATGATATTGGAAAGCCCCATAAACTTCAGAGTATTCCCAGTCATCTGGGCAGAATTTGTTTACATTTGCTATATTTTCTTTATAAATATGTTCTTTACATATGCTTTCTTTATCTCTTTAACTTAAGCAAGTAAAAAAAAGGTGTGCAAAACCAAGACCTCTGTGCCTGGATGTCAAATGCACTTACTATTGCTAATTTGTCACCTTAGTGAGGTCTTTTGTTGCCACTTAACACACACTTGAATTTACAGTCCTGTTCTAACTCATAGGAGGGTCTGCATAGCCTTGTTCTTCTTTTCATTGTAGCATACTCTCTCTCTATGCAACCATATATAGTTTCTTTTTTTTTTTTTTTTTTCTCCATATATTGAGGAGAAACTTTATTTATGCTTCAAAATTTCAGATGCAAAAGCCTGAGGGAAATTGCCCAGCAAACACAAGTGTATTTTTGAACCCCCTGTTTTAGAAGCTGCTGATGTTCTGCTTTGACCATGGTTCCTGGACATCAGTATGAGTCACACTTTCAAGTCACTAATGTTTTCCTAAATTAGTCTGATACAAATAAATTGTTCTTATTGTTAGCCAGGAGTATCTCTTTTCCACATGATTGGATTTGGATGGGGAAAAAATGTCCATGTGAAGTCACAACTACAAAACATGTCCATCTATGAGAATTACTGTTTCTTTTTTTTCCTGTTCTTCTTGTAATCAGTCTTGTGTGATACAGTACTCTTGTGATGCTCATTTGGGGAAAAAAAGCCTCCAGTGAAATGCAAGAGTCAGGATGGCTTATGGAAATACTTTTTTTCCATCCTTTTTTTGCTTCCTTGCATGGCCATGGATGCAGACTGCTCTGAGAAAGGCCAGTGCAGGGGAATAAAAAAGCAGAGAGGAAAGCAGAAGACCTGGTGACCAACCAGTGCTGGGGAGGCCCCTCACCATGGCATTAGGACAGCAAGGACTTCTTCAATTCCTAGCACAAATGGTTGGGTAGTGAGCATGTATGTTGACTCCATGTGTGAAGCTTTCATATTTTTACAGCTTTTCAATTCCACCTCTCCTTCAGAAAGATGTGTGTTGGTTGCCTTGGTAGTTTCCTAAACAAACCCAATGTTTTCAGTAGAAATTCCCTTCAGAGAGCATCTGGGGCTCACAGGCTCAGGGCAGAGATTACAACCCTGCCCTCCATGTGCAGACCAGGAGTGGAAGCCAGGGAAGGAGCGGTTAAGAGCAGATAAACCACAGATACAGTTCAAGGAAGCTCAAAAATCACAAACAGGTATTAAATTGCTGAGTTTGTCACTATAATGAAATACCTTTGATTTACAAAGAGAACACTTTTCCAGGGCTCTGGTTGCCAGGGTTCTCAGGAATTGGATGCACTGACAGTAAAACTCCAAACGAAAAAAAATATTTTTTAAAAAAGATTCACGCTCTTATGAATGCATTTGGTAACATTTATTCCAGGTGACTAAGCAAAGAATATACAATCTTTGTAGCAAATACTCAACACATTCTTTAGTGCATATAAAATTTAATACCAAATATTTTCAAAGGGACTGGAAAAATGATAATATTTCTTCTGTTTGTTTCCTGCAGCAAAAGAGTGACTCTTCCCTTCTTTCTGTTGTAAGCAGAATGTCATTCCCAAGAGGATGTAAAAGCAAAGATACTGACTTGAATATGTTATAAATTCCACCTCAGGACATGTTCCACTTCTAGAAAAGGAGTTATAATGAGAAGTGTTTCTTCAAATAAAAGTGCATGTCACTTCATTTTAGAGGTCCTCAGAGTTTTGAACAGCTGCATGAATTGGGGAAGTGCTGAGGCATAAAGCATCCTTAACACCTCTTCTGGGTGGGCTTGTGTGAGTGGGACCTGTAGGTATCTGTGGGTGTGGATGGGAAAACGGTCGCCAAAACCACCAGGTCCAAGAGAGGAAACATATGTGCTGAGGAGGATGTGAAAGCCCTGGACACTGGTGGTCCTGCTGAATTGTGAGAGGGGAGAATCCTGGGACACAGAATTGCCTGACAATGTCCAAGGCCATCCCACATGCTGGGTGCATGGCTTAGACCACCTTCATGAAGGTGGCAGCTGATCTCTGCAGGCAAGACCATATATACACATGATGTGAGTAGGTGGCTCTGGAGGGGTGCTTGAACACCCACCCAGAAGCTGTGGCACATCCTGTGCTGGGTCTGATGCCTCCCTGATTGTGCCCAGTCATGTAGCTGCACATGGGGACATCATACATGAGTGAGGGAGTAAAAATTGAGCATGCTGCCTGAATACGTGACTACTATTAAGAGTAATGGCTTGGATTCCATTCATGATAAAACAGTTTAACTAGTAAAGTTTTCTACAACTGTTCATTGGGATCCGTCTCGCCCGACTCAATCTCTAGGAGACACAGCAGAAGGGCAGTGCATACAGCACCCATGTGGGTCCTTCACCATGTCCTGATAAACTGCTCCACCAGCATCCATGTCCCTCCCTTGACACTGGGAAAAAGCCCTAGGATCACATGTGAAATTTTTGGCAGAGCTAAGAGCCAAAGTGGTTCAGAGGAGCTTTAGTAACATGGCTCTTTTTCCATGAAGATAGAAGGGTGGGTAGGCAATGAGAACTTAACTTCAAGATGAGCAAATCCTATTTTGACACCAAATTTATACCTTGACATGAGTCTTTCAAAGGCAGAGATCCAAAGCCGAAATCAAGAAAAAGTACAGGTGCTTACTGGAGCTTAATAATATCCCACCATGTACACTGAAATGACAAGAGACAGCCCAACTCCAGGAGACTTACAAAATAAATAGACATGACAAAGCAATGCTGGCAGGGAAACTAGAGCAGGCAAGGAAAGATTTGCTTAAGATCACAAACATGGCAGGTCCTTTGCAGGACAAGTACATTGACCCCACATCAAGGGCCATAGCCAGTAAATTGTACTTCCTTGTTTCTGTAGCCTTATAACAAAAAATAGGCTCACCAGCATTTCTTCTTAATTTCTACCTTATCTTCATCTGACTTTATTTAAAATTAAAAAAAAAGATTAAAAGGGGGGGGGGGAAGGAAAGGAAAGAAAAAAGAGGAGGATTGGAGTATTAAAAAAAAAATAAATCTTTTAAAGTAGTCCAAGAAACAGGAGGCTAGAGCCACCCCTACTTATGGACCATAACACAGCATTTCAGGCATGGAAATAGGCAAAAGTATATGAGTAAAAACTAAAAGTTATCCATCTTTATCTCCCTGTTTTGGTGTGGGTCATATAATTGCTGTTTCTTCAAGGGAAAATAATGTAGTGAAGAAAAGCATTCCTGCACAGTACTTCTATTTATAATGAATACACACTAATAGGAAAGCTGTTTACTGGTTTGGGCTACACTCTCTTGGAAATCCATTGGGATGGCTTCTGTGATGGATTTCTTGAAGACCACAGTTGAGAGTGCATATATCATTCATGATTTATCATCTGCAATTGAAATGTTATTTATTTTCTCCTGTTAATTTCATTTACTTGTATGTACATGAGCTTAAATCATACTTTTCTTCATTAGGCAAAATATAATGCATATGAAAACATAATCAGAAAGATAGCAGCAGCCTAAAACTATTGTGCAAACACAGTCAAAGTGTGGAAATGAAGAGGCATGGTAAAAACTGTCACACCCATAGAAAATGGGTGGTATGTTTATTATGAGTAACAGTTGTTCATGGATCAGTTGGGCTGGGTGCTGAGCTGCCTTGCCAAGACATTGCTTAAGCAATGTTCAGATAAAAGCATGGCCTTGATAACACTATTTTTAAGGCTATCCAGAACTTGTACTTAAGAACTTGCTTTGTTTATCACTGTCTGGGTTAATTGACAGAAAAGAAAAAGAGGCTCAAAATATTTAGCTGCTCTGGGCTGTCTGCAGCTCTCATTCCCCAGCAGACTGCATGAGGGCATTGGTTCTCAAGGTGTCCCCTCCCCATAGATTTCAGTATTTCCACTCTTCATACTTTGTCCCCCTTTCACAGGCACATATGTCCCACTTCCATCACCCTAGGCTCCTCTAGAGCCCATTCTGTAATTTGGTAATCACCACCCTCTTCAGCCCTGGCAAACTCAGCATTTAAAGCCCGAGTGAGAGCTCCTTGTTATGTTTTATCCCCCAGCTAGATCCAGCTTTTCCCAAACTACTGCGTTGGTCCCCTACTCCAACCCTTCTTAGAAGACCTTACACGAGAGGTATGGCCAGGACCTGGTCTTCCTACCCTCATACAAATGACAAAGTGTCTCGGCACTGGGTTCAAGGATGGAAGGGAAGATGGGTGGGGAGACAATAAAAGATGGCTCCCATTCTTCCCAAGGTATGCGCTACCTCTCTCCAGAAAGAGATTGACTACTCCAAAGGGAGTTAGAGCTGCAAAAATGTGGCTTCTGATACATAGTTAAAGGAGAGACTTCTTTGAACTTACTCGGAAAAGATGTAATTTTTTCCTGGTATTTATAACAAAGTAGGATGAAGCTGCACCTGGTCTTTCCTTGTCTAGCTCCTGCTTTCACGTGGGCTTGTGCTATACTGAAAATGAGCCAGACATGATTTCTGAATGTCAGCCTGTTTGTCTGAGGAGTTTTAATTTCCCAACCAAGACAAGAAGCTTGAAAACTGATATCCCAGAGGGAAATTGGCTGAAATGCTGTAAACTACAGACTGTGCTAAAAAAAAAAAAAAAAAGCCACCTACAGAGAAATATATCAGCACTGAACATATGTTTAAAATTTACTTTTAAAATAGATGTAAATGGGGATTAACTACTCTCACTGTACTGGCAACTTATCACCAATGCCTGCAAAGAGAGTGTGGGGATTTTAATCAACTCATCCATTCATGTCAAATATTTGTAGTTTATGTCAAAAAAACCAAACGAAAACAAAACAACTGTTCCGTGTGTCCCTAAATGCTCCTGACAGCTGACTATGATTTGATCAAAACACCTCTTCTTCTGAGTGCATCTTCTCTTCCTTTGGAAATGAACAGATTTAAAGCATCAGACCTTGTCTAACTTATTTCCATTGCCTTTTTAAAATAAAAGCTTAACTACTCATTAGCTAAATTAGTTTCTGATTTTGATGCTGCATGCTGAAATAAATCAATGCATACAATGAAATTAAAATGTCAGCATTAAACATTTATATTTTTAAATATTGATGGTTTGGCTGAAGAGGATTTGAATTTGGTGCTTTCGTACTTATTAGACTCTCCATTGGTGGGCAAAGAATTTATTGCAGACTGAACCTACTCAATCAGCTGTTTGGGACTTTTGACACTTGGTGGAAAACACCTGCAGAATCACTGATTAGTCCTTTTGCATGAGCAATGTCTATTCAGAGGGAACAATAAAGGTTAAGGGTTGACCTGCTGGAAAGCAGACACATGGAGAAGGACCTTGGAGTCCTGGTGGACAATGTTGTCCATGAACAGCAATGTGCACTCATGGCCAAGAAAGCCAATGGTATCCAGCAGTGCATAAAGAAGAGTGTGTCCAGCAGGTCGAGGGAGATTCCCCTCCCCTTCTACTCTGCCCCAGTGAGACCACATTTGGAGTACTGTGTCCAGTTCTGCTCTCCCCAGTTCAAGAGACACAGAAATGCTCGAAAGAGTCCAACAGAGAACTACGGTGATGATGAAGGGACAGGAACATTTCCCTTATGAGGAAAGGCTGAGAGACCAGGGGCTGTTTAGTCTGGAGAAAAGATTGAGAAGGGATCTTATTAATGTTTACAAATCATTGAAGGGTGGCTATCAATTAGAAGGGGCCAGTCTCTTTTCAGTGATGCCCTGTGATAAGGCGAGGGACAATGGACACAAACTGGAACACNTTCCATTGCCTTTTTAAAATAAAAGCTTAACTACTCATTAGCTAAATTAGTTTCTGATTTTGATGCTGCATGCTGAAATAAATCAATGCATACAATGAAATTAAAATGTCAGCATTAAACATTTATATTTTTAAATATTGATGGTTTGGCTGAAGAGGATTTGAATTTGGTGCTTTCGTACTTATTAGACTCTCCATTGGTGGGCAAAGAATTTATTGCAGACTGAACCTACTCAATCAGCTGTTTGGGACTTTTGACACTTGGTGGAAAACACCTGCAGAATCACTGATTAGTCCTTTTGCATGAGCAATGTCTATTCAGAGGGAACAATAAAGGTTAAGGGTTGACCTGCTGGAAAGCAGACACATGGAGAAGGACCTTGGAGTCCTGGTGGACAATGTTGTCCATGAACAGCAATGTGCACTCATGGCCAAGAAAGCCAATGGTATCCAGCAGTGCATAAAGAAGAGTGTGTCCAGCAGGTCGAGGGAGATTCCCCTCCCCTTCTACTCTGCCCCAGTGAGACCACATTTGGAGTACTGTGTCCAGTTCTGCTCTCCCCAGTTCAAGAGACACAGAAATGCTCTAAAGAGTCCAACAGAGAACTACGGTGATGATGAAGGGACAGGAACATTTCCCTTATGAGGAAAGGCTGAGAGACCAGGGGCTGTTTAGTCTGGAGAAAAGATCGAGAAGGGATCTTATTAATGTTTACAAATCATTGAAGGGTGGCTATCAATTAGAAGGGGCCAGTCTCTTTTCAGTGATGCCCTGTGATAAGGCGAGGGACAATGGACACAAACTGGAACACAGGAAGATCCACCTCAACATGATGAAAAACTTCTTTACTGTGAGAGTGGCAGGACACTGGAACAGGCTGCCCAGAGAGACTGTGGAGTCTCCTTCCCTAGAAACTTTCAAAACCCACCTGAATGCATTTCTATGTGGCCTGCCATGGGTGATTCTGCTCTGAAGGAGGTTGGACTCAGTGATCTCCAGATGTCCCTTCTAACCTCTACCATTCGATGATTCTGTGATTCTAATTGGGTCAGTTTTCATAGCAGAGGAACATTCATTGTAAGGAGGATTTGCAAAGGAACATAAAGGAGTCTGTGACCTAAGGCTCCTGTGGGAGTCAATGGCAGTCTGACAATTTCAGCTCATAGGGAAATTAAAATTAAAAAAAAGCAAACCAAAAGATTTGTAGGAAATGTTGTTTGTGATTATGTGGATTTAAATTCCCCAGACATCAGGACAGCTAATGAGCCCGGGTCTTGTAACTGCAGGGATTTTACCCCTTCAGCCATGCATGGCAAGAATCACATTGGACACAGGTGGGAGACTGGCATAAGCCCTGTGTATCCTTCAAGCTTGCCCATGCAGAGACCACCAACCTAGTTACACCATAGGCTAAAACACTGCTGTAGAAAATGGCTCATGTTCAACTGTGTAATACATTATAGGGAAGTCAGTCCCTCAAAAGACTTTCTGTTGAAGCAAGGAAACCACCATGGTTTGCTCACTGTAGATTTGGGGGAGATAGGTACCTCTGAACAGATACTTCAAAATGTATATAAATGGCTTTACCATCCTCACCTAGAGGTAAGTGGAAATCTCGGTCTGATTCTATTACTTGTAATACTTAGTATTGCCTGAAGAAATGTATGACCAAGTAAGACATACATAGACATGACAAGCTTTGAGATATAGCACTTAGCAGTAAAATGATCAAATTGCCAGGACATCAGTCTGCACAGGCGGTGTAACATCTCAATCTCTGTGATTAATGTCTCTTACTGCAAGAAGTACAATATTTTGTGCCTAATACATTCCTCTGCTTTTATTATGTTTGCCAACAGTGATAATGACTCACGCTAAAACAAAAGTAACACTTGACATCCTTCACGAACTCCCCCTCATCAGTTAGAGAATATAAAGCTTCAGTGTTTCTATGTGGAAATCAGTGAATTTGAATGCTGGCTTGTGTGGCTAAAACACATCCTTCAGCACATAATCAGCTCAGTGCTAATAAGTTAGAAGGGATCAGATATGGCCAATCATGCTGAGGCAGCGGCTTATTCTAGAAAGCTGCTATTTTTGGAACAGCTGAACCTTATAAAGACTTAGCAGGTTAACTCCAAAATGAGCTTCATTACTGCAATTCTGAAATGCCCATGTGCAGGAGGACAGTGAGAAGCCTGTATCAAAGCTCTGACCATAGCCAATACTGTGTTTGGTTTTGGGCCCCCTCACTACATGAAGGCCATTGAGGTGCTGGAGTGTGTTCAAAGAAGGGTAACAAAGATGATCAAAGGTCTAGAGGCCTTTTGAAGCGCATCTGAGGGAACTGGGGTTTAGTCTGGAGAAAGGAGGCTGAAGAGAGACCTTATTGCTCTCTACAACTACCTGAAAGGCGATCGTAGCAAGTTGGAGTTCCAGTCTCTTCTCCCAAGTAACTAATGGTAGGACAAGAGGAAATGGCCCCAAGTTGCACCAGGATAGGTTTAGGAAGAAATTTTTTCACTGAAAGGGTTGTCAAGCACTGGAACAGGCTGCCCGGGGAAGTGGTTAAATCAGCATCCCTGGAAGTATTTAAAAGACATGTAGATATGCTGCTAAAGGACATGTGGATTTGGCAGTGCTGTGTTAATGGTTGAATTCAATGATCTTGAGGATCTTTTCCAACCTCAATGATTCTATGATTCTATGCTTCTAAAGCTGACCACAATGATTTGGGAAAGTTCCCTGTCTGTATAACTCTTGCACAGAGCCTGAATGGTGGAGCTGCTTTGCTATGCTGTGCCTCAGTGTAGGCTTAATGGGCTGTATGATGTCAGGATATGCACCTCTAAGCAGGGTTGATGGGGGGTGGTTAAACCATGCTGGCTGCCCTTCCAGAGGAAACCTGGGCACAGAAATCCAAGTAGAACACAGGTGAGACACATTTTTCTCATCCTCTGCAAGGAGGGGAATTATAAAGGGTGAGAAATATGGGCTCAGGAGGACAAGAAGTAGCTTTAACTTGAAAGATATGAGTTAAGAGAAGAAAAAGAGAGCAGGGAACAGGAGCAGAGAGCATGTTTTTGTAGCTGCTTGAAGAGCCTGGTTTAACTTTTCAACAACCAAGAGTTCAGGACAGGACACCAGCTGCACAAGAGACAGGGAGATCTGCTTCCAAAGGGAAACTACATGGATGCCTACTGTTGCACAGGTGTTCGTGTCCCAAGCCCTATGTCCAGCAAGACTGGTTATGCTTGAGAACATTGTCAGAGCATCTCAGAGCCAATCCAGTCCTTGGTGATGCCTTCTGGTGTAGACACAGGTCTGAGGGAGTTGCCTTGTTTTGCCTGGCATGTACTGAGATAGATCCATTATATTCACATTATGTTTTTCATCTGCAGCAGCTGGGAGTAGGGCGGAGGAAG
This sequence comes from Chloroceryle aenea, assembly GCA_013399075.1. Classification (NCBI taxonomy): domain Eukaryota; kingdom Metazoa; phylum Chordata; class Aves; order Coraciiformes; family Cerylidae; genus Chloroceryle; species Chloroceryle aenea. Next base: position 128,851 of record VWZY01007195.1, on the reverse strand, counting down.
GGTTCTACACCTATGGCATGGTTGTATGCAAGAACATTCTCATGCTCCTCAGCAGTGGCCCAGCAGATTCTGTGCCTGTGATAGCATGAGCCATTCTGGCAGAGGGGCTGGGGCTAGAGGTCAGTGTCCATCTGTGTTAGGGCTCAAATGAGGAGCATGCCCTCCTAGCAGGAGTTATTCATGCTCACCTTTGTGATTTTTCTGTCTGTGTCTGAGATTAAATGTAAGTTTATATGGGAAACCATTGCCAAAACCCATCTGCATCACCGCCAGGCATTTGGGGTTTGCCTTTACCCCACCTGTAGACCTCTTTGCATAGCCTAGCATTGTGACTTGCTTAAAAATATTCTGCATTTCTGTGCCTGTCCTCCAGAAGTTTTTCATTCCTTCTGCCTTCCCTGGAGGCTGAGTAGAGTG
>VWZY01007195.1:84790-115586 GCA_013399075.1 Chloroceryle aenea | reverse complement strand
ACTTTCTGTTGAAGCAAGGAAACCACCATGGTTTGCTCACTGTAGATTTGGGGGAGATAGGTACCTCTGAACAGATACTTCAAAATGTATATAAATGGCTTTACCATCCTCACCTAGAGGTAAGTGGAAATCTCGGTCTGATTCTATTACTTGTAATACTTAGTATTGCCTGAAGAAATGTATGACCAAGTAAGACATACATAGACATGACAAGCTTTGAGATATAGCACTTAGCAGTAAAATGATCAAATTGCCAGGACATCAGTCTGCACAGGCGGTGTAACATCTCAATCTCTGTGATTAATGTCTCTTACTGCAAGAAGTACAATATTTTGTGCCTAATACATTCCTCTGCTTTTATTATGTTTGCCAACAGTGATAATGACTCACGCTAAAACAAAAGTAACACTTGACATCCTTCACGAACTCCCCCTCATCAGTTAGAGAATATAAAGCTTCAGTGTTTCTATGTGGAAATCAGTGAATTTGAATGCTGGCTTGTGTGGCTAAAACACATCCTTCAGCACATAATCAGCTCAGTGCTAATAAGTTAGAAGGGATCAGATATGGCCAATCATGCTGAGGCAGCGGCTTATTCTAGAAAGCTGCTATTTTTGGAACAGCTGAACCTTATAAAGACTTAGCAGGTTAACTCCAAAATGAGCTTCATTACTGCAATTCTGAAATGCCCATGTGCAGGAGGACAGTGAGAAGCCTGTATCAAAGCTCTGACCATAGCCAATACTGTGTTTGGTTTTGGGCCCCCTCACTACATGAAGGCCATTGAGGTGCTGGAGTGTGTTCAAAGAAGGGTAACAAAGATGATCAAAGGTCTAGAGGCCTTTTGAAGCGCATCTGAGGGAACTGGGGTTTAGTCTGGAGAAAGGAGGCTGAAGAGAGACCTTATTGCTCTCTACAACTACCTGAAAGGCGATCGTAGCAAGTTGGAGTTCCAGTCTCTTCTCCCAAGTAACTAATGGTAGGACAAGAGGAAATGGCCCCAAGTTGCACCAGGATAGGTTTAGGAAGAAATTTTTTCACTGAAAGGGTTGTCAAGCACTGGAACAGGCTGCCCGGGGAAGTGGTTAAATCAGCATCCCTGGAAGTATTTAAAAGACATGTAGATATGCTGCTAAAGGACATGTGGATTTGGCAGTGCTGTGTTAATGGTTGAATTCAATGATCTTGAGGATCTTTTCCAACCTCAATGATTCTATGATTCTATGCTTCTAAAGCTGACCACAATGATTTGGGAAAGTTCCCTGTCTGTATAACTCTTGCACAGAGCCTGAATGGTGGAGCTGCTTTGCTATGCTGTGCCTCAGTGTAGGCTTAATGGGCTGTATGATGTCAGGATATGCACCTCTAAGCAGGGTTGATGGGGGGTGGTTAAACCATGCTGGCTGCCCTTCCAGAGGAAACCTGGGCACAGAAATCCAAGTAGAACACAGGTGAGACACATTTTTCTCATCCTCTGCAAGGAGGGGAATTATAAAGGGTGAGAAATATGGGCTCAGGAGGACAAGAAGTAGCTTTAACTTGAAAGATATGAGTTAAGAGAAGAAAAAGAGAGCAGGGAACAGGAGCAGAGAGCATGTTTTTGTAGCTGCTTGAAGAGCCTGGTTTAACTTTTCAACAACCAAGAGTTCAGGACAGGACACCAGCTGCACAAGAGACAGGGAGATCTGCTTCCAAAGGGAAACTACATGGATGCCTACTGTTGCACAGGTGTTCGTGTCCCAAGCCCCATGTCCAGCAAGACTGGTTATGCTTGAGAACATTGTCAGAGCATCTCAGAGCCAATCCAGTCCTTGGTGATGCCTTCTGGTGTAGACACAGGTCTGAGGGAGTTGCCTTGTTTTGCCTGGCATGTACTGAGATAGATCCATTATATTCACATTATGTTTTTCATCTGCAGCAGCTGGGAGTAGGGCGGAGGAAGGGTTCTACACCTATGGCATGGTTGTATGCAAGAACATTCTCATGCTCCTCAGCAGTGGCCCAGCAGATTCTGTGCCTGTGATAGCATGAGCCATTCTGGCAGAGGGGCTGGGGCTAGAGGTCAGTGTCCATCTGTGTTAGGGCTCAAATGAGGAGCATGCCCTCCTAGCAGGAGTTATTCATGCTCACCTTTGTGATTTTTCTGTCTGTGTCTGAGATTAAATGTAAGTTTATATGGGAAACCATTGCCAAAACCCATCTGCATCACCGCCAGGCATTTGGGGTTTGCCTTTACCCCACCTGTAGACCTCTTTGCATAGCCTAGCATTGTGACTTGCTTAAAAATATTCTGCATTTCTGTGCCTGTCCTCCAGAAGTTTTTCATTCCTTCTGCCTTCCCTGGAGGCTGAGTAGAGTGGGGCCTTGGCACAGCACTGCTGGCAGAGAGCAAGCCGGCAGGGCACGGATCTCCTGCAAAATCATGTTCCCTGTGTGCTGCTGTAGAAAGATGCATTGGTTCCTCAACTACATGCGAGCCAAAACATGGCTGTTTTCCAGGACACCACCTAAAAGCCAACATCTGGCTAGCAGGGCTGCAGCACAGCAGATGCCACCCAGGCAACTAGATCTGCTGGCTGGAGCCAGCTGTGAAGGCATGGAAAAACAGCTGACAGCCCACCACAGCCTTCATGCCTCAGAAACACAACAGGGATGATATGCCTGCTGAGGTGAAACTGCTACCCGTCCTCACAGGAATGAAATCTCACAGGATGCCTCTATGGGAGGAATTGCAGAGAAAGGTGTGTCTCTTTTCATGTCAGTGCAAGCAGGTGACATCAGTGTAATGTCCTGTGGGGATGGGATCCAGATCTATGCCCCTGGGGTCCCAATCTGCACCGAGGCTCCAGCTCTGACACTCAAATCTCTGAATCAGCATCATGTCTTCCTGTCCTCTCCTCCCTTGTTCCTTGCTGCATAGCAGCCCCTCTGCAGAGTGGCTGGAGCAGAGTCCCGAAGCACACCAGCAGCTGTCAGTTGCGCCAGAGATGTTTCTGTAACACCATGAACAAACATCTCTCATCAGGTGCACAAGTGTACGCTCGTGCCTCGCTCTCTCCTGCTGCAGCAGGTTTTCACGCAAATAAGTGTTTTCAGGCTCGTAAAGCAAGGCACGACAGCGAGCACAACACGTCTGAGACACATCATCAGCCCAGGCAAATGAGAAGCCACAGTAAATCCCTTGCTGTTGTTTGCTGAAAATACTTCAGTCATGTCTCCGAACAGGATTCCTTGATGATGTGTTGCTGCACAAGATGCCCTCCACTGCAAGATCAACAGGTATTTCTTGAGCAAGAAGAAAGCCCACACCACCTTATGATGCCTCTCAATCAAAATCAAGGAACCCTCTGTCACCTAAAACACTTCTTGTTCCATCAGGAGATTTGTCTCTTTGTGCTGCCCTCTAGCTCCAAAGGCATTTCAATAAAGATTGAACCAGTTGCCATGTCTTCCAAGGAAAGTAGGGTGTGAAGCCACAAATGATGAAACTGCTTATGTTCCCTAGGGTAACATTTCATTTACAGTCTTTATCCTGACGCCTGTTTTCCTTCAGTTTAGTGAAGGAATCACTGATTTCATTGGAAGTGCAGAAAGAAATTATTCCAGCCTGTCTTTTGTCCTAGATGCAGAAGAGTTTTGGCTTTTCTCTTGTGAAAAGCTACTGTGGAGCACCATCCTGGATTTCCATCTTCCCTTGTCTTCTCTTGGTAAAGTCTAGCCCTTCACTCTTCACCCTGACTTTCATTAGTGCTCTTCCAAGCTTTTCAGCTCCTCCCCTGGCAGCTGCCAGCTGTCTCTTTTGCTGTCGTTGTTCTTCTTTACACTTGTCCAAAAATCCTTAATGACTAGCTAAATTTCTAAAAAAGTTACTTGAAAAGCTAGTCTTAATAGTACATTTTCATTTCACATACCCTTCACTCAGCAGTGGATAAATCCAATGTATAAAGGACATGTTTTACAGAACAGCTACAAGTAATTGGTGCTATGCACATATTTTTCAAATGAATCCATGCAAAAGTCACTTGCTTTCAAGTTTCACTATAAAATTTATTAACTTAGGGTGAAACTTGTTCAGTTGTGAGTTAGAAGTTTGGGTTATGGAGGTTTTTTTTTTTTTATAGAGGGACCTGACAAAGCTTAACACTTTTATATTGTTTTGACATGAGATCAGGCAAAGCCAATAGGTTCAGAGTAGTTGCGGTTTGAGCTTTTGGAGCTGCAAAAAAGTTTATACCAACTGCCAAGGAGATTTCTGGAGGTATGCAGTGTGCAAATGGAAACAGGAAAAGTCTCTGCTGTGCCTGCAAGTGATAGCAGTCACTGTGCTGTGGTGCTTTGATGGCTGCTTGGCCTCACTGCTGCCAGCCAAAGGGGAGGAGAGGAGGGGGATGGCTCCAATCTAGTCTGACACAATGGTAATGTACTGGCAGGAGAGCAGGTGTCAGCAAACATCACATCCATGGGCTACACCAGTAATCTGCTGTTCTAACATCTCAAGTGGCATCCTAGGGGCCAAACACCTTGGGGACCCCCAAGTATTTCCCAGTATCTTGGGCACCATATTTCCCAGTATCTTTGTTTTGGAGCATGTTCTGGAGATGCAGGGGAAGATTGGCTCTGGGCAGGCAGGGGTGAAGTCATAGGACAGGCTGAGGTCTGCAGTCCCCTCCAGTGCTCCCATCGGTCTGGATGCGCCCTGAAATGAATCATAGCAGGGCTAGCAGTGTCATTCCTCAGCATCTTATTTTCCTTATGCTGACACATGTCCCAGTGTACCTTCATCACCTTGTTGGTGCTGCGGCACTGTGCAAGGAGGACAGGGCACCATGGCTCAAGGGACAGTACTGCCCCATCCTCACTGGGCTTCCAATGGGCTCCCCAGGCGGTGGGTGTTGCTGAGATCTGGATGAGTTGCTCAGCACTTCAGCTGTGAGAATTACATTCAAATGTAGGTGGGACCTTATCCTGTCTCACATCTTGCCTGTTCCCTTGTGCAACACAGGCACCAAAATGCTTGGAAGACTTCAGGCAGAAAGAGAAGCTGTGACATCTTTCAGGATGAGGAACAGCACTACTATTTCTTTCTGTAAAGTGAAAAACAGGATTAAAATCCTGGTACTCGGGGCTGGCTGCTCTTTTCTTGTTGCCTTCATCATCCCTGATGATGACCCCTAACATCTCGCAGCAAACTGCAGGTTTGTCCCCTACTTTGATTGCTCACAGTTCATGACACAACTAGACAGGTCCTAATTGTACTTTTTAGTTGCAATTTTAGAACATATCCATATAGTAAAAAAGAAAACACGGACTGTATTTAGACAGTGGCTGGGATGTAATGTGAAAAGTTATTTTCCCCTTATATGAGATAACCACATAAGACCATGTAACATAATATAATGTGACACAAAAAAGTAGTAGCATACCAAACATATAAAGGCACATATATAGCATAATAACCTCTCCTTGCCCTGGGCTGCATTGGGAACAGAGTCACAGGGAAGAGAGGGTTGTTTTTTTCTCTGAATACCAGCTAAGTGCTGGGGCCCTGCACTTTTTGTACACTGACACCTTCAAGTCTCTTAAAACCCGTGTGTTGTGCACTGAGAAGTTATCTGTGGCACTATAGTTCCCTCCCCAGGGCATAAGAGAAAGAGGTTTTATTTGGGAGTTGTTTGTTGTTCTCTTTCCCTTTAGATTGCTACTGCTTAGATTCACCCAGACTTACTTGTTTTTCTAAGACTTCCTGGGCAAGGTAGGAAAGTTATGGTGTATGACTGTATGTGGGAAGATCAGCTGTGGGTAGCACACCATGCCAGAAAGTCTTCCCATGCTGTTCCTGCTGCAGTGTAGCTCAGCTGTATGCCATGAACACAGCAGCACCACCTCTTGCCCTTCAGCTCCTGCTGGTTCTCCTCCTCCTTGCTGACAGCCTGCTCAAGTGAAGCAGAGAGATGCTGACATCCTGAGCTCCTTTGAGGCACCAGCAGCAGCTCCTGCCTACCCTTCAAGTGCATATCTAGACCAGGTGGACTTGTGTTTGTACTTAAGGAAAGAAACTTTAACCTGTAAATCTACCAGAGGGAGACCAAAGCAGGAATAAAGACTGAGAAAAAACAAGGAAAGGAAATGTAAATGAGAAATGATAAAAAAGAAAAGCAAACAGAACAAAACATTAGTCACAGTACAAAGAAAATTCCTATCTTTTCTTTATCTGTACTCACTCCAGTCCCAGTGAAGCAGTTCCCAGAAGTTGATCTCTTGAATTTAAACAGGCTGTAAATTGCAACAGTAGAAACAAAAGCAGTATTAGCTACTCTTTGTGAGGGAAGATGTGAAAGATCAGTCCTGCACCTGGGATACTTCTCCATCCACTGGCCAGTCCAAGCTGAGATGTGTCTGCAGGTAGAGTAGGCAAAAGGGCTGATCCTTTTTCTGTGCATGAAATCTGAGTAAATATAGTCTCCCTTTTTCCTTCTGGGAGATTTCAAGACCCCCCTGATGCAGTGCCTCTGCTATGCAGTATCAGGAAGATGTTTATCTGTTATGGTTTCAGGACATGTGCAGATGATATGTTTGGTTCCAAGTTTCAAGTCTGGGCAGGACTGGAGGCAGTATGTGGCCCTGAAGTGCTCACTGTGGGGCACAGAACTCAGGGCTTCACCTTTGTTCATCACTAAATACGATCTTGAGAGAAAGCTGGGCTGGGCTGGATTCCTCAAAGGTGAGTGACTTTCATGTTTTACATAATACATATTTTAAAAAAAATGCCCTTGGGGTTGGACCAGTGCCACCTTCCATGAAAGCCCCTGGAAAACTTGCTGTGGCTCAGCAGGGGAAGATCATATTGGATATTGTCAGCATGTTAAAATCCTCCTGGTGTGGCGTCAAGAGGGAGAACACTCTTGACAAAGCTGTTGCTCATTTTAACTAAGGGACTTGGAAAACAAGAATCCGAGTAATTGTACTTCTGAAAAGGGATTTGAGATGAAAATATGAAAAGCTTCATCAAAAGAAAAACAATGTTTATTTGCATAAGAAGTAATACATGCATGTTTACTGAGACTAAGGTCTGGACTGCATGGCATGTTGTCTGAAGCCCTGTCAGAAGAGATTATTTTTTTCATATAGTAATCATAATTAGCATCCTAATGGATTCACCTTCACAATGGAAAGTGGGGTTTTTTTTGATCAACCTGACTTGGCCTGGAATAACTCAGCCCAGGGCCGTCACATTGCTCTGTCAGACATGGAGCACACCCTGCCAGAAGCAAAATGTGCCCCTGCCTCCTACCTCCAAGTACAATTCAAATAAAAGTAACACTTTTTTTTAAGAGAGGGGACTGAACCAAAGCAACTCTTTGAAATATCTTCCAAGTCAGACATCAAGTCTCCAGACAAATTACTATAAATGAGTGAGTGTGAGTAGGCAGTGTGATAGTTGGGGCAATTTCCATGAGTAATACTCATAAGGAATATAATACTGTTGAAAATAGTTGAGAGGGCACTGACATACCAGTAGACCAAGGTTAAGGAGATTCAACCCAACACCCTTAGAGTCAGAAATTTTTTTTCCAATGGATGTGTCTGATGTCATGTTAATATTGTAGAATTAGAAAAGTGAAAAATAAATGGAAACTTGAAATGGAAATTATAGCCAAGCATAAGCAAATAATAAGCTAGTAATTCACTGTGATCCAGATATTATTAGTAGTAGTAATGCATTTCACTTTTTATTGCATGGCATAGAACAGAATCCTTCCCATTTTTTCCCAGTGAGGTTGCTGTAAGACCTGCAGAGTTGCACCGCTTCTAAAAAGCCATCCTTTTTCCCCACAAAACAGCTGGTGAGACATTGGGTTCACAGCCCCTCCTGTTTGCACAGCAGCACAGGCGGCGACAGCTGTGCCACAGCCAAAGGGTCTGTGGGCATCTGCACACTGGCGTAAAGTTATTTGAAATCAGTTGGTTTGCTGTGCAGAAAGGCTCGCACGAGGCAACAAGACGAGCTTAGGTGCTGGCACAGGCTGGTCAGGCTCCTCAGCTCAGTATCACTGGTGGATGGCACAGGAGCACACCTCATGTGGGACCCAAGCACCCAGCTCTCCTGCCTCCCATGCCTCAAAGATCCCTCTGATGCAGGCAGAGGAAAGGTAGTGTCTGCAGAAATAACATCGATAAACATGTATTCCTAAATTGCTTTCGGTTGTATTCCTATTTCTGTCTCCACCTCTCCTTCATGCTCTATTTGCTATGATTTTGGTGTGGTTCTCATGCCAGCTTTTCCAAACACATCCAATCAGTTTTATAATTCTGCAGAGGGATATCTAGAGTATCTGCTTGCCAGCATAAAGCAGCAGCTTATAATAGGTTTACTTTTCTGCAAGCTGCATTCTTCAGTAGCTGGCCAGAGGATTTTATGTCAGCTGCACACAGACTTTTAGAAGGGACCTGGCAGGATTTGTACTGGAGAGCACCTTGGAAAGTAGAGTTCAGCTCAAGAGAGAAATCACACACATCAGCTTCAGTTTCCCCAGGCCAATTGTCTCACTAGGAATCTGCTTCAGTCTTCAGCTGTTTACATCCACAACAATTTTGTTTTCCATCTTAAAAGTAGCTTTCAGGTTTTTTCCTCTAAGACAAAAATTGCTACATAACGTAGAAGATTTTGTGAGGTAACACAAGGAAATGATCCTGTGACATTTTCTCTGTCTGTCTGGGCTTTGTCTAAGGAGACAAGCATAAACAAGTGTAGGAAAACAACATGGAGTTTAAAGCCTGATTTAAAGTCAGTGAAGAGACATTGAGGTGCTCCGGCACAGGTTTTACAAGCCTGGCTTTGTCCTTGGAATGGATTTATATTGTGGATATGCAAACGAGTTCATGTTTATAAGTTTCATGATGTTTAAAATGTGTTCCTGGTACAATGGTGCCCTGAGCTTAGAGCTGATATAGTCTGCAAATATAGATGAGCCCCATGGCTCGTCTATATAGGATCTATATATGAGCCCCACGGCTCATCATACCACTCACTATTCTGAGGGCACACAAGGAACTGTTTTTCTGGTTATGTACTTGGCATGTGACACTCTTTAGTCCAGAAAATGGGTTTAGAGCTGCACAGTTTAGCTTGGCAAATAAAGATGGGTCATTTGTATGTTTGACTGTTTGATTCATGCATACAACTATATCAGCAATCCAGCATAAGCCTGTTTGAAATGTGTCCCTGGCAGTCAACTGGGCATTTCTAATCAAGCCTGACTCTGGAGCTACTTCCATACTCCAAAGGGATTACACTATCACAAATCACTGAGTACCATTTCCAAATGCCATAATTGCTGAACGGCAGCTGTAGGAAATGCTGCCTGCTACTTCATTTATAAAGATTGAAAAGTCATTTGTTTAAATGCGAATTAGCTCTTTATCATCTGGAAAAGCGAAGTATTATAAGGGAATCTAAATCAGAGAAGTAGTGCGTCGACATGAAGCAAGGCAAAAAATGCAAGGAATCTGAGAAGTCTTACATACTATTTTCAGCTTTGTACAGATTTTCCTGCAGGTCCTAGAACAAGAGTACTTCCGCTGGTTTGCCACCTATAAAATGACTATGATGTTACAATAGTTCTTCTAAGGTCTATTGGAAGGTTCTGTCCTTTACTGTCTGCAAAATATGTTGAGATCCCCAATGGAATGTGTTCCATCAATGTAAAATATGCATTATTCATACCATTTTTAAAATGGAGTTCTAATTTAAAGAACAAAATATTATCTTCAAGCGAAATGCATCTAAAATGATCAAACTAATATTTATGCTGTTCACAAGACCAAAACCCTGAGGGACTTTATTCAATATTTTCAGATTTTGCTGGACTTTTGTTTTATTTAAGGTCCAGTTCATTTGAATTTCTCAGAAACCAGTCTACAAGCAACTCTCTAGGAGCTAGCAACCATGGATATAGATATACCAGTGCAGATATAGATCCACCAGTGTGGATATTTGCCCAATCAATCTGGTATTTTACTGACTTACTTAGAAGCAATATTTATTGACTTATCTAGAAGTGAATTTGCCCAGATTAATGCATTCAGATGACTGAAACCAGCTCTCTGCAGGATCAGCCAGGGTATCTCAGCACAATAATCCCACTGTGCTCTGCAAACTGATTTTGCATGGAGACAGCTCAGGATTGGAAGGATTTATTCATCATCACTCAGCCTTGGCTCTGTGTGCTCCGAGCTGGTTACTTCTCTCTTGCATGCATCAGTCCTGGGGAGGCTTATCAGACCAGGTACGGTGCAGCGCAGTGGGAGTATTGAATGCAGTTTTGCACCTAAATAAACAAGTCAGCCCAGAGCTTGCTCTGCTGGAGCTATAAAGCAGAGACACTACAGTGTTGCTGCTGGAAAAAGTCTGTATCTGCCAGGGTTACTGGCTCCCTGCCTCCTGTGCTTGACCAGTGCTCCCTTGGGGCCATGCTCACTGCGTGTCTCCCCCTGCGCTGTACAGCCGGGATGTGCCATCCCCAGACATTTGATACTGGAGAGCTGACACCACTGTCAGGGGAGAATTCTAGGCTGCTGTAAACTAAAGGCAGTGCCTTTGATGCCCATGCAAACTACAACAGTTTGCATCAGACAGGGACTAGCACAGTGCCTAGATCTCACAAGAACTTGAGTAAATTTTCACTGATCCTAAAAAGAATGAAAGGGTAAGAAAGAGACAAGCTGGTTATTCATTTTCTTATTTGTAATGGCTCTCTTTGCTGGAAAAAGAGGGCAAAGCTCTGTGACAGGCAGCTCTAAAATAGTTTATACTTTACTGACAGGGAAGTTCATCATGCTACAGGTCTTGCTGAACTAGGCAGCGTTACAGTTTTATCTTTTCACACCCAGTTGGTTTTTAGCAGCCTCACAGGCAGGCTATACTGGCCTGACAGTCACAGTCCCAGCCTTGTTAGATATGTAGGTGCTCCCCTATGCAGGGAACAAGGAGTGGGGGAATAGACAACTCCTTTTTCTCCTGGAGATGCTGCCCTCCCAGCACCAAATCCTTTTTTTCATCTAAAAGGCAACCCACTCCTTCCTCCTAAAAAATACTTTGAACAATAATTTAATAAGAGTTGCAAACCTGCAGTTGGGTTCACCAGTAGATTTGGACTCCTTTGCAGTCCTTCAGGAGAGTAACTCTCAGGAGAGGGGTACACCAGATTATTTATCTAGGTGAGCCAGGGCAAACCCTCTCCTAGACTGTTATTATAGAGGATGTGCTCCATTAGTTGTTATCTACTGGACTGTTCTGGCTCCCCTTTAGAGCTTCCCTAGGTATATTTGTCAGGGAAGTTGCACTAAAAGGAAAAACTCAGTCAGGTTATGAAGGATGAGGAATGACAAGAAACATCAAGTCTCAAAATTCAGCTTGCAAGAGAATGCCAAGAACTAAACAATCTGTAAGCTATGTGGTGGTTAAGGGGCAGACAGGAGTAGTTTGGGTTCATTACACAACAAGCACCTAGTCTGCAGCACAGAGCACCAAAAGTGAAGCAAACAATTAAAATATCCGTCAATCGTCACTAATTGTGATCTGAGAATGAATGAAACAAGCTTCAGAGAAAATAAAAAGCACTTGGGTCTAAAAAGAAAAATTAGCTAAATTATCTGCTTTGGGATTGTCTCATACTGATGATGTTCACCTCTGAGCACTCAGAAGTGCTGGAGGATGCTGCATTTTCACAGCATCTTAGCCCAGCTTTGAAGCTGCCCATCGGCAAGACCTCTTCGGTACTACTCATCGCTCCACCCGGTGACACAGTTCAGATTTTCCTTAGTTACAGTCTTCACACTGGACTGCTGATACACCTTGGATTGAAATAATCATTCAAAAATGAAGAGGGAGAGTGTCTCAAGAACTAAACATGCAAGACTGACCTTATTTTCTTCCCAGACAGCACCTAAAGCCTGAAGAAAAAGAGAAAAGCAAAAGATGTTGGATAACATGAGTATAGTAGGGTGACTTGACCCCATATTTTTCCTGACATATTTAAATGCAGGCTATAGTAACATGTTCTTGCAGCAACTGGGAGGTTGCTGGCCTAATAATTGAATACCAGCTCTCAAGAAATAATTATCAGAGGTTTAGTGTCAAGACAGAAAAGTGTATCAAATGAGAGTCTAGAGGTCTGTCCAAGGTCTGTTCAGGGCACACCAGTATTTTCTACAGATCTTGAGACACTGTAAAATGGAGAAACTGTACTATTGGGTAGCTGGTGAAGAGCCAGAAGGAGATGCAAGCACTTTGAAGGCAAGCCTTGGACTTCACTGTAACTGTGACAAATGGGATAAATGGTCTGGAAAAGTGGGAAGCAATTCTATAAGAAATGCAAAGTCAAATGAGCATGTGTCAGCAATGGTTTATGCAGAGGTGAGTTGACCTGGGCACACAAGGATGGCCAGGTGACCTACCAGGGTCTCACACAGCTTTTTCTTTTCAGTAAGAAGATATTTTAAGATGGGGAAAAAAATAAGGAAATGGAAAAGCAGTATGTAAAGTTCAGTGGGTAAGTAAAGTCAGAGAAAAAAAATGAACAATCTTTCTCCTCTGCTGCACCTACAATGTATAAAGGACTGTTTTCATGGTTATGCGTGGTAGAACCACGCAGACGTGCACAATGGAGCTTAGGAGGTGAAGAGGGTCTGGCAGGTACTGTACAGATGCTTCCCAGGGATGGTCCTGCCCCCAGTGTGTTAACAGTCAATGCAGAAGATAGAGACAAGATGACAGGTATGAAAATGAGCCTGCCTGAGAACAAGTCTTGAGATATTAGCCAGGTCTCCTGAACATTTGTGTACCACTTCACCCATTGATCAATTGCTTTGGATTAATGGAGGATTGGACTGGCATTAAATTCAGCACATACCTGGTAGATAGGTCTCTGCATCACTGAAATCTCTAATGTCACTACTGGTGGCAATAATCACAGAAAGACACATAAAAATTTTTATATGGGAATAATGCTCATCCACTCACAAAATAAGGGGATACGACTCATGTCCCTTTGTCCCAGGCTTACTGGTCCAGCCAGCTGGTATTGTGCATAGGGCCAATACAGGGCCCACAGGGCTCCAGGGTGCTGAGTCCTTCACAGGAACTGAACTCACTTGCGGACAATTTCTGCTATCCTGCATTTTCCTAGCTTAATTCTAGCTTGTAGAACTAAATACCACATAACAAATTACATTGTCAAAGCAGACTGAGAAGAAATGATTCTTTCCAGCCTCATTCAGTTAATCCAGAATAAATAATGTGATATTTCTCAGTCTGTTGCACAGAGAACAGACTATGCCAACTGATTTCTTCTCCCTAATTGCTAAGAAATGGCCAGTTAATGCAGCTGGGAGGGAAATGGAGAGGTCTGCCACTTCCAGTGCTGCAGAGGAAGGTCTCTGAAAACCACTTTGCTTAGTGATGTGTCAGGAAACACCCTTCCCCTTTTTTCCCCCTTTATAGGAGAAAGGAGGGCATTTCTAAGCAAACCTTACAGATTTTATATGTTAACTGTTTGACTGTGGCAAAGAGCAGCCTACATGTCAAAACAGACCAGATAATCACTGGGGTTAATTAGTCCTCTGCAGCCATGAATGGCCACAGGTGTCACATTACTCTTCTCGGTGCATTGAGATAGAAATTGCAAACATCACTTGCAGAGGAAAATAAGTGTTTTCTGTTTTCCTTCACTGCTGACTGCAATATAAAAGAAAAACACAGCCTGGCTACAAATGCCCATGTCACTGCAGGTGTTCATTGCCTTCAGTGGGTTATTCTGCCTGCCAAAAATTTGCTCCTTTCCTGATTGCTAGTGGCTATCAGTGATTTCAAAATGGATTTATTTCTCATGGTCTAGTTACAGTAGCTGTCTGTGCTGCCTCCTTCACCTGGTGATGTTTGGAGGCATGTGCTACGAGACCTGCCGGTGCTGCTGCCCTGCTCCTCGCCACCGGGTCGGTACTGTCAGGAAAGCCAGCCAGGAAGATGTCCAGGAGGAATGCTGACGACACAACATCTCACACAACCCTGAGAACAGACTTTCCCTTCATGATGGACAATATCTCTTCTACCTTTGAGGTGAGGACCATATACTGCATCTTCTCTGCAGTTACTTATATACATACCATGGCTTGATACAGAGCAAACACATGATGGCCTGAGATTAAAGGTGGAGCTTGCTGGACACATGTGTCTTTACAGGAGAAACAGCATAGGCAGGCTGTTATTCCATAGTTCTTCTGAATGGGAAACATTTCTGTGATAGAAATGAGAACTAAGGCCTGCACTTTCCCATTGTTTAGAAATGTAACAAGTCCAGGATATTAGCTCTATAGACCTGTAATTTCTAGAAATAAATGATAAGGAACAACATGACTAAAACATTTTTTTTTTAGTGAACAAGATTATTGATGAAAATGAAAGTTGGTGGAACTTGTGAAGAGCTTTTAACTGCTGACAGATAAACCATGTGGAAGTGTGTATTATAAATGTACAGTGTGGGTGTGTTGGAGACAGAAATGTGGAATAAATCCCATGATGATATTATGTTCATCAGCAGTTTAATATCCCAGTGTGCTCAGTGCCTCTATTTTCACAGTTAGAAAAAACACTTTAAAAGCCTTTTGTAATGAGAAGGAATGTGCAGCTGTAAGTGTCAGTCACCTATGCACCCTGTCATTCATGTTCCTGGGCTTTGGGTTTTGCTGAGCTGCAGTTCATGCAAGGACACAGACAGGAGAAGGAGTCTCTCAGCCCATTTCATGTTCCCAGAACTCAGGCGGATCTGACCCTTATCTTAAAAATGTCCCATGGCCATCTCCAGCTTGTGCCTGCCATGTCAATGACCTGTTTTGGAAGGAGAGCTTTGACTACATCTGCGGGGCTGGAGCCAAAGCTCTTCTTCCCCATGGCTTCCTCTCTGTTTGCCTTGACAGCAGTCTAAAGTCTGGCAAATTTTAGGGTTTTCAAGGGTTAGTAATATAAGCATGGCCTTTACTGTGGGATCAGTACAACGAAAGAACATGGCTCATATAAACCTGACCTGTAGGTTTTTGGCTACTCTAGTCCTTGTACATTTTCTAAAGGTGTACATTGAAGGATGTATTTTAAGTAATGTCCATAGTGCATCAGCTGCACTGACAAAGTGTGCACCTGCCTGCCTGGGCAGTACCAGCCCGCTGGGTGCAGTGATGGTCATTGGTATGATTTCAGTACCAGGTGCTCAGCACAAGTGGGAATGTGCCCATCTGAAATAAACTCCTTGATTTTAATGTGCATACTGAGAAATTACTCAGCTTTGCCTATCTCTGGCAGAGGGTGATGACTGTACCATGTCAGCTTTTAATATCACTGTATTGGGTCTTACTTTTATTTTGTCTGAAACCCATAAGTCTCTATTCATCTTCCACCCCTCTCCCCAGATTTATTATATTCCGATGCCTTCTGGGTTTTCCTGTAACCATCTTCACAATAAACAAGGTCTTGCCTCAAGGAGCACTTCAGCCCTTTGTAGGGCAGTTACAGGCTTTGATGGAGTGTGGTGGGTAACAGGGCTGTTCACTGACAGCTCCCACCAGCCAGGACCTTCAGCTGAGCCAGGTGATGCTTGAGCCCTCCTGACACCTGCTGGGAAAACCTGGGTGACTGGTTCTGCCAGCATCACTGCCTGCTGGGAAAAAGACATTTTGACAAAAGCNGTTTGCATTCTTTCTTTAAACAGTTTTTTTAGCTATAACAAGAACAAAACATTTAATATACAAAATAATATAAAAATTTCTGCTCAGAACTAATCAGAGAAAGAAAAAAAGAAAAAAAAATTGTTATATATATATTGTTATATATAATAAAACATGCACATATATAATAAAACTGGCACATAATATATAAAAGTGTAATAAGAACATTAACAAGTATTTAGAATGTCATGTCTGTATATATTTCTTTTTTCAAAAGGAAAAAAATCAATCTGAGATAATGTCAAGTTTTTCTGAGACACATGATAAAAATAGTCTGCTCAACATAAGGTTTTCTGTTCCAGGGAAGCTCTGCAGATTATCCACAGTTATGCAAGGCAGACTAAATCACAGAATCATAGATTCATTAAGGTTGGAAATGACCTTCAAGTCCAACTGTCTACAAATATTATCAGGACCACTAAACCATGTCCTAAAGTGCCATATCTAGATGTTCTTTGAACACGTCCAGGGACTGTGACTCCACCATGTCGCTGGGAAGCCTGTTGCAATACCTCACCCCTCTCTCAGTAAAGAAATTTTTCCTGATGCTGAATCTAAACCACCCCTGGCACAACTTAAGCTCATTTCCTCTTGTCCTATCACTAGTCATCTGTGAGAAGAGACCAACACCCACCTCACTACAGCCTCCCTTCAGGTGGTGTAGAGAGCAATATAGTCTCCTCTCAGCCTCTAGACATGTTCTCCTCCCCCTCTACTCTGCCCTAGTGAGACCACATCTGGAATACGGAATACTGTATCCACTTTTGGGCTCCCTGATTTAAGAGAGACAAGCATCTACTCGAGAGAGTCTAACAGAAAATTACGAGGATGATTAAGGGACTTGAGCATCTCCCCTATGAAAAAAGACTGAGAGACCTGGGTCTGTTTAGTCTTGGGAAGAGAAGACTGAGAGGGGATACTATTAAAGTCTATAAATATCTGAAGGGTGGATGTCAAATGGAAGGAGACAATCTCTTTTCTGTAGTACCCAGTAATAGGACAAGGCATAATGAGTATAAACTTGTGCATAGAAGATTCTACCTCAACATGAGGAGAAAATTCTTTACTGTGAGGGTGACAGAGCACTGGAAGAGGCTGCCCTGGGAGGTTGTCGAGTCTCCTTCTCTGGAGATTTTCAAAACCTCCCTGGATGTGTTCCTGTGTGACCTGCCCTAGGTGATCCTGCTTTGGTAGGGCGGTTGGACTTGATCTCTAGAGGTCCCTTCCACCCCCTAACATTCTATGATTCTATGATTCTCCAGACTAAACACTTGTGGTGGGCTGACCCTGTCTGGACACCAGGTGCCCACCAAAGCATCCCTATCACTCCCCTCCTCAGCTGGACAGTAGAGAAAAAATATAACAAAAGGCTTATGGGTCAAGGTAAGGAGAGGGAGAGATCACTCACTGATTACCATCATGGGCAAACCAGACTCGAAATAGGGAAATTAACTTATTACCAATCAAATCAGAGTAGGATAATAAGAAATAAAGATTAAACCTTAAAACACCTTTCCCCCTTCTCTCCCCTCTTCTTGGGTTTAATTTTACTCCAAATTTCTCTACCTCCTTTCCCTAAGCAGTACAGGGAGACAGGGAATGGGGCTTGCAGTCAGAATGTGAGTTCTTCCCATGAGAGACAGTCCTTCCCGCAACAGACAAACTGCTCCAGTGTGGATCCCCCACAGGGCCACAAGTCCTGACAGCAAATCTGCTCCAGTGTAAGCTTCTCTCTCATGGGTCCACAGGTCCTGCCAGGAGCCTGCTTCAGTGCAGGCTTCCCATGGGGGTCACATCCATCTTTGGACATCCACCTACTCCGGCATGGGGTTCTCCATGGGCAGTAGGTGGATATCTGCTCCACCATTGACCTCCAAATGCTGTAAGGGTATCTTTGCTTCAGAACCTGCAGCACCTTCTCCCCTTCCTTCTTCAACGACCTTGGTGTCAAGTTGTTTCTTTCACATATTCTTACTCCCCTCTTTGTCTGCAGCTGCACAGTTTTTTTTTCCTTCTTCTCAAATACGGTATCACAGAGGTGCTACAACCATCTCTGATGGGCTCAGCCAGTGGTGGATTATCTTGGAGCTGCCTGGCATTGGCTTTATCAGACATAGGGGAAGTTTCTAGCAGCTTCTCACAGAAGTCACGCCTGTAGCCTCCTGCTACCAAAACCTTGCCACACAAACCCTATACAACACTCCATAGCACAGGTCACTTTAAGAAATGTTTGAAGTGATGCTAGGTCAGGAATTAGGCCCTTCAACCCATAAAGGAAGCATGCTCTAAAAAACAGGCATGAAAATGGAAGATAAATTATGTAGCAATCCTTCTTGTTATATGAAATATAAAGGAGAAAAGGTCAGGAGGCTTGCATTATTTGTGAGGCATTAAATGATATAAGGACAAGAGTGAACCCTAGGAAAGTCAAGGATGAAGCCATAGTTTATCAGAACATGTTTTCAGTTTCCTTGTATTAACTAAGCAGTTAGTGATTTTGTGTGCCAATGAAGATTTTGTAATTTTGACATTTGCCACTGACTGTTTCCTATATTCCTCATGATTATAAATCTGAAACTGAAAGCAGAAAAATAAAAAAAACCTGACAAGTGAAAGCTTTGCAGAGATATGAAGGGCAAAAGGGCTTGTGAGGTCTAATTTATTTTGAGTAGTCTGTGCTGCCTTGAAAAAATCCTGAGCAAATGATTCAGCAGGGTTATTTGAGGAAACTGGCCACCAGAAGAAGAAATGTCTTGTTCAGTCATGTATAGTTTATCTTCTACCATTCTCTGCTCTTCATTATAATCCAGTTAAATAAATATGGTGAAGATATTAAGTTAAAGGATGATTTAGAGAGAGTGTGCAAGAAGACCAGAAGAGGTCTGGTCACAATATGCCCCTGACATTTTTCCAGCACTGAGGCATCATGGTGGAGCAGGCACTCGAGGTGTTAATATTCTTTCTGTATGCTCAAAATTTGAGTTGAGATGTTTTAGTTTTATGTAGGATTAAACACTGTCTAATCCAGAGAAAAGGCACCATCAGTGTCAGACAAAACATGCTTTTAGCAATAATAAATGCATTTTTTGCATTACTGCTTTTACTTTTGCCATGCTTATGTCTCATTTGTCCACAGATTTTAGTGTCCCACTTCCACTGGGACAAGGACAGTGATGTGTCCTCTGCAGAGGAGCTTAGCACAGAGCTGAACCTACAAGTCATCCCTTCAAACCCTGCACAGCCTGGCAACTGTACCACCCTTTACCTAAGGGAACTGAGAGCTCCATAGCTGCAGGCACAACCTCACAAGTGAAGGGTTTTGTTGACATTACACAAGAGATTGCAAAGAAGTCTTCACACCCTGTGTCTAGAACCTGAGGCCAAAGAACTTACGCTGGATTTCATCTGTGAAATTTGGCATTTAAAGAGATAAGCATGCAGGTGTGCTCTGAGGATGAGCTAGCTGTATCAGATCATGACAAAGAGGTAGAAAAGTTCAGCTGAAGCAAAGAGAGCTGCCTCTCTTGTATACACTTCGACCAGATCTTAGCAAGACATTTTTTGTGGATCACTTTAATTAAGTGGGCCGTCACAGAGAAGTGAGTATACTTTAATGCAGGCAGGTGCCTAGTGTTAACATAGAGACAAGTATGTCAGTGAGCAGGCCAGCAAGCATCAAGGCTAAATTCAACTACAAGATTGGATGAGTCGTTTGCAGGCAAGAGGTTAATGTCAGCACTGTCCTTAGGAAAGACTGACTCTTAAAATATCACATCTGAATATATGGTCTTCTCAAGCTACAAAAATCTGGCAGGCCTGTTGCCAAGAGGAATTGGGTTGCAGACACTGCAGCCTAGGTTCCTTGGTCCTCCTGCAGGATGATCTGCACACATATGTTTTTCCAAATCCAGGACAGCGTTCTTATCTTTAAAAGGCAGTGGGTGCCAAGGCACTTTCTCCCAGCAATCAGACCCTCTGGATGAACCTGGCAGGGCTTCTATGATACTCAACCATCAAGGAGGAAAAATCCTGATTAATAAAATCCACAGCTTGCTTTCCTATCTCCTTTGCACAGAAGCCTGCAAAGGTGTTCCTGAGAACTTGTTCTGCAAGGCTGCAGACTCACTGCATTGTGTTATTCTGGTGCACTTTGAAGCTTAAACTCAACATATAACTTCAGACAGTTGGCTGACGCACCTGATGCAGCAGCAACAGCCATCTTGGGTTCTACTGCAATGAGGAGTAGACCCACCAGAGACTGATTAGGATTTTATTTGCAAGGAAAAATACGTGTGTCTGTTTCTGTGAGTGTGCAAAGAGGTGTGAGTGTACTCACATCCTTACAGTTTTACAGGATAATTTGATGCTGTCTGAAAATGCAGCATAAGGTATTTAAAAGCAAAGAACATAATTTGTGGAGAGGAATACAGTATCCTGCTAAAAATGTTATATGTCTCATCTGGGAATACTTAAGGCTTAAGTGAGCTATAAATGAATGCTTAACTGCTTTAGTGCTTTGAAGTGATGACCCTCACATGGCCTTGGAACATGCTGTGTGGTCTCCTTTAGATGCCACTCCACTGAAAATAATGGGAGCATGCATAACAGAGCCAGCCTGGAGGGAAGGATTGCCTCCAGGAACTACCAGAGTGTCCTCTTCCTGATATAATGCTCTAATGTTTCCAAAACAATATAATTCTGCCATCCTAGATGCAATAAATGCTATTTATGAATTTCAAATCAAAAGAACATGTAGGCTGAGCCCCACATTTTAGTACCTGGAATAGTACCACTGTTGCTGTACAAACCATGAACTGTTTTCTTAAGAAAGAGAGGAGTATTGAGCACTTAATACATAAATAATTTTAGGATAGTAAGGTTGTATGGCAGAAAATAAAACCTATTTAATATAATTTTTCAACAAATCCAAGTGCAAAGTTTGGCTTATTCCAGTTCATGTTTTTTCTTACTGGAAACTATTTGGACAATCTCTGCGCATTTGTTTTGTCCTTGTGAGCACTGCTAATTTTAGCATGAATGATCGTTCATCTAAGAATTCATGCCTGAAATGAAAAGCTTCACCACTTGTTATTCTCTTCTCATAAATGTTTGTTATCCAGTCACAAGAGGGAAGTCACAGTGACTATGCGGCTCCCCACACAGCACAAATAGTGAGTAATAGCAAGAAGCATTCAGCCAGTTTTTGAGATGAATTAAGTCAGTCCACGGTAATGTTAGACTTAAGACCTCTTCATTCCTTTCATTCTCCACCACAAAAACAATATCATCCCCAACTCAGCACAGCTCGTTTCTTCCCAGACAACATCTCAGCTCCTCTGATGAGCTTCCTGAAGCTAGTGTCAGGATTAGATATTGTGAAGCCTCTTCCCTGATGGCCTGCAAGGGAGCAAAGCCTGGAGAAGGGACTTCAGGCTCTCCTGCCTGTTTCCCCATGCTAGTTCTTCCTTTGGCTTCTCAGGTGCCATTGCTGCTGGCTTGCATCTTCCACCCAACACCAAAGGAACAACAGGAATTTCAAAACCAGAAAAATATGAAATCAAAATCAGAGCTTTTGATGAGGATCCAGGTGCATACAATGAGGGCTTAGTGTGTGCCAGGATAGACTAAAACAGTGCACTATTGTCAGGTCAGGTCTTGTGTTCCCCAGCAGCACTCCAGAACTATTTTCCATCAAAGAGTATCTGCAGTGACACCTATCTCCCTGTCCTTTTCAATTCAGCAAATCTGACACTGATGATGTCCCTTTATCACAAGAGGATTCAAAAAATTGAATTCATAGTATCTTCTTTAATGTACTACATTACCGATCAGCATCACCACTATAAGAACAAGTGCAAAGCAGAGGTCAGTCTCAAACTGGAGCAGTTGGGAAAACTATGTTTGTAATATTAATATGCTCAGCTAAACTTTTAAGCATAAATGTAATCAGCATAAGGCAGTCAATTCCTACAGAAAATCTTCAGACCGGTTATGATTTCCTCTCCATCTTCCACAATGGTTTAACTCCTTGTCCTAACAGATTTTCTCCTTACATCTTAGTCTTCATTTTTAGTCCTAATGATGTCCTCTTTCAGCTAGTGAGGATCCCGTTATTAACAATGCTGAAGAAGTGTCTGATCATAATCTTTTCTGCTGCTGAGCTCTGATTCCTAAAACATTTGGTATGAAGGACATTTTATGTATCTGATATATTGAGCCTACCTTTTTTTCCTCTGCATAGAATAATCTTTCTGGATCCTGTTGAGCAAACTGGGTGTGTCTAGTATAGATCAGGACTAATATAGCCAAAAAAGGCCAAAAAAAAGTGTAAAAAAAGTTCACAGGGGAAAAAAAAAGCCCTGAATTTTGAAACCCCTGATTTTGAAGAAAAGGTCTATTCTTATGTTGAATGAGAAATAAACAACTGCAGGAATGAATGATTCAGGGTTTAATTGCAGTATTGGAATTGTTATTTCTGCTACCCAAAAAATAAACTTGTAATTAAAGGTGAATGCAAGTCATTGCCATCAATTACCATCCCAGGAAACTGAGAAAGAAGACAGGCATGGCACAACTCACACTGTGGTTGACACTGTGGCAGACCAGGCCCCTGGCCTGGGCTGGAACCTCCCATGCCATGTAAATGATTATATACTCAATTTGCCTTAAATGTAAATTGCTTTAAATGTACACATTATATTGGGCCTGCTTTCAGGACAGGTAGTTCTGCTCCTTTAGAGCTGTGGTGGAGTTGACTACTGATTTTCACATTCCTCTGCTGCCATATGAGACTGTGAAGTTCTCCCTTGTGGCGTTACTGCCAAACGGGCAGGTGATGCTTGGGTAGCACATGGCTGTGTTGAATATCACTGCACAGGTCCTACCGGTTCCTCTCACTGCTCGTGTTTTGTGCACCTGTATGATGCCTTCCCTCTTCCTCGTCTTCATCTCCCTGAGAAAAACGTCTGAAAAAAGAGATCAATATACTAGCAGAAATATGATCAACATTCCTCTTTTATCTTAAAGTGAAATGAATGTTCCATGATTGGGCTTTAAGGCACTTTGCAAAGGGAAGAAAGCATCCAAAGACTACTCTAACTACATTTTGGTAGCTTTGGGCTTTGCTTGGTTAGAAATTTTCTAGCTGTGCTTGTAAACACAGCTAAATCCCACACACTGATCAGTTCTGCTCAGCCAATTTCTCTCCCTGGTGCTTTCATCTCAGTTTATTGGTTCATGGTTGACTTACACCTGCTTTGATTAATTTATGGGCTAAACATTAGCCTTCCCTGGTAAAGGTATATTTCTTCTAACTACCTCCTCTCCTTTTTTTTCAATACGATGTATTTCTAAATACATCTCCTGCCAAAGGTGACCTGAATTTGTGTATCACACTAGCCCGTCTTGGAGAGAGAAGTTCAGAGCACAGTGAATAACACTACTCATCATTTTTATC
Source organism: Chloroceryle aenea (assembly GCA_013399075.1). Lineage (NCBI taxonomy): Eukaryota > Metazoa > Chordata > Aves > Coraciiformes > Cerylidae > Chloroceryle > Chloroceryle aenea. The sequence goes on along the minus strand of VWZY01007195.1, from coordinate 92,356 downwards.
GTTACATTAGTTCTCCTTCATATATTTAAATTTGAAATCAGTAAGACTTTCTTGATGTTTCAGTGCATTACATAAGTAGTCCTTAATGGGAACAACCTCATTCCAAATTGAAGACAGCAAGTAACAGGCTCAATCATTTGGAAAGAGAAATTTTTTTAGAAGAGCAGAGCACTCTCATTACTTTTGGTCCACCTTTATTGCTTCCAGAAGGCAACACTCTCAGGAAAGTTTTCATGGCCAGATGTTCAGTTTTTCCAGCTGTTGAAATATTTTTGGAAGGACCATCAGTCAAGATAAAATTACAGGTCACTGGGGATATGCGCTGACCTTTTCAGGAAGAGGGTGTTTTGGCTCACAAACCAACCTTTCTGGCCAAAAGTCTGCTAGGAGGTGAGTTCTGTGACATCTCTAATTGAACCTCATTATTCAATCTAATGGCCTTGCTCAAGTCAGGGTATTACCCTGGAGAGCAGGAGACCAGAATCAGAGCCTAGCAAGGCATGGTATTTTCAACCCTGGCAAAACAGCAACTATTTTGTATGCTGATCATTACTGTGCGATTAACATCACCTCTTGATTGCCATTTCCTAACAAATTGATTGTGATGCCCTGGCTGGCACCAAGAAGCATTTTACACCACAAATGCAACATGAGAGATCTCTGAATATGAGCTGCAATGCCAAAATCCGGTCCAGCACAATGATATTCTTCTTGCAGCTTGGAGGGAAAGCCAGCTCTGGGAGTCCCCCCCACTGCCTCAACACAGGCATCCAGTGCAGTTTGAAATCTCACCTAATCTTGCATTGCTGCTCCAGGAGTACAGTGAGGCTTCCTACAAGTCCTGTGTCACATCTGCAAACTTCATGCAGGTGTCCCAGGTACTTGAAAGCCTCTTGAACAGTATTAGGTACTCAGGCATGGGCAGATGAACCTGCTGCTAGTGGGCAGACAGCTGAAAGGACTGGGTGTGGGTTAATGGAAGGATTCAGCTGCATGAATACAGGTTTCTAGTTCTGCTGTATAAGCCCCAGCCTCCATATGCCTCTCAGGAGGGCACAGACCCTGAAGGTCCTCCATCACAGCCATTGGCCCCATCAGGAGGTCAAAGCACCCCAGATGTCCTAGATGACAACTCCTTCCTGAAGGCAACCAAATGAAACTGTCAATCTCCCCTAACTGGACACAGCCTGGATACACAGTGCTCAGGAAGGCTCCTACGTACGTCAGTATGTCCCCACTCAGGTTTCTTCATCTGGAGTTACATCTCAGCCCTGGTTTTCCAGACACAAATTATATTGTGTTTCCAAACAGTAGTGTCTTTGGCCTGCTTCTCAGACAGAACATATATTGGGACACAAGAGGGTCTGCTAAGGAGCTGTGACTTTAGATAGCTGGGCATTTAGTTACCCATTTTTAAACTTATTAGTAATTGAAAATTGCAGCCTTATGGGGACAATGTACAAGATCTCACCTGCCTGAATATAAAATCATTAACTATTTTATTGTTCTTTGACATCTTTTTTTTTTCTTTTGGGGGGGTGGGGGTGTGGAGTAGGGGCAGGAAGTAGCCATCAGGCATTTTTCCAGTTAGAAGGAATCACAAATAAGATTTCCACTGAAATAGCGCATTAGGTAATTGATGAAAACAGTCATTGCTTTTAATCTCTCCCTCATTCAACTGTAATACTAAGGTGAAGAAAGAATCCAGCACAGTTAGATTAAGCTTTCACAATCAGCATAAATTGGCCTAAATGGAGACGACCCCAAAAGACATGATTCCTCTTGCTTCAGCAGCAGTGTCCCCACAGCTGTAGGCTGAACTGAGTCAGGGAATTACCAAGTGAAAAGGAGTTTTGCTATGTTTTATAACTGGTTAGTTCCCAGCCAGATGTGGCTCAGCCACATACTCTGATGCTGACACTTGAAAGATGCAGAAACAAGTGAACAGAAGATCAGCTTAAATCAATTATGAAACTGCTATCTGGAAACATATCTAAGAAATTGTGAATTTATGGTTTGAGGCAGTAAGTATATTTTGGAACACTTGGACGAGGTGAAAACTATTAATAGCTTAAATGTTAAAGCCTTTGTTTACTCTGCAAAGCAGCAGTGGCTGATCAGCAGTCGCTCTTGCGTGCTGATCTTGCAAGGCTAACAGTCTTTTTCCCACTGCTGAGTGAGTCCCAGATGGTTCATATAGCTATTTGTCCTACATACTTATAAGGATCCATTATCTGGATAGCTGACTAGTGCAGCAAAAGATTTTCCAGCTTAGAATATTTACTCTCAGTGCTCTGTGTTGCGATTTTCAGGCATGCACGCAATACTTTTAATTGATATATTTGTTGTTTATTATGGAGTTATTCCTTCGGAAAAGACCTCATGGGGGGAAAAAAAAAAAGTGTATGTTTAATGCCACAATCAGAACATAGTCATTTGATTGAGGTCATTCCATTGCTGAAGGGCCAGAAATTTTGCAGCTTCGATTGTCATAAACCAAGCACCTGCCCAGTTCACTTCTGGATTTTTATGCCAGAGATGCTAATCTTGTAGATCTCAAAAGCAGTCTGCAGACCTGATGAAAAAAAGGCAGGAACTGTCTGATGGTTTGCAGGGCAAGGAGAGGCTGCAGGCAAAGCTTATGCTTGTGTGGAGGAAAAAGTAGTGCATTTTTATTATGCAAGCAGTCCAGCAGTGTATATAGCTGATAGCCTTGTCTTTCAGATGTATTTTGGAAGTACCAGTGGGAATGGTAGGATTAGTTTTTCTGAGGCGGGAGCAACAACCTCTTTAAGAAATACTTCTGAAAAGCCATGAGCTGCCTGTTTTACCTTACAAAGCAGTGGCAGGTGGAAGCTGTCACTGTGCTGTGGGACAGCAGCCAGGCCTAGCCACTGCCAAGCTGCAAAGTGATAACCAACGATCCACCCACCAGCACAGCTCCCCTGGAACCCTCTAGGACCCCTCAGGCCCCACCATGGGGACCACCAGCCCTGTGTGAGTGGAGGGAGGTTGATGGAAACAGAGGGTAGATGAAACATCCCTCTTTGGGGCCTAGAAGCAACTACATGGGGCAGAAAGATGTGAAGTTACCACCTCTGTGCAACTCTGCACTGGGATGTTTTAGTTGAGGGCATAGAGGTGTGGCTGTGGTGACCTCTGCAGCTCACAAAAGCTGCTCTGAGGCTGGATAAATGTCTTCCTCCAGCAAGCCAGGTCATCTCATGTAAGGAAGAAAGTGATGGTGAACAGTGGGTAAAGCATTGCTCGGGGAAATCTGTTCCTGTTGGCAGGCAGACTGAGGTGTCCTAAGCTGAGCAATGCCTACTTGAAGACCTTGCTTTCCACCTGCAAAGGCAGGGTCCCTGTCAGCTGCCTACACAGATCATCTCCAAGGGCTCTTCATTCTCAAAATAGATCTTAGATTTTACATTATTCTATTGGTTCAGGAGTGCTTTGAAACTGGGAGCAATTTGTGCAGGAAGGGTAACACATGTGCCCAGATTGCTTATCATCCAGGGTTTATGTTACACGGGTGAGTACAAACCCAGCTAGAGCATCTCTGCCTGTCAGTGCAGGACAGAACACCCCACTATCATGACACGGTGCCCCTCAGGAAACCTATCCCTCATGGGTCCTTAAAGCAGCTTTACAGCTTCTTGCCTGCATAGCTCACATGTCTAGCCTGGTTGGAGAAGGGCCCAGGTATGGCCGTAACCAACACATGCATGGTCTACAAACTCTGTGGTGCAACCATCATACTTTTGTCCACTGAATGCAAAGCACGTATAGGAAAACATGTGTGTTATGGCAACATAAAATGTAGTAAACATCCTCCATGTAGGATGGATAAACAAGGGGGCATTGCTGAAATTAAGGCTGGTTGCTGTGTTGCCCTGCTCCTTGATTTTCACCTTGGCAAAAGGGAGCTCAGCTATCATTCGGAAATGTAACACAGCCCTTTTTCACTGCCTAAATCTCAAAAAAAACCAAAACCAAAACATCACCCTGAGCAAATGTTTAGAAACAGGCAACATAATCCCTCTTCACACGCATAACTCATGGGCCCAGACAGTGTGAGAACATTATAAGGCAAAGATGTTGCTGCAGCATGCATGACAACTGCTTAACAATGGATTTTTCTTTTCCTTTTTTGAGCGTATTCACTGTTTGCTGAACTTTACACTGGATCTCAGAGTACTGGCAGGTTTTCTGGCTTGGCACGCCTTTGAATTATGCAGGAATTCTGAACTCCCTCTCAAATACATTTAAACCCCTTATTAGCACAATACTTCTGCTTAGACTAGTTTAAAAACACAACAATACAACAATAAATGTTAAAAATTTGCTTTGCATGGCCCCAACAGCTACACAGTCACTTGGTGCCTACCTTCATAAACCAGCTTACAGTCCAGCTGAAATGTGCTTCTTTAAAATACCCTTTTATTACTTTACAGAGTATTAGCTTTTTACCATCACAGACTCATAACAAGTCTGTGCTTCCTGGAACTGCTTGGAATCCACCCCCTCTTCTATTTCCAAGATAGACAGTTGCTTTGAAAAACACTGTGCTAGTTCAGACTGCACCATTACCAGGGAAAAGCAGCTGACAGGAGAAAGGGCATGAAACAGCTGAGCAAAAATGAGGGTAGTAGAAGGACATAATCTAGTTTCTAACGTGGAAGACAGGTAGCCTGTCTAGAGATCCTAGGCCAATAGATAGTAGTCCTGCACAGAATACCTTGCTAGTAATTACCTGTTTGGGAAAATAGGTGCTGCTCCCAAAGAAATTATGGCAATGCTCTTTGTGTTGGTGTGCACAAAATGCACCCAGAAGGAAGCATGCTCCTGGCAACAAGGCACTGAGACAGACCCAGACTAGTTGCTCAAACTGTTAAGGTAGTTTCTTAACAGTAGCACAAGAAGCGGATTAGGAGCAGTACTGAGCCTTTTTGTAATACACTCAGATGGCTCACTGGGACTGGGGTCTGGCAGAGAAAGACTATGACCACTCAGAATTAACCTATTTTATCAAATTCCATGTGCATACCAGGGAAAGGCTGTCTCAGAACATAGTGGTGGCTCTACGTATAGGAACATCTCAGATTTACCATTTGTTGGGATCTAACATTGTTGTATTTATTCTCTATTTACTCTCTTTTCAGTGGTGCCCTGTGATAGGGCAAGGGGCAATGGTCACGAACTGAAACACAGAAAGTTCCACCTCAACATGAGGAAAAATTTCTATACTGTGAGGGTGACAGAGCACTGGAAGAGGCTGCCCAGGGAGGTTGTGGAGTCTCCTTCTCTGGAGACTTTAAAAACCTGCCTAGATGTGATCCCATGTGGCCTGCCCTAGGTGGTCCTCCTCTGGCAGGGGGGTTGGATTCGATCTACAGAGGTCTCTTCCAGCCCCTAACATTCTATGATTCTATGATTCTCTTGATTTGAGTTTTAAATCCTCTAGTAAGAATTTGCCTGAGAGACACAATGGATTCAACAGCAGTTCTAGTGAACTCCATGAAGTTTTTCATGTTGCTCCCATAGATGAGGAATCTGGCAGCAGCTTAGCTCAAGCTGGCAGAGTACTTTTGACATGCACCAGTTTTGGTTTCTCACTTTTCTTGATAGAACAAGGGCTGGAAAATGAAAAAAATCTAGGCATCTGCATGTGATCTGGGTGTCTATGGTCCCCATAATGGAGATCTGGTCAATATAGTCAGTGCCTGTCCATCCCATTCAGGGTGGTCTATTTCTTGGCAAACCAAATTATTTTCTAGACTTTTTTCACTGTATTGGGAAGTTAAACATCCCTGGATATGGCCAGGTTGCTGATAGGTATTGAGTCCCAAACTAGGTATTCCATAGCATTCTTCCAGACCTCCATGTGCTGTTCTGGGAAATCCTATGTTGCATCTGCCAGCTCCTTGTTGATGTCTCAAATTCCATGTAGGATCTCAGCCAACAAGAGAAGTCTCTGTGGAGGCAATTGAGCCTCTGAGATCAGGTGTCAACATCTCTATGCAAACACTTTAGTGTAGATACTCCAATCTTGATATGAATCTTATCTAAGGCATTTATGTGGCAGCTAACACAGCCAGTCTGCAAAACAAGGCTTCATGCTTGTATTTAGTGGTATGGTCATGCCCTGTAGCACCACACTCAGCCTGCAGCACAGGGGTTTTGTCCCTGAATCCCTTCAGCTCAATAGGGAAGTTCTTGTTCTTTTGCTCTATGGAGGAACCTTGTCCATGGACTTCTGGGCCTTTCTACTGGTCTGTCTGAGTGGAGTTTGTTGTAGCAGATTTTCCCAAACTAGCCTTGCGTATTAGATTGATTTGGTCTTGAGCAGAGTTCATGTCAGTGATGCTCTTAAGTGTTGTGAACTTTGGTAGATGGAAACTCCCATGGGAAAATGGAAACTTTTTTCTCACAGGTGACAATGGTCTCACTGCTGACATTGCAACTCTGTGCTGTGACTGTTTTACCACAAGTGCCCTGGGCCTTTACCATGTTTGCCCCAGCCCCCTTCCTTCCTTCTGCAGCTCTGCAGGAGTTGTGCTGACAGCATTTTCTGAAGATGTTTGCACCGAACATCCCTCCAGAAGGTCAATTTCCCGAGACAAAGGGATCACCACATCAGGAGAATCTGTGCAGAGCTGGTCAGAAGACAGTAGGTATAATTGTTGCGATCTCGTCTTCCCTAATCCCGCTCTTTGACACTTTTGGGCACTGTTTAATTCAATTAAATATTATGGAAAAGATGTCCCAATCAGATTTTTTCTATAAGAGGAAAAAAAAGCACAAGAATTTAAGGATATCACACATTCTGAACAAGGAAGTTGTTTAATAATAACATTCCTGACAGATTTCAGCTACATGTTAGACAAAACTCCAGCACCAGAGAGCAGGTATAAATGTGAATGTGATTGGTGAGTTTGAGACAAGTTACCATCTTTTTAACACATTTATAAATAAGTGAGGGATAGATGGGCAACCATCAAATCTTCAGAGTTTTGCCAACCAACATGTGGCCTCAACATGATACATTTTTTCTTTTTCTGAAAACATCATTGAAAGTCACGCTTAAATATTCTTCTAAGGAAATACTGACATCCACCTCCTGTAGTTTCACAGGCAATAGGTGGACTGTGGCTTGAGAGACAGTAATGCCATCAGGCTCAATCCCTGTGAATGCCTGGAACAAAAATGTCTCAGCACCCACAATCCATGCTAGGCTTAAGTAATCCACACTCCTGGTACAGGAGGTGAGCACTTCTCACTACCTGCACGGGGAAGAGTGAAACGTAGGGCAATGTCACTCCTCCCTCTACTCTGCTGAGGCAGGCAAGTGCCTGGTGGTACACCAGAATGTCCAGGCAGATGTTGCACCTGTGTGAATCACATCACACTGGCACTTGTACCCTCTGCATGAAGAAACATGGGCAGGAATGCCTCCTCCATTGATATGCACAATTACCCTGCATTGAACAGCACCTTCGTCCAGTTTATTTTCTCAGAAAACTTCTAAGAATATTTTCTGTTTGGCTTCATTTTTATTTTTTT
>VWZY01007195.1:60530-84769 GCA_013399075.1 Chloroceryle aenea | reverse complement strand
TTGCCCTCAAAAGAAAAAAAAAAAAAAAAAAAAAAAAAAAAAAAAAAATCATTAAATACCCAAGCTATGTCTCGTCATTTAGAATGATGCCAAATATATAAAATATAATATTGCTGACATATGTGCCTGGGGTTTGTAACTTGAATAAAATGAAAGAACTGTGGTCAATGGGATGGAGTCTAGCTGGAGGCCTGTAACTAGTGGGGTTCCACAGGCGTCAGTGGTAGGACCTGTCCTGTTCAACATGTTCATCAATGACCTGGATGAAGGCACAGAGTGCACTGCCAGCAAGTTTGCTGATGACACCGAGCTGGGTGGAGTGTCTGACACACCAGCAGGCTGTGCTGCCATCCAGCGAGATCTGGACAGGCTGGAGGGTTGGGCAGGAAGAAATTTGATGAAATTCAACAAGGGCAAGTGTAAAGACTTGCACCTGGAAAAGAACAACCCCAGGTACCAGTGTAGGTAGGGGACTGATANCTGGCAGGGGGGTTGGACTAGATGATCTTTCGAGGTCCCTTCCAGCCCTTAACATTCTATGATTGTATGATTCTATGTCTCTGTGAAAGACAAAATAAAATGCTTGCTTCATTGTTTCTTTCTGATTCACTGCCTATAAACTTGTAGTACATGAAAATGATGTCAAAACAAGAGCTGTATGGGAACTTTTCAATTAAATGTTTTTCACCAGAAAGTGCTATTTCATTGAAATCAAAACTTTTCAAAGAAATCTATATCCGTAGTTGAAACTTTCAGTAGAAAGGTTTTGGGGTTCAGGATGATATTTCTGATTAAAAGGAGACAGACACGAGTAGATAGATAAAGTGCAAGACCAAGCACTGCCTGAGTTTGATTCCCGTCCACAGCTTAGTGAATGAATTGCTGCCTTACCAAATGCTTTCCCTCTTTTCCCTCATTTATTTTTCTGACAAATTTCAACAGCCTTTTGATCATCAGTGTAAGTAAAATAACTGTTAAAACCTCAAAAATTTTGCAAACCAGAGTTCTCATTTCTAGCTAGCCTGATAAATAGCCAAATGTATGAGTCTTCTTGGGATGTCTGTTCAGTTCCAATTCCAGAGAGTTTTTAGTCTACGAAAAATTAAAATAAAAGCATAAACCAGAGAAATTTCCACAGGGAACATCAGAGTTTGACCCAACACTCCTGTGTTGCCTTGGTCTGCTCTTGTGTTTAGACAAGCAGAATGGCATATCTCTGCAGGACTCAGTTGATGAAGGATCTACATAGAGGAAATTAACCATCAGTTTAATTCAAGCCCCTTATGGCTTGCCACTGTCAGTAGGCAGGTGAATAGCATATCATGATCAATGATCACAATGGCTGGTGATAGACTGGGGAGACCTAACATTGACGTCTGTCATGAGGTTGTTGTCTTCTGATTACAAGGGCGCTGAATTATTGAGCAGACCTAATCCATGGTAAGCTGCCACTTGTGTTTCTGGGAAGGGCAAATGTAATTTGAGGTGGTGGATTCACCATCCCTGGAGGTTTTTAAAAAGAGATTGGACATGGCCTTTAGTGCCATGATACAGTAATTGGAGTTGGATCAGGGGTTGGACTTGATGATCTTGGAGATCTTTTCCAACCCAATCTGTTCTATGATTCTATGAATAAACAAATGCCTCGACTACAATTTTGTATTGTCTCCAAGTCTCACCTATTGTGCTTCCCTGCTGGGTAAAAGGCAGGGGAAGGGGGAGGTTTAACTGTATGCTGAATGGCTTTACATGGTAGTGACAGGTATTCAGATGCAGTAAGCCTGTCTGTCTCCAAAGCACCAGCACCAAATAAATGTTAAGCCAACGTGAATGCAGCACCTTTGAAAAGGAGAAGGTTCCCTTAAAAGTCTGACAGGATCAAGCCCTCTATTATAGTTATCTCTTCACCCCTCCAAAACACTCAGGCAAAAACCATGAACTTCTGAGATTATAACCAAACATGAAATCATCAGCAAAAGCATGCTCCAGTCACACTGGATATGTGTCAGTGTAGAAACTGACACCTGTAGAAACTGGCACTTGCTCCATCTATGTTCATAGTCCAACTTCTCTGGCACGGAGAGACAAGACCTGTGATTTTCAGTCCAGGGGCATTTCTGGCATTTCAACATTAATTTTCACTGAAAAATCAAAAAGAAAAGTTCAGGCTTTTCATGCTCCCACTAGCGGAGCATGGCTCAACATCAAGACAAGGTGAATGTGCTGATGTCGGTGACAGAGGATGGAACTGCCTGTGGGACATGGAACAGTACTTGCTTTCAGATCCAGTGCTGGGCACCACCACCATGCCAATGACCCTGAGGCAGATAGGACTTCAGATTCAGTGCAGGTGAAGGATGTGCCAGGAAAGCACAGCCCTGCTGCACCCTCCCACAGCCTGGCCCCCAACTTGTTTGGGTCTTTCCCAGTTGAACGAATCAAGTGTGATCAGAAGTAAACGTGATCAAACAACTGATTCATAAATATTCACCTGATCTTTTAAGAGATGGTGAAGTAAACCTCCGTCCATCAAATTCGTGTAGATAAACTACCAATGAGGAAATACCATCCCTCAGTCAGCACTGAAGGAAACAATTGTCTCAAGTATTTCTTCCTCTAAATTTAACTCCATTCTGGTTCCTCTTATGAAAAGTGTCTATATTTGTTTTGCATAAGAAAGGAAGAAATAACACAATCAGCTACACACTGTGAAGCAATATTTTGTATTTTGAAATTTCCTTTTAGAAAATCACGTTTTCTTCTATTGAGAGACATTTTTACTTATTGTCAAAAATGAGATCCCTAAATGGCATCCAACTTTGCCCTCAGCAATGCTTATACAGTGTCATTAAAGTCAATGAGATTACACATTTGAATGATGGAAGAACACACCCTTGCATGTTTATTTGAAATGCATTCGTAGAACATGTTCCAAAGGATAAAATATGCATAAGTGAATGCAGCTTCTGTAAATATCAGCATTGTTACTGAATGGGTGTATGTGTTTTTAAAGAAATTCTTGCAAAAAGAAGTGGATTTCTGTCTTTTTTCTTCACTTCACATATTTTCCTGTCCAGGACGTATCTCCTAGTCCTCCACCTGTAACTTCAGCAAAATATGTGAAGAAAACTATACATTTCTATTTTGAGAGGGGAAAAAACATTTTGTGTTTCAATTAATTGTCCTCGATAGATTAATCTAGGAGCATGAATAGGTTGTATTATAGACTATTAGCAGTCCCAGTGCTGGGAGTGTTTCTCAAGAGGCAGGTCTCCCTTTGATCCTAACATATCTTAATGATACTGTTTGTATTAATATTAGCAATGGATTTTTTATTTTTTTTTTACACTTCGGTATTAACTGAATCCTGTTTTCTTCATTATTTTCTACATATTGTGCTTTTCTTGAGTCATGCCAACAAAAGCCGAGAGAAATATCTTCACTTTGACAAAATACATTCTACCATCCAGTGAATTTATGGCAGCAATTTAGAAGTCAGCTGAACTAGACACAACTGGCTGGCAATAAGCGTAGTGTTATTGAATATGACGTTATCCACAAATTAATTTTTGGTAAAAAATGCATTCAAACTGCAATTACCTATAATAAAGAAGTAAAAGAAAATGGTGCAATACATATCTGCAAAAGTTCATTTCTGTGTCAGGTTTATACACATTAATTTATTATTGCTAATTTTATTCACTGACTGATTGAAGTAGAGAAGAGACCAGTAGAGAGACCAGACTATTGGATGTACCAGGGCTGAAGTCCTTTACTTAGAGCTGACTGGAGAGCTGAATAACATTGATGATAACTCCACTTAGCCAGCTGCAGAAACACCTTTGAGGAGCTAAGGCAGGTTGTTAAAGTTGCAGGTGTCATTTTGCAACACTGCTGCTCACAGGAAAACTACAAACTGTTAGGTCTGCACCACAACCTTACCTTGAATAATCTGTAAAAAGTTGTGCCTCTGAAAAGCACCGGCTGGGATTTTCTAACATAGTGTCCTGCAGGGGGAATACAGAGATCATACCATACCAGAAATTGAAAGTTTCTGCAAAAGGGTTTGGCAATAAAACAAACATCGTTTTATTTAGAATTTTCCATAGGAAACATTGCCTTTTCATGAAAAACTTGATACATTCAAAATGTTTAAAAGCTTTTTGTTTTTTTAGCAACTAGTAACAACACACAATCAAAACCTGCTGTAAGTTTGGGAAGTTTCTAGCATCACTGTTTCAATGAAAAGCAACAATGTTCAAGGAAAATATGTATTTTTCAAATTATTTTGTTTAAATAAATTCCTTTATCTTCAAAAAAAAAGGGAATGCTTTTGCAGAGAATAAATCTTTTGACCTGCACTTTTGCAGAGAATGAATCTTGCTGGAAGGTGGCAGAGTAAATCCCCCCAAATAATTTACACTGAAACCCTTGTTATTAAGGAATGAAAACCCCATCAAAACCACTGCAAGTCATTGAAATCTACTGATGTCAAGTCAGCCTCTAAATGTTTGTAAAGGTTTTCTGTGTGTCATCCTTTTGAAAGCCCTACCTTGCACGCCACAAATTTTTGATAGGAGCCACACATCTGACAGACAAAGCCTAAACAGTCAGAAAGATCAAACAGTACATTAAAACCTGTATGGGAAGCTATGGGGATGGATTGTGTGGGATGCAGTTTTCTTCAATGCCAGCTGTGGGATACTAGGCAGTTGACAAGGCTCATGTTTTTAAATTTACAGAAATCCATAGCATACCCTAAGAGGAAAGGTGTGTTTCCCTGTGAGTGCTACCATGTCCAGTTACTCTAAGTCACTGGTTTTCCAGATGGTCCCCAGCACCTGAAATCCACAAAATTTTGCCTGGACACAGTACCTTCCATGGGAACTAAACACAGACAGTGAGGGGGAGAACTTGCACATAAAATGCTGTGTATTCTGAAAATTCTGATTTCATGGCCTTCTGCCCTATGCCACCGTGGCAGCAGAAGACCCTGCCCACTTGGGAGGAAGTTGAGAAGAGAAACCTGGCTGTCTCATCTGGTCAAGCTCAGAAACTTCAATGTCCATTTCTTCCTACCAGCACTTTGCAGCAGGGCTGTAAAGACAGGTTGGTATCTACTATCACTGTAGATTTTACCCAAACCCATGCCAGTGTGTGCTTCTGTATCCTGCCCTGCAAAAGAGCTGGCCTCTTGCTTACCCTCAGCAGCTCTGGGCAGATGCGTCTGAGAAAGTGTGAGATGTTTGTGGGTAATGACAAGGACAAGAAAACCCAGATCATTCCCTCTGACTGCTTGAGATAAATGCTGTGGTTGCTTAAGATGTGCCAGCATATTGGTCTGCAGGCAGAGAAGGCTTTGTGTATGGAATTAATAACAAATTATTTATCATTGCCATTATTTATTGACTAAATGTAAGTTGACTGTCTCTATAGGTGGTCCTCAGCTCTTCAGAGCCCTCTCTGATCAGAGACATGCACAACTAACATTGCCTGAGGGTTGCTTGGTTGCATTTTGCCTAGGATGTCCCTCCCTGACTCTTCATTCCTGATGATCCCTTGCCTTGCAAAGAGCTAATTTCCTCCTAATCTGTAGCTAACACTCAGTGATGACCCTAAGCCTGGCTGCACTTTGCTGGTGAGCTGGGAGAGCAACAAGATTTCATGCTCCCCATCAGGCAGTGCATAGTGCCCTGTGTGTATCCCATAAAGATATGTAGTTTATTTGTACTGGGCAGCAGGACTGGTGGCAATCTCAAGCTCAGAGAGGCATGGAGGTGACACAGAGAGGATAAATAACAGCCTACAATGCGGACAGAAAACAGACTATTGCTTCTGCTCTCATATGCACAGTACCAACATGCAGATCACATGCTTTCTCCTGCCCATGGTTGAGGATAGAACTCTACTCCCAGAGCCCCAAGTCCTCCTTACTTTTGGCGTCATTCAGAGCACAGAGCTGGCAACATCCTATCAGGAATAATTTAAATCAGGAGAAAAAGGCACAAAACAAAGTGCTGATGTGGTTTATTCACAGTCAGTTTATTCACAGAGTACTTTTGTCTTCATGAATCATGGAGGCTTGGAAGAGAAGAGGAACTCTATTAGGCCCCACTGAAGAGGAGTTAGATACCAGGGAGTGCTGTGCTGGCCACCTGGCTTCACTAGCAGTGCTGCCAGTGAAATGGCGTGGGATATTTCTTGTCCTGCCTCCATCTTGCCTGGTAGATACTTCATGGCTGAGGAGGTATTTTACTTTTCTCCCAGCCCTGGGATGTGAGCAGCCATAAAGGTGGACTGGTTAGAAGTGGAAAATTACATTACAGACAAAATTGTCTGCTGAAAACTACAGACAATACCACAATTTGATTCATTTTAGGTACTATTGAACTCTATTAATAATAACAATTATTTTTTCCCTAGACTTTCATTGCAGTTTCTTGTCATTATGATGGGTTGGGGAGCTTTGCCCCTGAAATCCCAAAGCAGAGGCACTGGATCCCTGTGCACAGGTGAGCAGCCTCTGCCCTCAGCACTCACATTTCAGATGACCTCTTGCAGTACTCCTATGGATATGTCATAAACCAGAGGAATCATTTGTTTGTTTGATTGGGGCTTTTTTTTTTGTGCTAAGTCCCTTGATGAGTCTTGCTACTTGGCAACTGCAGCATGTAAATGATGAAGCCAATGACATGGCAAGCAGGTGGTGTTTTCAGCCAGTTTACTCCATTCATATAATTTTCTCAGCAATTCAGAAATCTTTCTTGCGTGAGCACAGGCTTAGGAAGAAAAAAATAGCTGTGTGCATAGGAGTGCAAAGCTTCCAGAAAGGAAACATTTTCTTGATTCTTCTAACTTTAGAGTTTGATAATATTAAGAAATGGTGGCCATCCCTTTTATCCAGCACACTAAAGTTAAGTCACTTTCAGAACACTGCACTTCTCTGTCCTCCAAGCCAGTCCATCTTAGATATCCAAGGACACACTAAAGCACAGTCAGTTGTGAGAAGGACAGAAGACCAACTTGGAGAGATGGTATCTGACATTGAGGTGGTAGCTGTATGGCACAGGGCCTTGAGAACATCCAACATCAATCTTAAATCTGACAAGGAGAGAAATAGGACTTGAGTGAGGAAGCAGAGAGGAAAATATCATCGTGGCATCCTTTGCAGAGGATGAAGAGAAGCTACAAAGGATCTATCCCAGGCTTTCACCTCTGTTCCCTCCTGCTTCTTCATATATGTTCTCCTCTCCTTCACCACATTGACTATGTTTTTTTTCAGCCCTGTGTTTTGAAATACCTTTGTTTCTTTAATTGTTTTATTTGGTAGTAAGTTTGCAGATGACACCAAATTGAGCCTGAGTGTTGATCTGTTTGAGGGTCGGAAGGGTCTGCAGAGGGATCTGGACAGGTTGGATCAATGGTCCGAGGTCAATGGGGTAAGGTTTAACAAGAGCAAGTGCTGGGTCCTGCACTTCAGTCTCAACAACCCCAGGCAGCATTACAGGCTTGGGAAAGAGTGACTGGAAAACTGCCTGGCAGAAAAGTACCTGGGGTTGCTTGGGATCAGCCAGCTGAACATGAGTCAGCAGTGTGCCCAGGTGGCCAAAAAGTCCAACAGCATCCTGGCCTCTGTCAAAAACAGTGTGTGCAGCAGGAATAGGGAAGCAATCGTGTCCCTGCACTGGTGATGCTACAGCTTGAATACGGTGTTCAGTTTTGGGTGCTGAAGTACAAGAAAGACATCGAGGTGCTGCAATGGGTCCAGAGAAGGAAAACAAATCTGGTGAGGGGTCTGGCGAACATGTCTTGTGAGGAGAGACTGAGGGAACTGGGATTGTTTAGTCTGGAGGAGTCTGAGGGGAAACACTGCTCTCTACAACTACCTGAAAGGAGGTTGTAGTGAGGTGGGTGTTGATTTCTTCTCCCAATAACTACTGATAGGATGAGAAGAAATGGGCTTATGTTGTGCCAGGGAAGGTTTAGATTGGATATTGGGAAAAATTTCTATACTGAAAGAGTGGTGAGGCATTGGAACAATCTGCCCAGGGAGGAGACAGAGTCATCATCCCTGGAGGTGATGTAGAAAAAACATGTAGACATGGCACTTCAGGACATGGTTTAGTGGTCATAATAATGTTGGTTAGACAGTTGGATGATCTTAGAGGTCTTTTCCAACCTTAATGTTTCTGTGATTCTATGATTCTGTGATAGACTTTTATATATATTTAAACCAATATAAAGTCTGTTTCTAGATATCAGCACATATTGATAATATGATATCATAACATATGTATGTTGTATATGATATGCATGATAAGTATGATATACGTGTTTATATATAACAGTATGTTATTTATTTATTACATTCTAGAGGTGCATGCACTAGTATGTATGGGCTTGGGCTTTTTTTTAAGGTCCACAGCTTTACTAGCTATGCTTCCAAAGCCTAACAAAACAGTTCATCTTTTCTATCATTGGTTTAACTGGAATTTATTAACAACACTTACTGCTGCTAAGTTAAATAAGAAGCTGACTGAACTAGGGCAGGGCTCCCATTAGCTTTTTACTTCCATTTTCTACCCTGTTAAACATCACAGCTGCAGTTAAATCAATTGACACCATCTGTCCAGAAACCTATTTTCAGTTGCCTATCAGTAGAACTGAATCTCAGTTGATGTTTCAGCTCATGTTTTACCTTATCTGCCACTGACTGCATACAGTATTTCCAATTCCTTTTTCAAAATGTGAGCTTTGTGCATGCTGCAAGACGTGACAGCAGGCTCATTTTATGCCGAATTTTGATGAACCATTTGAAGATAGAGGCTGCTTCTGGAACAGTATGGGGACCTTCTGCCACATTGTACCTGTGCCTCTTACAGGTCTCCACTCCTGCAGACCCCCTCGGAGCAGTACACAATGACTTCCAATTTAGCACACCAACCAGCATAGGAGGACCCAGTACAGTAATAGAGAACCTCTGAATGTTGCCATCAGGAAGGTAACAACTTTGTACAATGTACTCTAATATTTTAACCCATTTTAGGAAAGAGACTGAACGTGCAGTGTTAGGAAAAGCCTTGGGCAGGCTGGAATAGGGCTGATTCCTTGTCACCTCACTGCATGGTGAAGCTTGGGTGAGCTGTGCAAGATGCAGAAGTCTGAAGGCACCTCCTGTTTTTCACATGTTTCCCCAAGGGTTTTTTAGAGAAAGTTGTTGTTTTGGTTTGTTTTTTTTTCCCAAATTGAGGTGTGAAGAGCAGTGTTACTAACTCAGACTGCAAGTCCTTATTTTTACAGGGATCTTCCTTAGAAACAAATAAGAACTGAATCACACAGAAAGATAAAGGAAAGCCTAAACCTTCTCCATGGCCTGAGAACAACTGATAGAATTCACCAGTTCCTGCTGAAGGTGAGTAGAATCTGAAACCAGAAGAAACTGCTTAGCTGTGCATGAAAGGCGCGATCCTGCTGTGTTGACTCAGGCAAATCTGAGTTTAAACAAGCAGCCCCACACTTGAGATAAGGTATTTTTCCAATGCTTAAGCTCTCTGTTCAAAATCTGACGAATTACTCTGTACCCTGAACATACCAACATGTGCACACATGTGTGTGGTGGAGCAGAAGTGGGCTTCTCCCAGCTGTGGAACAGCTGCACACCGGTTGGCCTGACTTTTTAAAGGCATGTGTCTGCAGCTGTTTTTACCATGCAAAATTCAAATATAACCACTGGGCTTTTAATGATGGCCCAACTAGATCGGACAGGCTGTTGGTGGCTGCTGGCTGTGGAGCTGCTGGCTGTGGAGCTACTGGCCGTTGACACACTGGCAGCTTCTGGTGGAGAAGCTGTGAGCCTGGGTGAAGCTGCCTGCCTGTGGAGACATGGCAAGGCTGTCAGGCTGTCCTCCCAAATCACCCTGTGCTCACAGCCATCCTTCTGCAAGAGAAGTCAAGCAGAGGTTGCATGACTGTGGCCCTTGGCCCCATGCCCTGCTGGTGCTGCTGTGGCTGGGCTCTCCTGCCTGTAAGAACTGTCCCCTTAGCAGAAGGAATTTTAGATACATTATATATCAAATGCTACAGCCTACAATCTGTGCATCTCCCTTAGTGGGTATGGCAGTGGCTCACTGCACAGCAAGCAGCAAAGAGGTCACCACAGTGGAAATGACCACCATATGAAACTGTGGGGGAAGAATGGACTTCAGCAATTCCACGAGAGTTATAAAGCGAGGACCTTTATTATCGGTATATCCCTTGATTATATAGAGCAAGCTTTACTAGTCACGTGTATCTACAATGCTGACTGGATACATGGGATAGCCCACATGCACCTGAATCTACTACATGACTGGTTACTATCTAACTCGCTCAGTACCCCCCACGTCCTGTTTTTCTCTACTTTGTTCTGCTTTATCTTCTTGCTTCGTTGCCTCTTCTCCACCATTCTTCTTCCTCCGCGCTCTCTCCATGGCTCAAGGACAGTTCATGATAACAGTGTCCGTTTTCCTCCAGCCAAGATCCTACAAAACTGGATAGTGAAAAGTGTACCATGTCCTCAACACACGCTCCTGGATTGACTGTAGGCAGCTATTTTTAATAGAGATTGCTCATGGCTTTCGGAATAATATAGTGTGTAAAAACCATACTATATTTTAAGTGGTTAATGAGTAAGGTTAGTGTAAGCTCAGCACGTAATTTGGGTAAACTGGGTTTATGCAAATAGAGCACCAAGTGTGGTGCAGTACAAAAGTGGACGAGGGCCAGCAGAGGTTTCTCACTTTAACCATCTTGCTTTGGGTGTACAAAGTACCTGCAAGTTCAGCCACCACAGCTTTTAGAAACCATCTCTCACGCCTTCCCACGATTGTACCCACTTGTTATTAAATGCTTCAGCACCCCTTTCCCACTTTAGGCCCAAGCACTAAGAAGAAAATGCGTTGGGTGTGTGTGGTAACGGCTTACTCATAGGAAAATGCCGATGAGCCCAGGAAACGCGCTCAATCTTAAGAAATGGAAAGGTGACAGGAGAAGCATGAGCAACCTCCGATATCACTCAACCTCTTCTTACCACAGAAGAAGAAAAATGTTTCAGAGACGATTATACACCTCCAAAGGGCTTGCTGCAATGTGCAAAGGAAAGGCTGTTTCAGGAAATTATTTTTCACCCTCTGCACACTGGGGTCAGTGGAGCCAGGCAGCCCAGGGAAAGACCAATGTGAATGCCATGGGGCCTGGGGCAAGAGAGGGTGGAGGAAGCCAGAGTGAGGGATGTCGTGACAAAGGCACTGTGTATGCATCTCTCTGCCCACAAATCCAGTCCATCAGAAAAGCCTCAGGGTCTGTGTGAGTCTCATGATATCCCTGGCCATAAAAAAGTTTTGCTCTGTGCAAAGACTCACCCCCCACACACGCACTTTGCTCTTGGGCGCTTGTCTGTGTGCCAGTGGGTGGCACAGGGAGCCTGCGTTGGCTCAACTAGGAACATGTATGCATGCAGGAAGCCAACAGTCCCATGAGACCATCCAGACCATTTGCTGTGCCAGGCAGGGAATACATACTGATGCCTCCACCATGGCACCCACCATGGCACAAGGCAGACAACCTAATGGCATGACATGACATGGCATGGCAGACTGTCAGGTCACTGACATCTTTGGCAGGTACAACCATCCTATGTCCAAACCACAGGCTTCTGCTCTGCCCATCCTGTGCAAGGCAGAACACCTGGGGTCAGCCCCTGCCTGCAGGGATTCACCTGCACTGCACAGTGGCAACTGCTGAGACATGCAGCTACTGTGAGGTCACCAGCTGCCTAGCTGCAATCTCCATTATCCTTTGAAGGCACAAGTACCCTAGATATTTGCTACAGAGAAAGTAGGGAGGGAAAACAGCATTTGTAGAGGAAAAAGAGCATTTGGAAATCTTAGCATTCATGCTGCTCTCATGTGCAGTGTATGTATTGCCCTTTGCTGAAGGCAGCAGAAAGTACAGACCCTGAGAGAAGCAGGGAAATGTTGAGTGAAGCAGCTCTGTAACAGCACCCAGTGCTGACAGGGGGGTGAGATCTAGCACCCTGGGACACAGTTTGGAGCATTCCCTGGAGACCACCAGCCCACCCCACCTCCATGGCCATGTGCAGCTCCAGGCTTTTGTCACAGCCTTGTCAGGGTGGGATTGGAGTTTAAGAGGGGACCAAGTTGAGCAGATGTCAGAATAAATGTGACTTCATCTTCCTGAGCACCACATCTGGCACCAGTGAACACAGGCAGGCACACAGGATCACAGGACTAGTGCCCAGCCAGCAAAAACACCAAAGAGCAGCACAGAGCTACTTGTTCCACCATCTTCCAGATGTGTCTCCAAATTTGTTAGCCAGAGTGTTTCTGGAAACAAAAATCTGAACTCAGACTGAAGCCAGGATGTTGTTTTTCTGCTTTCTGTGCTTTTGGAAGAGGACTTTTCATTCTTTTTATTCATTGCCCTGATAAATGACAAGGTTATTTTTGTCATTAAATTCTGATTTACTCAACCTTGCCCCCCATTTATTTAACTGTGCTTTGTGAATTGTAAATTGTGTCCCACAAAAGAATAAAACAGAGACAAGACAGTGGCTACTTCAGCACCTTCCGTGCATGTGTGTTCTTTGCAGGGCCATAATAACTTTCCAGCTCTTCTTGCGAGGTGACATCTGCCAGGGTAATCAGGGCAGGTCCATGCTTGGCACCAGGCAGCTCTGCCTCACTGTGGGTCTGCTCCAAATAATGAACTTGGCCAAGCTGTTAAGAGACGTGTTTTTTTGACAAGCCATCAAGAATAAATAGGGAAGAAATTAGTGTTTCCTAGCTGACACTAGGGAAAGAAGTTGTATTTTTCCATACTATTAGTCACAGACTCACTGCTGACTGTAGGGATACCAAGGTGGTACTGACACTGGCACTGAAAAGAGTCACTGTGAGTTTTGCAAACCAGTGATGGTATGGGAAAGGCTCAATCCTATTTCTGCATTCTCAGGCTGAATTTGTATCAAAAGCAGCCTCTTATGGGGCTGTATGGGAATTTTTGCTTGGAAAGATTCCTCTACGAATATGTAGTTTGGTTTTATAAGTTGTCAGAGGAATTAAAAAGGAAGCACCAGTAGCTCCACAGCACACCCCAAGGGCTGTTTCTGAGCTGGCATAGGTGATCTCTCCCAAGTTCTCTTCCCTATGACAGCATGGCATCCCCAAGTTTTTGAGGACACAAAATGTTCAGGCAGGGTGTGGGGACGTGCAAGCATCCTGGTGCCTGTGTGAAAGCTGGCCCCAATGCTCAACAACCTGCACAGAGTTTGTCTGCCAGCCAGCCCTAACCCCCTTGCAATGAGTTTGTGAGGTGGGGGCAAGTCTAGAGTTCCCATCCACAGCCTGGTGGCAGCCCAAAATTTGGGCAAAGCAGCAGCTGCCTCTTACTCTCCTTGCACCTGGTCAGATGCCTGGATGCATGGCTTTCTGAACAGGAATTTCTTGTTTGTGTTTTGTCTCCCACTTCAGAGAACCTCGTGGAAATCAGAATTTGAGATTTACACCAGTTTGAGTGGTTTGGATTGCAACATTATTGGAAAACTGAGGAGAAAACATAGTTTGCTATTTTAATCTTGTTTCTGTTCAGTTTTCCTGAGGATTTTGAGTAAAAGCTGGGGTCATTTGCTTCACCCTAAACTGCCGATGTGCCAAAATACCACAAGAAAGTCTATCAGCACTGCTGAAAGCAGGAAGTAGCAGAAATTTCTGGAGTAAGATTTTTCTCATGACCACTTCGGATCAGCTCTGCAGATCCAACAGTGCAAAGTTCACATGCAGTTCAAATATTTCTTCATTTTTCTGGCGTGAACTTCTGCAGCATTTGCCATTTACTCACTGCTAAGTCTTTATAGCACAAGGGGTGTTGGCTGCTTCTTTATCCTACGTTCTTCAGTTATCCCCAAATTATGCAGCAGTATACTCTCATCTCAACCTGGATCCATGTTCCCCTTTACAAGGATACCTAATCCAAAAAGGTCAGAGACTCACAGGGGCAAGCACACAGCATATGTCCCAATCATAAATACATTCCTCAGGACAGTGAGGATGCTCTGGTCCTGAACAATCCCTAACCCCTTCTATTACACATTCACTGTTTTTGTTTTGTTGCTTCCTATAACTGTGGTGGGTTTATTTAACTGTTCAGCTTCTCTGGTGTTAGAGCAGAGTTTAAACAGTTCACAGAAATTAAACCAAAAGTGCTGCCAGTGGTGCATCAGGGCTCCTGACTATCAGGAAAATTTCAAGATCCCAGCTCTGGATATAATTACAGAATTATTCATCCTCAATTGTATCAACACTCAGTTCCTCTTTTGGACATAAATAACAGCTTATTTATCTCCCTTCAATCATACAGCTTCTGAGAAAGCTGCCTAATAATTGTCCATTGATCCTTTCATTCAAATTGTCTCTAGAGCTCAAAAGCATCACAACCTGTTTAGAAGATGCTTGGTCCTTCAATGGTGGCTACAACATTCATTATGAAAAACACAGAGAAGTGGAAATACTAGAACAAGGAAAAGTAAGCTCTCACTAAGTTGAAGATGCTGTATAAAGCAAGCCATGATAGGAAAATTTCCCACCTCTCTGGTAATAAATACCAGGAAATAAATTCCACAAATTAATTTATATCTGTGTGACTAAGACAACACAGTCAGCAGGGAGAAATCACTCACAGTCTCTGTGCACTGATTCCGTTCAGAGGATAAGAGGATTACAATTTACTATTTTTGATGCTCATTGCCCCAAATACAAGAAGAGACAAATCTTTTCCAACCAGAACTTAACTCAAAAGATCTCCTCTGGGGCTTTCCTCTGTGTCACCACCTCTCCTGCTGGGGCAGTGCCACGATGCCTTTGCTTCTGAGTGGTCTCGCTCTCTTCTGAGGAAGTGATGGCTTTTGATCCACCACATTTAAGCCATGAGTGGCTTTCCCTGCCTGCTTAGCTTCGTGTAGTGACTTTTGCTCTGTTTAGTTTTGGTGATCAGGTTTACAGCATTAATTGGCTTCCCCTTGCCATGACTGAGAAGATTTCAGCTAATTTATCAGGCTGTTAAGATGGTGATTATGCAACTAAGTACATTGCTGCGCACTGGGCACCTTTCTTCAAACTCTGCCTTTCAAATGAATTGCTAAACGTCCTCATCCTTTCAAATCTACATTTGAGTGAAAATCTACTACTTGAGTGAAAAATGTGTCTACGTACACAACTGATTCTTGTATTTTCAGTAAAACAGTCTGGGAAGATGTTAACTTTATGAAGGAGGGCAGTATCGGGTAAGAATATTTTGATCAAGCTTTTTGATGCTTTTCTTTCATCATTCTAATGTTAAGAATTATTTCTGCCTTAGAAAAAAAAGTCTTAAATAAAGACCTGGTATCTGGAGGAGGAACATAAAACAAACAATCAATCAAATCAAACCCCAGGAAACTGTGAAAAGGGAAAGCAGGAAGGGAGTGTTTAAAGAATACTGAAAACATTTTATCACAAGAGGGCAGTGCATGTTAAGAAGTAAGGAAATAATCCACGTTTCAAGGGAGGCTAATCTCTTTCTTTTAAAAAATTCAAAAAACTCTGCTGCCAGTGCTAAAGAAAAAAAAAAAAAAAGCAGAAAAGAGCACATTATAGCAAACTGTGCCTTGTGAAGTTTGTTGTTCACTGGAGCTTCAGGAATCTGTGCCTGGTACTGGGTGCTGTGATTTTGTAAGAGAAGTGAGAAAGCTCTTAATGGCACAGGGCCACAGGTTATCTATGTTTTGTTGTTTCTGTGGCAGACAGCAATGCCAACTGGTAAACGGTCATTTTGCTTGTGTATCATAACACCAGCAGAATGACCACTCTCACATCAGATGGTATTTATCCTGACAACAAAGACAGTTGTTAAATTCCCCTCTCAGAAAGAGGGATTTCAAGCACAGGCATACTGTAGGAAGGTGCCTACTTCTCCAGTGGCCAAGCTGTGTTATAGCTCCAAGACCCTGTTTTTCCTAGGGAAAAATAAAGCTAGTTTCAAGTCGGAAAAGTGACAAAACCCTAGCTATGGAGGCTTATAATATCAGGAGGGTAGGACTTCCACTACTTGTAGTTTTTTTCCAATAGACTCCAGCAGCCATGCACACAAACTATTAATCCTGAAAACAGTGAATTTGGATAAAAGAAGGATGTGTCCTTCAAGTTGAATGTTCGAAAAAATTTTTTTACTGTAAGGGGGACAGAGCCCTGGAACAGGCTGCCCAGGGGGGTCGTGGAGTCTCCTTCACTGGAGACATTCAAAACCCGCCTGGACATGTTCCTATGTGATGTACTCTAGGTGGCCCTGCTCTAGCAGGGGGGGTTGGACTAGATGATCTTTCGAGGTCCCTTCCAACCCCTAGGATTCTGTGATTCTGTGATTCTGTGATTTTTTAAATTAAAGGAGAAGAGAAGGAGAAGGAGAAGAGGACTCCCACACCTGGCCCTCCAGCAAACAGCAGTACTGTCCAGAGCTTTTGAAACTAAATAAAGGGGGTGTCCCCAATACTGAGTTTAGTTCCTTCTTAAACCCACCCCAGGTCTGCTCAGCTCTGATCCCAGGGCCTGCCCAAACCCACCCAGGTCCCCAGCTTAGCCAGGTGTGGAACACTCAAGGACTATCCCACAACTGTGTTGGAAAAGCTCCCTTCACGTGAGTGGTCACTACAATGCTTGTCAGGATACAGTGCCTCCTTGGGCCAGCCATGGTCAACTATGTCTCACAGTCTCCTGCTCACCCCAGCCCACTGGTGGGGTACACAGGGGAGGCAGAAGGGCCCCCTCATGGAGGGGAACCTGGCAGTTGCATGGTTGCTGCAGATTTAGATGCAGTGACCCCTCTGCCTCAGGCTTCTCTGCTCCCTGCTGTGGTCCTGAGGCCAGGCACAGCCCTGTGTTTCCATCTGGGTCCAGGAATCTGCATCCCGTGGGATTTTTCCACTTTGGGGGGTCCTTCCCAGACCCCAGGCAGGGGTTCAGGGACCAAGCTATTGCTTCATGCTCATGCTGAATATCTGGACATGCCACGCTCGAGTGTGATGCAAAATCCATCTGTCTGGTGCTTACTGATTCCCATTATAGAGTACCCAGAAGGAGAAAGAAGAAGAAGAAATGAGAAGGAGAAGGAGAAGGAGAAAGAAGGAGGAGAAAAGGAGAGAAGGAGATGACTTCACAGCCCAGCCACTGTAGGGCCACAAGACTGGGGGCACCTGCCCATCCCCACACTGCCTGAAGTCATCTTTCAGCCTCTACCTTTTCTCTCCAGGTCTGGTTGAGCACTGGGGGCGAGATGGGGTAGGGGATGCTCCTGCAGCTGCCTTGATTTGGCTGTACTTCAGCGCCCTGCTGGAATCTCTGTGAGTGGTGCCAGTGCAAGGCTGGGGCTCTGTGCTATTTTATGCAAAAATACATGAAGAGAAAAATGAAGCTGAGGAGTATAAACAACACTGTCCTCTACCTGTAGACTCAGCAAGGGGTTGCGGTGTGTGGTAAGACAGCATCCTGGCATCCTCCTGTCCCCCACACTTTGCATTCAGGGAAGGACAGCCTAAACCAACACATCACCTTGGTCCTGGAAGAGCTCTGGGACCAGACCAAGGTGATGTCTTTCCCTTGGGACAGCTCTTTGTACTTCTCCTCCTCCACGACCTCCACTTGGGACAGGAACCTGAGCTTGCTCTCTGGCTTTTGCAGGTCTATGCCCACTGCTGCCCCGTGGGCATCCATATGCTCCATGACCTGCTTTCTCAGGGCATCGATCAGGTCCTTTGTGCAGCCAGCTCTGGCTCCCTCTGTTCGCAATATGTGCATCAGGCGTTTCTGAAAATAGGGAGTGGGGTGCCAGGCACCGAGATCATTATTTTCACATTGTTAGAGAATGTGTTAAGGATGCCAAGTTGCTCCTGTGTGGAAGACATCTCTCTCCAAGTGTGAGGGAACCAATACAGTATTTCTGAGGAGAGAAGAGCAGGTTTCAAGGAACTACAAAAAAGCATAGAGCAATTTTGCCAGCATCTGTTTAAGGTTCAGACAACACTAACAGTTACTTTTATTCATCCAAGAATAGCAAATAGAAAATTTCTATAGTGAAGAACCTTGCGCTCAAGAAGGGAGTTACCGTCTAAAGTTGCCACTATTTCTCATGCCTATGCAGAAGGCACCATCACAAGGCATGCACCCAGTTCCACCGCCAGCCACATCTGGGACACAAGAGCCTGCAGTTGTGTAGGACTCAATTAACTGGCCCACATAAGCCTTTTTGATCTTGTATTGGAGCTTTTCTGTATTTGATCTTGAAAGAGGATGGGTGTAGTATGAAGTGATACATTTAATCCAGCATGGAACATCCAGAGACTTGCATCAGGTACACTGATTCCTAATCTGTTTATCAACAAGGAAACAGAAATGCAAAACCAAGAGCAGATTTAAAGGATTTCCCAAGAAGGACAGTGTCTCTATTAAAGAAGGTTGTGTTAAGTGAAATCATAGAGGCAAAAGAACATACGTTCATCCATTCAGAGGCTCTTCTCTTACTTAATCTAATGCAATGTGGTGCAACATCAAGACTTAAGAGGCAACTCTGTGTGCCATGGGACCATGCAGTGTTGTCAGCTTCTTGCGGGTGACTGGCATTGCCTTCTTTTGAGTAGCAGACATTCCGAGCCAGCTGATGCAGCCAGCTAAAATATCCTCATGGCTTTCACTGGGCTAAAAGAATTTTTACTGGCCTCTGTTTTAAAAATTACATTCCTAATAATGTAATTTATGTCAAAATCACATCTCAAAACATTTTTAAGGTATTCACAGGTTTAGTGGTGTAGTGGTGTTCCTCTAAGGAGTGTTAAAAAGTAAAGTATATGTTTATCAAGCAGACAAAAGAAACCAGGCAGCAGTCAATACAAACATAAAACTATTATAATTTAGAGAATAAGGGAAGCTAAAGTACCACAGCTTCCGTACAACAAAAGGGATACTCATCAATAGGAAGTCAAGCAATGTATTTGATGGAGACAGAAAAGTGGTTAGCAGTTATAAAGGAAAACCTCAGTAAATATTTCTATACTATTTCAATAGAGAAGCCATGGCACACTTGACTACATGAGGAAGATGAGGTGTTTTCCAGTCCATAAATACCTAAGGAGTAATACCTAAGCAAAAAGGAGTTGCCTGAACAAACATCTGGGTCACTGACAATACTATAGTGCTCTAGTGAATTACAACAGGGTGCTGGTAAAGTGTCAATATTGTGCTAATACTCAAAAATGGCTAAGAAGGATGTATGAGGCAATTGGAGGCTAAGTCTATTCTTGAGTGAAATAATTTAAGAGCTCGTAAGGGAGTCAACAAACAAAGCCTTAAAAATGAATTGCAGTCAGTTTACGGGGAATGGATCCTGTGAAGCAAACACTAGTATCTGACAGCATCACTTGCTATTTTAAATAAAAATAGCTACATAAAAAATAGCTTTATAAAATAATAGTAAATTGCACTGGCTTAAAGTATGATTGTCCACAAGGAATTATCTCCTAATGGAGATGCTAAATCAGTCCTATGGCCAGACTCCTCTTCAGACTACATAATCCAGGCAGCCATATATAAAGCTAGTTTTAATAATGCAGGCCTATTTAAGTCATGTGCATTTTAATACAGCCAGTGTAAAGCTCTACATCTAAACTAAAAATTCAGACCTACAGAGAAATGACTGCATGTTGAAAAGTCAGAATTAAAAACAAGCAAGTTCACAGAATCACAGTTCAGCATAAATTTCCAGTGTGATAATATGGAGACAAAAATCAAATCACGGTCCTCGGATTTTCTAAATAAAAAATTAGTAAGAAAATGAAAGGAAGTGGGTTTATTTCCCAGTGAGATGACGATAAGAATGAACATGGTCCCTTCAATTTTGGTACTGATAAACTGAAAAAAACACATGACAGATACTCAAAATGCAGAGAGAACATCTTTGAGTGAAAGAATCAGAGTAAAAAATCTGCTTAGATTATCAAAACAAAATTGAGAAGTGACTCTACAAAGATAAGTAAGAAACTTATCAAGAGGAAAAAAAGGGTAATTAAAGTCTTGCTCACATAGAAGAATGTCAAGAGAGACACTCCAGTCGTTTATCTGTCTTTATAGTCTCTCATTTATAACCTTCCAACTTCTGTGGCAAAATCTTTCTTTATTTGCAGCTACTGTTTGCTGAGTTACATGTCTAGTTTAAGTTCTCTAGATTCCTGTACAGTTAGTACAGAAGTATTCACAAAAGAATATTAATTTCCACTCTCAGACTTGTGTTACAGGACAGGATGAATCACCACTGTACATTCCTCTACAAGTAGAATAATGCATTCATAGTTTCATTGCAGATTCATTGTGGATTCGGTGTAGATTTCATCTACATTGTGGAAAGCAAACACCACATGGACAGTGAATCACGTACTGCCCCATGTACTGTTAGCAGCACTCCTCTGCACAGAGCAGGACTGTCACCGAAGTATGTCATGGGTTTCAAAGAGTTACTCTAAGGAGGTACAACCAAAGACACCAACCAGCCCTCACAGCAGAGCAACCAGATGATATCTGCAAACCACAGAAACATTCTGACCCCACTGAGATAATGATCCTTTGATGAAGAAATATGAGACTAAACCAGAAAGGGTATGTTGGAAAGCATTAATGTGATGCAAACAAATTATTTAGAAGTCACAGGAACATCTCTGAAAGTGACTGATTATTCTAGATGTCTCAGCCTTTGGAAAGCCAACTTTGACATGCATGTTGGGAAATCGTGCCATAGGAGACTCACCTTTGGGTAGACAAAACCAGCACTGCGTAGACCAGCCACTAAAAACCTGTTTGAGTCAATTCCCTTCCTGTTCTGGGAACCAAAAAGTATCTGTAGATTTGGTTCTATTCCTTTTTCAACATTAATGTAACTGAAGGATTATTTTACTGATTATTGCTGTGATGATTAAATAATGCAAGTATATAACCTGGATTTGGTAAATTCCTTGTGATCTGGGTGTCAACAATTCTAACATCCCACACTCGTGAAGGTCTTCAGACCACACACTGCTCTGTGCTGTATTGCCATATAAAAGAGGTGTTTGTTTTATAAAAACTCACACTTCCTATGTATGCATGCTGAGTATTCCCTCCTAGAAATCTGTCATTTGCAGAAAGAAAGTTCTTTTTATAGTCTTTGCATTCCTGATCATAGGAATGATCAAAGGATCATTCCTGATCCTTTCAGTTGCTAATTATTACAGAGGTTCTTTCCAAGAAAAGGGCGGGGAGGAGAAAGGCTTTCCAGTTGTGTAATATTGAGCTTATTTAGCTGCTCCTTCTCCTCAAACATCTCAAAGGAAATGATTAATACTTGTTAGATCACATTGCCCTGTGGAGAAGAACAATAGTTTTGTCTTTAAATAAGAGGTGCTTAACATTTCCACAAGATCTAACATGAAGCTATTGGAAAACAATTAATATTATTAATGGATTTGAAATACACTCATCTGTTCAAGTCACTTATCTTTATGTCCTAGGTAATCAACATAAATATATATATATATATGCTTATTCTTTTAATTCCAGGAACATACTGCAATTCCAGAATCCTTGGTCTTAGGTTCTTATTCTGCCCAGAATAGCTTTCAGATTGCATTACTAAGCACCGAGTCCTTGCAGACTGGCAGTTTCTTGGATTAAAGATTGATCAAATGTTAAAAAAGTATGTTGTTCTTTTGAATTTTGCCTTTTCTGATGAATTTACTAATAATCATCATGAACACTTACACCCTGAGCTTGCATAGACACCTCGAGCTTGCATAGACACCTCATTTGCACGAGTATTCTCACAAGCGGTGGTGCCATAGTGTCCATGGAATATTCAACCATCAGATGAAGAACATGAACGAAATTTGGGCTTTCTCCCATCTGTGGTTTTCCATATTTAATAAGGTACTGCGTTTCTCCACAGAAACCCAAGCTAACGTCAACGAAAGCTGTGGATGAAGCATTTTTGATCAAAACCTGCATAACTGAATATGATAATTGAATGAAACCCACTTGTACATCTTAAGAGTAACGGTTTTGACATAATTTTAAAA
Organism: Chloroceryle aenea; assembly: GCA_013399075.1. Classification (NCBI taxonomy): domain Eukaryota; kingdom Metazoa; phylum Chordata; class Aves; order Coraciiformes; family Cerylidae; genus Chloroceryle; species Chloroceryle aenea. The sequence goes on along the minus strand of VWZY01007195.1, from coordinate 62,589 downwards.
TTTACATCCAGAAAACAGTTGTTAAAAAGGAAGTAAACAACCAAACACCCCAAAATCCCGAGGATAGGGGGTTTGCAATAAAAATTTAAAAAAAAAATATACTGATGCCTCTTTGCACACACATGCACACACATGTGCATACATGCACACTCTTCCTAAGCTGAGCTTTTCCCTAAAAGTTGCAGGAGTTCCAGTGAGAACTCTTTATGCATTGGGTGTCCAAATGTTTGCAGCTGCTGCTGCATATATGTACTCTGAAGGTGTTCTGATACTATCATGATCGTTTGGAGGATAAAACCCTGAGACAGATGGAAAAGTGAGATACTGTACTTACTCAGGACATGGTATGCTGAAGTGAAGTGTGGTTATTTGTTGTTTAAAAAAAATTATACCTAACCCAGTTTAATTAACTGTGGGTTGTGGTTCAACATTTGAAAATTGGTTACTAAGAAATTATACTGCTTTAAAAAAACACTATAAAACAATTATTTTTGTGGTCTGTTCTCAAAGTAGCTGCATAGATGAAGCCACTCAAACATATGTACTATATTTTCTTAAAGGTAGCAGTCCTGAAAATGCAGGTGGTTTAATGCAGTTTAACCAGAATGTGTTATTTATATGTCACTTGGGCCAAGAGAGCAAACATGTCTTTAAACCAGGCGATATTTGAGCACAGTTTCATGGGTAAACTCTCATTTCATGCCTACAAGAGTGTCTACTGCAGCTGTCAAAGGAAAGTGGTTGTTTAGATCTTTATTTTAGGAGACAATTTTAAAGCTATGCTTATGTACAGCCTTAGCTGACAGCTTCAGTTAGCAAAGTGCTTTAGGAACGCATCCTAATAAATGCAAGCGACTTCCATCAAGAGATCTACCTGTGACTGGTCACAAGGCACAACCCTATAAAGAAAAACTAGTATATTCTGATCAGTACCAGCATGGGTCAGGTTTTATCTAATGACAACTTTACATCTGAGCCACGCTGACAATGAGCCAAAGTTGTAAGCAACAGCAGGTTGTTTTGGTGGCCTTTGTTAAGGACAGTAAAGAGTCACTTCATAAGCTACTTCATGAGTTACTTCCCTCTAAGTGGTCACATAGGATGCCAGTCTTGGCTCTGAGGACTGGAAGGGTATGGAAGGGAATCTGGGATGCTTTTCAATCTGTTATAGCCACACCAGTTGACTTTAACTGATGATCATCTCTTTCTGTCTCTGCACTGTTCATGAGATAAGGCCATATTTCATAGTATCTGCTCCATTTAATTTTCTAAGTCACAGGAACCTTTTGTCAAACATGGTTCATCACAGACTTTGTAGGCAACATAATGCAGGCAAGGAATCCATTTGGAAAAAATAAATGAAGCTAACTGGGTAAGCACATAAGAACAACTGTGTCCACAGCCTGACAGGGTTATTATTATCACTCAAATATGTTTTCCCTTCTAGGGTTTTCCATTCCCAAATAGTAGAAAGGGTGGAAGGTATATGTGTTGGCACAGCTACGGCAGGTATAGACCAGAAACTCTGGTGAATACTAATTAGACCAGTGCACTTTTAAAAAACGTGATAGCTCCTTGAATCCATTTACCTGTGGGGTCTGACTCAGCTGTTTCCCACTGTTCCTGGGATGACAGCAAGTTCTGTCCACATATCTACCGAGTCCTGAAGTTTTACTTCTTTTTGAAGCAATGTCGTATTTAATAATGTCCCCAGAACCCACCTGTTCTGATCAATGAATGGATTGGCTGGATGCTAAATTATATATTCTCTGTGGATTTATAGTACTTTCTACAATTACCTGGCTTTTATTTTTTAAATCACAGTTGCTAAACTGGTGTATTTTTCTCAAAAGTTTAGAGAGCAGCAAGTAGCAATTTAAATCATAGAATCATAGAATCATTAGGGTTGGAAAGGACTTCTAGGATTACCAAGTCCAGCCTTCATCCTGACATCTCTCTATCCATTAGACCATAGCCTCAAGTGCTACATCTACTCGTTTTTTTAAACACCTCCAGGGATGATGACTCCACCACCTCCCTGGGCAGCCTGTTCCTGTGC
>VWZY01007195.1:23826-60129 GCA_013399075.1 Chloroceryle aenea | reverse complement strand
CTGTAGCATTGTCTGGGGTTGTTGTGACCAAAGTGCAGGACCTGGAACTTGTCCTCATCCCACTGACCTCAGCCCATTGCTCCAGCCTGTCCAAATCTCCCTGCAGACTCTTCCTACCCTCAAGCAGATCGGCACTCCCACTTCATTTCATGTCATCTGCAAATTTACCAAAGGCGCATTTGATCCCCTCATCCAGGTCATCAATAAAGATATTAAACAAGACTGGTCCAAAAACTGAGCCCAAGAGACACCGCTTGTGACAGGTCACCAACTGGACTCCAACTCTATTTACCACCACTCTCTGGGCCCGGCCATCCAGACAGTTTCTAACCTAGTGAAGAGTCCACCTGTCCAAGCCATGAGCCACCTGCTTCTCCAGCAGAATGCTGTGGGAAATGGTGTCAAATGTCTTACTGAAGTCCAGGTAGAGAACATCCAGCGCTTTTCCCTCATCCACTAGACAGGTCACCTGGTTGTAGAAGGAGATCAGGCTGGTTAAACAGGATGTGCCCTTCATTAACTCCTGTTGGCTGGACCTGATCCCCCTGTTGTCCCGCACTTGCCACGTGATCACCCCCAAGATGAACTGTTCCATAATCTTTCCCAGAACTGAGGTCAGGCTGACAGGTCTGTAGTTCCCTGGATGCTCCTTCCTACCCTTCTTGTAGATGGGTGTCATACTGGCAAGTCTCCAGCCACNGTACCCCAAGGGACTTTCTCAGCCAGTGTTCTAAACAGGTTGAGGTCTGCTCTTTGGAAGTCCATGGTAATAGTTTTGTTGACCCCCCTCCTTACTTGGCCAAGAATTGAGAATTCTATCATTTCATGGTTGCTAAGCCCAAGACGGCCTCCAAAAACCACATCACCCAGCAGACCTTCTTTGTTTGTAAACAAGTCCAGCAAGACACCTCCCCTGGTGGGCTCATTTACTAGCTGAGTCAGGAAGTTATCTTCCACGCACTCCAGGAATCTCCTAGACTGTTTACTGTCTGCTGTGTTACAGTTCCAGCAAATGTCTGATAAGTTGAGGTCCCCCACAAGAACAAGGGCTTGCACACTCAGAATCTCATGTAAGTTCTAAACACTGTCTGGCATGAGGAAAAACATGTCAATCAGGCTGGATGAAGCAACCTATTTATGGGGCAGACTGCCACAAAATGAGGAAAATTCCCTAGCTGGCAGACATTTTAAAAACAATTAATCAGTTTGGACTTATGGAATGTCAAACTCAAAAAGACAGCAATTTTAAGTGCTTTTTTGGAAATCAGATACAGTGTTTACCAGGAAGTCCTACAGGTATCTTATAAAAAATTAATGGACTGTTATATATAGTATTTATTGTTATATGACTATTGCTAAAACATCCAAGCCTAGCTCATAATTCTTATGTTAGTCTGATGTAACTTTGTGAGATAATTCTCATTAATTAAACTTGCCCTGAAACTTCAGCTCCATCATGGGGTTTCTGATCCAGTTTTCTCCAAGTTTCCTTGAAGTATATTTGGTGACATGAGGAATCTCAGGGGACTTTTTTTGTGGGGTTGGGATTTGCTCCTCCAGAGAATAAGATCTTCAGATCCTCTTCTCTTCAGACTCCCCCCTGAAATCTTTGAATGGTCAGGGAGGGTTTCTAAGAGGAATAGGGTATACTTGTCATTAGTCATGGTCAGGCCTATACATGAAAAGAGCAGGAAGAAATGGCACACACCTTTCAAACACATGAGACACTTTCTCTGAAAATTTAAAACAGTTGCTATCTGATATTCATTACTTTCTCTAGATGCCATCAAGTCTCACTTAACTCTGAACCTTTGAATTTAGAAGTGTTCGTCAGTTGCTTTACTAGCAGTTGCTTTCCTAGTATCACGATTTTATAACTATAGACTAACTCTGTACCCTCCGTGAAACCAGTAAGTTGTCTTAACCCGAGTTTTATTTTCCCTTTCCATAGCTAATAAAGAAGGAACGTGTCATTGTGAGCAAGAACATCTAATTTCTTACTTACTATAGCAAATGCAATTTGAAACTCCACTTCAAATGTGGGTGGAATGAGAAGCTTTTCTGTAAGTCTGCAACAGACTAAAAAAGCTTAGGAAAGCTCTTTTAAGATAAGGTCCAAATACAGTTTCAAAATATGAATCTCCTTAGGTGATAAGACTCCACCAAGTGCATACTGGTATTAGATCAAAAGTAACTGCTCAGTCATTTCTGAAAGCTTAATTATAATCACAGACGCATAACACATTTTCCTGTGGGTCTCGCAACTGAAAAAGCAGCGGGTGAGGTGTGTTTGCAATCAGCAAGTTTTGAAAGGTGTAGAACAGTATATACCTCTGAATAATCTGATGAGAATAGTTGTATTTGGCTATATCAAATAAACTCTAATTAGTAATAACCTGACCTCACAGCAAGACTAAAGCACTAATTTATTTTTGTGTCGTCTCCTTTTTCTATCATATGATAGCAAACCTAAACAACAGGGCTCTCTGCACTTATCTGCATTTCTCTATCTATGCATGTTCTGTTTTTCTTTTTAATCCCTACTAGGTGAATTTGACTATGATGCTATTTCGAAACTTTCATATGGTTTAGGAGCCCAAAATAGAAATGTTATTTCTTATCTCAAGAAAGCGATGCTTTGCAAAGGTGCAAAGATGGTAACTCTGTAGTTTGGCTTTATTGTACAGAGCTTCTGGATGTGTAATTCATCTTCAAATGGGACTAACCCTAAGATACTGAGTGGAGTTCCCATTACAGCTTTTGGGGCCCTTACAGGACATGCAATACCTCAGGCTTGTCATCTGACAAGGGAACAAAGTGGGCATCCACTGATTCCTTATTGCAAGGCCCAAACCCAAATAGCTGCACGGATGCATTCCTCCTGTGTGCCTCCACAACCACTTCCTTCTCCTCCCTACATCTCTTGGTGACAGCACTCCCCAAACTCATCTCCCTTACCCACCAGAAGAAAACCCATTTCTCATCACCTTCTCCAGGTTTTATGAAGCTGAACTTGGCTGTGCCTTCTCACATGAACATGGCTTGAATAGAATCAATCATAACACAGAGGTTTTGTTTTCCAGTGTTTTCCTTTTCTCCCCTTCTAACTAGGTGCCTTCATGCAGCACATTTTTCTTGCAGCAGCACACCTGTAGAAGAATGAGATTTTACTATTGACAATCTTGTTCAGTGTTATTACACTTTCGTTTCACAGTATATTAATAATAAATATAACACTTCTATTAGCTAACCCTTAAACCAAACCCGTGCCCATCTTTGTGTAATAAATAGCTTGACCAGGACATTTTTCACCTGACTGACTCTTTAAAGAAGCAATTTTAACCTTTTTTCCCCCTTATCCCTTCAAATACCTCTCTTGTGAGAGCTTTCCCACTCACTCCCTCAGTGAGCCCAAGCAGGTTGCAGAGAGATGATTCATTCTGCCTTCAAAAATATAATGTAAATAGTAAGTGGCTCTTCAGAAGTCCAGATCTGTTTAGCTCAGGTGCCTTTCCTTTGGGAGTGGTGCAGCGTTAGAGTTACAGCAAGCCTTCCACATCCCCGTGCACGTGTGTTTTGCTATTTTGCATTGGTACAATAAATGTTAGTCCCATTGTCACGGGTCTGTGGTACATGCTAGGTGAGATGGGGCAATCCTTCAGAGAAACAAGGATAAATGCAATGGATCTGCAGCGGCACAGATCCTTCAGGCAGCTCAGTGCAGGATAGTGGAGTTATAAGGGCTACTGGTTTGGAGGTTACCACACTGCACATGGAGTGGGTATAAACTCCAGTGAAGAAATTTCTCTCCCACAAGAGATGTGGTCAGAGTCCCAAATCCTTCTTTCCAAGGTAGAAATGACAAATTCTTGGATGCTGAATGATTCAGTCTTTTCCATTTCCCANTTCTATGATTCTATGATTTTCTTTAACAACAACAAAAAGATTTAATCACTTATAATGCTTTATAATGAATCCCATGAATCTGTCTGAGTCAATGTCTTAAAACTCCCTTATGTATTTTTCTCTATTGCTGGATGGAAACTTACTATTAAGATTTTAGTTAGCTGAAAGTTGATTATGGCTGGGGAGTGTTTGCTGAAATAAAAGGTCATGTCTGAAAGATGTTTCATATGACAGAGAGATGAACCTCAGCAACTTCTTAAACATAAAAATGTGTAAGAAATACTTAAGTTTGGAATTTCTTTAAGGAAAACTTATCTTCTTAAAATCTTGGAAAATTGAAATTATCAAACTAAAAGGATGTTAACTTTTAATAAAGCCAAGTTGCCAAACATAAATATATTACAGCTCAGGATACCCACATAACTGTAATTTGTCTTCTTCTGTCTGTACATCATGAAAATCTTCAATAAGATTGCAGAACATTTTGACCTTCCTACCCACAGGACTCGAAAGGTCAAGTGGGGCATAGGAAGGATGATATACAGAGCTAAGTCTCTGAGTTGCATTGTGGACACTCCTGCTCATAAGAACTCTCCCTCCATTGTGATGAAAGTTGGAAAATGTGCAGTACATGAAGAAAACAGGATTTCAAGAAGCGCTTGATTTAAGCCATTGCACATGTATTGAGTTTTCATGGGAACATTCTGATAGCAAGGGAGCTAGAGGGGTAGCTTCTGTGAGAAGCTGCTAGAAGCTTCCCCTCCATCTGACAAAGCCAATGACAGCAGCTCCAAGATGAACTCACAGATGGCTGAGCCCATCAGTGGTAGCACCTCTGTGATAACATACTTAAGAAGGAGGAAAAAAACCCTCTGCAGATGCAGCCAAAGAGAGGTTTGAGTGTATGTGAGAGAAACAATGCTGCAGACACCAAGGTCAGTGAAGGAGGGGAAGGAGGTGCTTCAGGTGCTGGAGCAGAGATTCCCCTCCAGGCCATGATGAAGACCATGGTGATACAGGCTGTCCCACTGCAGCCCATGGAGGTTAAGAGTGGAGCCAGTATCCTCCCGTAGCCCATGGAGGACCACACACTGATGCAGGAGGGTGTCGAAGGGAGACTGTGACCCCACAGGAAGCCCACACTGGAGCAGGCTTCTGGCAGCACTTCTGACCCACTGGAAGNCTTGTGACTCCATGGAGGACCCACACTGGAGCAGTCTGTTCCTGAAGGACTGTACCCCATGGAAGGGATCCGTGCTGGTGCAGTTCATGAAGAACTGCAACCCATGGGAAGGACTCACATTAGAGAAGTTCATGGAGAACTGTCTCCCATGGGAGGAACCTCATGCTGGAGCAGAGGAACTGTGTGAGTTTTCCTCCTGAGGAGAAAGGAGCAGCTGAGACAATATGTGAGGAACTGACTGCAACCCCCAACCCCTGTGACGCTCAGTGGGAGTAGGTAGAGAAATTGGGAGTAAAAGTAAGCCTGGGAAGAAGGGAGAGGTCGGGGGGGAAGGTGTTTTGAGATTTAGATTTTATTTCTCATTATCCTACTCTGTTTTGATTTGTCGTAAATCAAGCTAAATTCCTCAAGTCAAGTCTATTTTTCCTGTAATGGTAACTGGTGAGTGTTCTCTGCCTGTCCTCATGTTGACCCTGTTCTCTCCCCTGTCCAGCTGAGCAAGGGGATCAGTTGAGCTCCCCAGACACCTGGCATGCAGCACAGGGTCAACCCCCCACAGCATACTACCCTTAAGAACTACCCCTGCCAGAGAGGTCTATTTGGACAGCAGGAAAGCAGCAGAGAGCTCTACAGATAACGGTGAACTCTGGGCTGGGTTTTTTTGCAGAGCTTTCTTATTTACTGTCCATAAAGTGCATTCACAAGCAACAATGGAGCACAGTGATTTTATAGATTCATAGAAGATAAAGCTTTGTAGGTTCCAAGCAACACAGAAACACCAAAAAAGCCACAAGTTACTAATAAAAAGATAGTAGGAGGTAAATTACAAATTATAGCTGTAACCACAGATATTAGATAATTACACTGAAACAAAGGTACTCTAGAATATGTGTCAGATCAATTTCATTTTCTGTTTTCAGTGAAATGAAGTAAGAATAAGGAAAGTGTGAATCAGTGAAGCTCTATATTCTCAATTTATTTTTAATGTTACATATTTTGTAAACCTCCTCTTTAATATTTTGACTTGTCATCATACTCAGTTACCATCAGCGCTATAAAAAGTCATCTACTTTTTTATGCAATGAAACAGATTAGTATAATCTATATAGTCTACATAAACTATATAATCTACATAATCTGTATAATCTGTATATAATATATAAAGATTTATCCAGATCTTTGTTAATTTAAAACAAATAAAGACATTATTCAAACTAAAGGAAAAGGTCCTCCTTCCTCTAATGTTCTGTGTTTGGTCAAATGATTGTACTACTCCACTGCTTTGGGGATTGGAAAACCTGTTCCCAAAATCTTTTATCAGTATAGGATGTTCCCCATCTAGTACAGGGACTACTAATCACTTGTCATGGTATGTCTGGTAACTTGCATTGGGCAAAATATAGTAACTGTTTTTAACACATGGAAATCTTTCCTATGTTTTAAATGAAAAAAATATTCCTTTTCTATTTTCAATTCCCATTCCCAGTGCATCTGTGTGTGTGTTTCCAGCCCCCTCATCCAAAAAAAATATTATATTAACCTTAATTTAATATGAAGATAATGAAGTGAAAAGAGATTTCATGCCAGGGCAATTGTAGACTGCTATCCTTTGCATGGGATATGAAGCAAAAGTCTTGTTCACAGGCTTCACAGCCACTCTGACAGCATGGGGCCACCTCAAATGTGGGAAGGCAGCTTCTGCACCAGGTTGGAGGAGCATATGATCATGTGTGCTAGTCCAACCCCTCTGCAGACCAAATCACAGCTAATGCCGGTGAGTTCAGCAGGCAGATGAGAAGCCCCTTGGTCAAAGTATTAATCCCAACTCCAAACTATGGACAGATTTGTAGTTTTTACTGAGTTTTTCTAACAGAGGCAAAACAACATGTCCAAAAAACCACTTTGTTGAAATCTCCATTCCAAAGACAAAGCAATAAAAGCAAACCAATTCAGTCTGAGGCTGGTGTCTCTAATGAAAATGCCTGGAGCAGAAAGTAAAGTCTGGGAAGATCTAAAAGATGATAAGTCAAAACCCTTTATATTAGAGTGTTGTGGGGTCATCCTTGTAAAGTAGGCATTGCTAATTGTATTGTGTAATTCATGAATATGATAAATAATATTGCCTTGCATGGTAGAATGGGAAAAAATACTAGAGTACCTAGAGGTCAGTGTTTTCTTCAGGGCAAAGGATGACAATTCTCTTTACCTGCATGCCAGCTGCATAATTCAGCCCCATCTCCAAAGTGTTTCTTCCAAGGAAGTGAAGCTTTTTGAGGGAAGCAGCAGCAACAGGAACAGAGATTGGAGTTTGGCTGTCAGCATGCTATTAATGTCTGACTAATAGGAGCATACAAAGATTGCTGTCTGATAGTGTATCTTGCACTGAGATAATATTTTACAAAACTGCTTCAGGAAGTGTTTTGCTTCTGTTTAACTTGGTACTTTCAGAAGAGTATTGGTATGACATCAGGCTGATTTTGACTTCCTTTAAACATAGCCAAAAAAAGGAAGAAATAATGCTTTTTCCATATCAAATATCATGGTGTCCTATAATCTGTAATCCAGGAAGGTCAAGGAAGAAGTATTAATGAGTTCAATTTACACCAAGCTCAGAGCATAGGTAGGTGTGGAAGGCAAACATCTGCCCCCTCTCTGCTGCATGAGATGTAACATAGATAAGAGGATAAGAGAGAAGTGTAAAGTTTAAGATATTTAGGGAGATCACTTAGATGCTTTTCTTTAAATGAGTAAACTGAGTCTTACAGATGTTACTCAGGTTCTTGGTCTCTCTTTCTCTGGCAAACTCTGCCCTCATATGCAGACCCTGAAAAAGAGAGGTTGTGCAGGCTGAGTGTGGTTCTGACTCCTGCCCAGCAGCTCCAGTATCCACATCTGAGGTAGCACTTGAACCATGTAGGAACTCTCCTTCTGCACAGAGAAGGTGGCTGAGAATGGCCAGCATGTTGCAGCCTGTTTTTCAGATCAGTGATGCAACAGGTAGTTTTAGAATCATAGATTCATCTAGGTTGGAAAAGACCTTCAAGATCACCATGTCCAGCCATTAACCCTACTCTACGTGTCCACTGCTAAACTATGTCCTGGACCTCCCAGGTTAGCTAGGACTGCTAATAAATGATGGAAAGTGACTTGGTGCGCACATCCGCCAACTCCTTCAGTACCCTTGCGCGTAACCCATCTGGCCCCATAGACCTGTGTGTGTCTAAGTGATGTAAGAGGTCACAAAACATTTCATCTTTGATTATGAGGTTGTCATTCTGCCCCCCATCCCTGTCTTCCAGCTCAGGGGGCTGGGTACCCAGGGAAAAACTACTCCTACTAAAGACTGATACAAAAAGAAGACTTCTGATTCATCATGTCTCCAGCTTGACCTAGAAGGTAGAATTCTGTGCATCTCTCTTGGGTCACAAACTTCCTGGTCCTTGTACAAAACTGAATTAGATAGCAGTACAATCCATCCCAACACAGAAAGGCAAGGCCCATACGCATTTTCTGACTGGGCTTCCCATGGGTCACGTATTGCTTGTAAATTGCTCAAACAGATAATAAAGAAGAGCTTCTTTTAAGATACTGGATGTGATATGATTTGCCTAAGCAGTTTTGGTATTGATGATTTATTTCTTATTTGTGAAAAAGATGTACTTTTTCACTGTTCTGTCTAAATGGTACAATGGTGCTTTGGACAACTTACACAGTGTATAGATGCAAATAATGTTTGGCACTGACAAAAGTTTTGTAATTGGCCAACAAACTGCCAGGAAAAAAAAAAATGTTAAAAAGGAACATACTGAAAATAACAGCACAGGAACAAACCATACACGCAAAATGGAAAATGAAAATGAGTGTTGGGAAATAGCGTGCTATAGTTTGCTGTATTATTCATCTTGGAATCTAGTATTTCCTACTTAAATAATCCTTTACTTTCTAAGTATTACTAAAGCTTTGGAATCTGTATTTTAGAAGGCTTAAAGAAAGCATGTATCTACCAAGTGACAACGCTTAACTTTACTTAATATTTTTAGATCCACTGTATATTATTTTAAATTTTTTAAAGCACTTCTCACCTTTTATATCAAGGTTTTTGATTTGTCTCACATAAACACACATACTCATAGTAACCTGCTTAAAAATCCCCGGCTTTAAGAAACTGCATATGAAGCAGAACCTAAGTAAAGGTTAGAAATCTTCACTTTTTCAAAGACCAGAAAACAGATATTGCTAGATAGCTTGTACTTATTTTCTTACTGTACATAGAAATGTAATATTGGCAGTTTCTGTATTATTATTTTTAATTTAAATAAAAAAGTCAGTTTGATGACAAATAGGTTGGTTGCCATAAAGTTTCAATTCCCCGTAAAGGACTATTATTAAACTCTCTTTACTTTTTTCCATTTAAAAATGCAGGACTCACATGTGTGGCAAAGGTGCTACACTTTAGAGCAGGTCATACTGCCTAACGTTTACACTGCTGGACTCCTCCAGTGGAAGAATTGTTTAATGGTTTATAACCCTTTTAGATTTAAACTGTTCATCTTTTCCATACAAGAAGTCCAAACCAGGCTGATTTATTATCATTATTATTTCACCCAATCTATTTAATCACTTCCAAGAGAAAAATGCATTGCTCTCCTGCTGTTACCAGAACCTGCTACCCATTTCTGACAGCTTTTCTGCTTTTCTGACAGATGAAACCTGATAGTGGGTGCACTTAGTATCAGGAGTCCTTTCTCCTGTTGATTTGTGAGCTGGACCAACTGTTGCCAAGATAGAAACACTTCAAGATACTGTCATTCACAAGTGGTCAAGAGGTGCAATTTGCTTCCCTTTAGGAAACTTTCATTTTTGTAGACTAAAGATCTGGTGGGCCTTTCTCCCCACTGAGCACTTTGCAACTTCTTAGTCCTTTCAACTCTCAGCAATGCATATATGCACTGTACCATATATGCTTGTGCAGCTAGTGGAACTGGAGATGGATCATCCTCACAGAGCTGCTAAGCAAATTTCTCCTGGTTCAAAGGCCAGTAGCAGGATGTTCACTATAAGGGTTGTTTACAGCTCCTACAAGCTAGGACAAAGCTCAAAACTAAAAGTTCCCACAGCTGATAGATACTCCTAAGTTGTTGGAAATAGACCAGTGAAACAAGGGCAGAAATATTTCAAATTTTCAAGTTAAAAGGTTTTGGAGAAACTATTCCACTTCTACAAATTTGCAGAGGAACACAGAGGGGATCCCAACAGGACCTGTGAGATGTCCACTTGAAAAATGCCAGCTTCCCTGACACCAACCACTCCCGTGCTGTCCCATAGTACTCATAGCTACTGAGTGAGTATCCCTGTAGGTTGCTCTTCCCCCAGTCTTCCAGCATGCAACCAGCTCCACTTCCAAGTGTCCTGGGCTGAAAGCTGCTCCTATTCTCAATGAAACTGATGCTGGAGACATCAAAACTCATGGTAAATGATAAACTGTTGTGGAAGAAGGAAACCAGAAAGAGAAACAATTAATTAGGTATGAAGCCTGTGACTGCAAGGAACTGTGGGAAGATGGGAAGACACTAAGGTTTAGTGATGAAAAGATGACTGGAGAGGGAAAACAGGAGGCAGTTGTGGGGAATAGGTACTCATGAGGAGAAGGGAACGTGCAAGAGAAAACCGAAACCAGCTGGACAACAAAAGCAGGAGAGAGAGAGAGACATTGTGGAATGGTGTAGACTGAGATTCAGACAGTGACATCTCAGTAAGTCCGAGATAGATGACTGGAAATGGGCTGACTGAAAATGAGCACAGGAAAGAAAGCCACATATGACGGACACTGCACTCCTAATTCTGGGACAAAGTTTGGGAGGAGCAGGCAGAGAATGCTGTGCCTGTGAGACCACATACCCTCCCAATGCATGCTCTGCTCCCTCTAACCTCACTTCACACAGAAGATGTCAGTGCACAGACACAATCAGTTACTTCTTTAGCTCTGCCAGCAAAGGTCTGGCCTTGTACCAAAAGAGAATTACAGCCCCCTTTGTGGCTGTCACTCTCGTGTTTACTTCTACTGAAGACTGAAGTTGGACATCCAAAAGACAAATGATGAAATTGTCAAGCCAATGTAGTCTTCTGTGTCCCAGTGATGGAAATCATGAATAGGGAGAGGAGAGGGCTCAGCTTCTGTTTTGATAAACAATGCTAGAAAAAGACATGCCTCTTTTAAAGCTAACTAGTTCAAAGTATGCATTTAGCACCACAAAATCAAAGGTTAGCAGATGCCTAGGTAGAGCTGTGTATGACTTTTCCTCTTTGACTGCATAAAGGGACCCCTCTGAGGATAATCAGAATTGTGTCAGAAAGGAGACACATAGACACAGGAGCTCCATCTCAGTGCAGAAGCTGGAAGGTGGCTGGGGGACTTGTGAGGTTTGAAAAAAAAAAAGAGAATTTTGCATTTGGCAGGTAAAAGGCATGAAGGGTATGCAAGGTTTTATGCTTCTGCATCTCTGCTGTAGAGGTTCCTGTGTAATTTTAGATAGGTCTCTTAAACCAAATTTTTCATAGTTGGTTTCTCCTTTTTATATGTGCCATCCTTGCTTGTGGTGGTACAACCCGCAGAAGCACTATTCATCCCCATTGGCACACATTTATAGCTGCACTCCAGGAAAGAGGGCTTCAAACATGTGAAGAACTACTGTATAGTGCTTTGTAATCCAGCAGGTAAGATCACGGCAGACTAGGCATCCAAAATTATTGTAATATCTCTTGGCTTCAGATTCCAGTCTGTAAAATGCAAGGGAAACCCATCTTTTGTCTACATTGCAGAGCAGTTGTGAGGATTTGTTTGTTATTATGTACGTGTGAGATACCACACATCAGTGATGTAGAAGCAAAGAAAAGGACGGAAAACGGAGCTGGGGTCTGGCACTGCAAGGTGCATTGTGCCAAGGAGAGGGAAGCGGACACTAATGGCTGTTCCTGGCACTAGCATGACCCTGGATTAGGAGGAAGGCTGGGCCAGGCCCAGCCTAACTGAGTATGATTGCTGTCCAGCCCAACCATCTCACTGCCTGGGGCTCACCAGGGAGGCTGGTGTCAGTCTCCTGATTCCCTCCATCCTTCCTGGAACCTTGTGTTTCCATAGCACAAAATGTGAGTCCGTGGGGGCCACTGCCATTAGCCCTGCTGCAGGGAGGTAGTGGGACAAGAGAGCTACACAGACGGACCCACACCTCAGCAGGGGGTTTTGATGAAAAAGTGAAAATAGCAACCAAACAATCTCCTTTTCCTCTTATTCAGAAGCAGGTAATAATGATTTGAGTCATATGTTCCAGATATGGGAAAGCACATCGTCCACTTGCTTTTAGCAACTCGAAGTTGCAGTTGCAATTGCTTTGGTATCTACCTCTTAAAAACAACCAGAGTGGTACTCAGTTCACTGAAAAATCTGAAGTCCATCAGAAAGGTGGTCTGCACTAAAAAGCAGCTTTGGTGTGCAACTGGTAGCTTTCTTCCAAGATTACACATCCTTAGTGTCAAAACAGGTGTCAGCAGCTTATTGAAGTGAATACCCGAAGTCACTACCTAAGCACTATTTACTGTCTTATTTCTACCATCTGTCCTACTAGTTTCCACAGGCCAGTTTATACCTTAGCTGCACAACAGTTCACCATTTCTGAAGGATTTAAGGACTCCTAAACCAAATGGAGGTATTTAGGAAATGTTTCTTGGTCTTCATTATCTGTAATGTGCAGTATTAGTGCATCATATCACATTACTTTTAGGTTTGGTCATAACTCGAGGTTCCCCTGAGCCAAAATAGCAAGGAATTAGTAGTTCAAGATCCAAGAGCAGTACACCTACAGCAACCCAGCCTGGCTGCAGTAGTAGTTCTGTCACCCTTAAAAACTTGTTATGGGAAAACAGGAAATTTATTTTTTGTGTAAAGATGATAATTTATAGTTAGCGTGATTGAAATTTTATAGCAAAATCAAGATATCAGTAGTAACACAGATCTAATTATTATGGAACAAGAGAGAAAAAGTAAATTAAGAGAAGAATTCTGTTACAGAGGAAACGTTTCAATAAAAGCTATACACACACATCCTGTCTGTTCCCCTTTCTCTGGTGGTGTGCTCAGCCTTACATTGCCCCTTGGGGTCCTCATGTTGATGGCTTTGATCTAGGGGATGGGGAAGATATGGCAAGTCACCCACAGCCCAAGACTGTTTCAGGGAGAAATACAGTGCTGGTGTCAATGTCTTCTTCCTTGCTCTATGATCTCCTTGGAGTCATTTTCATATTCTACGTGTTGCTCTTTTTTCTGGGTCTGCTAGTCCCCAGTGAATCTGATTTTATTACACACAGTATGTTTTAGATGTGCTAGATGCGATTTGTTGTTCTTGCTGTCTTGATTATCTCTAAAGCCAGTTTTGCCCAGCTCCAGGTCTGCATTTCATTATATGACCTTTGGCGAGCTGCTTACAACCATGGAGTGTCCAGTGCCAGGTGTTATTGCCCAGTACTCCTCAGCACCTCATCCTGTGTATTCACTTCCCAACACCTTCACTGCCATGTCAGGCCTGTATTTTCCCACACAAGATCATCATGTTAGTCACAAATACTCCATTCTACAGAAAATAACTGTATGTGACTACAGGCTGTAGAAAGCAATGATTATATCATCTGAAGATGAGTAAAGTAAAACAAATTTANTCCTCACACAGATCAACACACCCACTTAACTTGGTGTCATCTGTCAATTTACTGATGGCAGACTCTATATCCTCATCGAGTTCATCAATGAAGATGTTAAACAGAAATGGTCCCAACACTGAGGAAAGGCCCTTGTGACCTGCCACCATCTGCATTTAATACCATTGGCCACTACTCTCTGGGCCTGTCCATCCATCCATGACTGACTTTGCACAGTTTTTGATGCCAGGTGCAATAATGCCATCAGTCAGAAGTAAATCTTTGAGCAATGAATGTGCCTCCTGCACACAAGATGCTTCCCTATGCCTACAAATAAAAGGTTGTACAAGAGGTTAGAAAGCAGTGCTGCCCACAGAGCACATCCTGCCCCTCTTAAATGCAAAGCAGGGCAATTCAGGTAGAGTCATTTAAAAATAACAACAATAATGATGGTGATGAGGACAACAAAAGCATTTTGCAGTAAACTACTGATTTTCTGCAAAGATGAGTTCTGCAGCTCTTAACCTGTGGGTAGCTTTAGTTCAAAGCTTTTGAATTTATGGTGAGTAATTATATTATGATGATGAGGCAGGAACTCATTTTCAGTGAAAGACATGATGAGTAAGCTGAAACAAGGCAATTTTCAAGGAAACACCTCAGTCATACATGACCTGGTGCAGCCACGGAGATATAAATGACTTTGTTGGGCTTCTCAACAAAGAGAAATGCGTAACCACAGGAAACAAGCACCTCATTTCATGTTAAGAGTTTATTCTTTCTGTACCTGAGTTCTTCTAGAAAGAAGGGTGACACAGGGAAAACCAGTGGGTACCAATTTCACAGTGGGTTTGTGTTTACAGTAAAGAAGAAACAAAAATTCCCAACCCAGCATATTCCCCTGCTGTTAACGGAAGTGACAGCATTAGACAATACACAAAGTAGCAACATGGAAAAGTTGCAGAAGGAAATTATTTTTAATCCCCTCATTTTTGCACAAATGTTGGGTTTTTAAGGAAAATAAGGGCATTGTCCATATGAAGCCTGGTGGTGCAGATTTCTAGTTACTCATGGCATGGAGAGCTTCCAAAACATCATTTTCTCAGATCAAGAGCTCACAATCATCATATTAAATCTTCAGGTCCTTTTCCTAGTGTGGGAAAACAAAACCCACCAGCAGCTGCTACTTCACAAGGGTTGTTGTGTAGTCTGCTTAAATAGTTCTTGCTATCTCCCCATCCCTGCCTGCCATCCATGGGCAGATGCTTTCCCTTGCATTCACTTAACTACAGCACCATGCTAGTTTTGTTTTGCTTGCTAGCTTGCTTGCTCGCTCGCTCACCCTCTTTCTGGGTGATCCAGGGCTCTTCTCTCTTCTACTGCTTTGCCAGCTTTGCTTGGCTTGGCTCAGGTCCTCTTTCAGTTCCTTCCTCAGAGCATCCAAGGAGGACCCTGTCCATTCTGCCTTCAATCCTGATCAGTGTGTTCCTGAACCCAGTACCAGAATCCAGCTCCTGAACACAGCTCTCATCTGCTGCTGGGCCCAGTCTAGGACTCCCCTGGTGCCTGCTCAGCATCAGTGGTGATGGTGAGGTAAGCACCATCAGGGCGGTTGGGTTTGATACTGGTTTTGTATATATTTGTACATATTCTAGTATTATTATTGTAGTATTATTATTATTATCATTAAAGCTGTTCTAGTTTAATTTTTAATCTCTAAGTCTGTCTCCTTTATTCCTTTCTCTTCCCCTCTGTGGAGGGAGCGGGGTTAACAGAGAGCGTTTGTTATATGTCTAAGGGGCCACCCTGACCCTAAACAGTGACATCCCCCCAAACCTTTATGAAAT
This sequence comes from Chloroceryle aenea, assembly GCA_013399075.1. NCBI lineage: Eukaryota > Metazoa > Chordata > Aves > Coraciiformes > Cerylidae > Chloroceryle > Chloroceryle aenea. The sequence continues at coordinate 44,508 of VWZY01007195.1, read as the reverse complement.
TTTGCAGAACCAAATAAATTACACCTGGAGCAGGAAGACTTCACTCATCTTCCTTCTGGAGGAGCCAGAGAGCTTAAGATGAAAGTAGATGCAGCAGCTGGAGTACATTTCCATCTTTCCCTTTGTCTCCTAAAGAGGGAGCTAAAAAGCTGAGTGGGGGGAGGATGTTTGGGGTGGGATTTTTTCAACTCACCTCATAACTGTATCCCATTAATTCAATTAATTTTCTATCATCCCTTTGAAATACTGAGAGTAGAAATAAATTTATTTGCTTCCAGTTGTTCTTTAACCAGATTTTAGGCTTTCGGAAAAAGTCTGATTGGCAAAGTGCTAGTAGAAAAAAACCCTAACAAATAGTTGTTTGATCCGTCTCCAGGCTTGGTTTAAGTGTTGCATATGTAGTTTACTGCAGCTATTTTTTACAGATTTTGCATTTTTAAAGTAATAAATAGAAACAAGGGAAATTTTCCAAAGTGCTATGTCAGTATTTCCTCACTGATATCGAAGGTCAGATGTTGTATTCCTGCAGTAACATCCCTGCTCCCCTGTGCCTCAATAATGCCCAGTCTCCAAGGTGTCAACTTCCTGACAGAAAACTAAAAATAGTAGTCTTCTCTTGTCCTGAACACTGTATACACTTCAGATCACACAGTGCTGAGAATGACGTATTAAAATTGGAATAGCTTCAGAAAATAGCAACCTATGTACATTGCTCATTATATGCAAGTACCGGGAAATGAAAACCCTTATTTATTTTCCTTACCTTATTTAAGGTAAGGAAACTCCTGTCTGAAGAACAAATGGATAGGAATTGTCTTTAAATGTAGTTACTTTAAGAGATGACTCTTAAAAATTAGCACAGCTTTCAGCTGAACAGGAAAGATGAGAATTTAATTACTTCCAAAATCAATTATCACCATGTATAAGCATTTATGAAGATGATAGATGTGGTTCCCACTAAAATAGGCACAAGATACAATTACATTAGAAAACCTTTCGAATCCCTGTTTCTCAAAAGAAGGATTTATTTTTTTTTTTATGAACAAAATTAATGCTAGCATTGGGATAAATTAAAAGGTCATTCCTAAGATATTTAGGTACTGATCTGTACAGTTGTCTTTAACTTATGCAGAAGACTGGTGGTAGTGATACATGCCAGAGGTAAACCCACCTTGGCCTTCTAGGATAGACTATTATTTCTACACAGAAATTTCTTCTCTGAATTTGAATTAGAGCTTGTTAAAAAAGACTCTGAAGCCTTATTAGTCTTACACACCAGTATCCTGGGGAATTAACTACATTTTCCCTTGCTATTCTGGTGGACATCCTGGTTTTCAGTAATATAGACATCTAACTGTGGGATGAAGCTGAAGAAGGTGAATAAAAAGGTTATCAATATTTGGTTTGATGGTGATAATATCAGCAAGCCTGACCTTTTTTTCTCTGCCTTTTGCCAATTTTTTTTATATTTTTCTATTTCCATTTCTCCTTCTAAAGATGGAAGTAGTAGTCCCTGCTACCTCCTGTAAAATGCTGTGAAACCTGGCAAAAGAAAAAGCATTCTCTGAATGAGAAGTTTCTATTTGAGCATATCTGTTTAAAGAAAATCCAATCTGTAAGGTGCTGCAGATTTAGCTGATAAAGAATGGCCAAAAGTCTCTGGAATTTTAATGTGGTTCACCTTGAAAGAAATGAAGTGGCAGTAAAATTAACCACACTTTTTGGTTTCTTGAATAAGACGGTCAAACACTTCCTCTTTCAGGGATGAACTATGAACCTATTCTACTCTAAGAATCTTCACAGCTTCCCCTAAAAAAAAGAGATATGCTTCAAGTGCTTACCTTTCCTGTTGAAATTGCCTGATTTATGCAAGTGTTGATCCAGCCTATAATCATCCATGATCACTTTTAGACAATTTCCTATGAGCTTTTTGTGGTTTTGCGTGCTGCAAAATTGGCTGTGGAGTTTTAAAACAGGTTTTAAAATAAGAGAGTTGAATGTCCTAATGTAAGTGGAATTTGAGTACTTTATGTGTTCCTGTGGAATTAAGGTATTATTGAGAATTATTGAAATATTACAAAACACTGGGAATAATCTGAGAAATAAAGTCTCCTCACAAATCTGTTAGCTTCTATAAAGATTTGTCTGGCAGTCTTTGTTCTCTGTAAATATATGATTTATGCTGTTAGATTTTATTTACATTTGGTTCACTACAAAGGATATTTCTCTCAAAAAAAGCAATATGCTAACATAAAAACATGTTGCCTCAAAAAAGTATTCTTTTACTTGACTGGAGAGAAGCAATTTCTAAGTCAGGCATGAAGTTTATTATACCCCATGTCCATGACACAAATAATACACATTTTAAATTCAAAGATAAGAAGTCAATTTCTTTTTCATTTTACTATTTTAATGTTCCTGCTACATCTTCATTCTGGACCTGATTCAAAGTTTACAAAAGCAAAGCGATTTCTATCCATTGAATTCAGGAGATACTGCGTCAGTCCTTAGTAAATTTAATAAAGACACAAAACTCTTTAATAATGTTCAGAAAACCTAAGCAGCTGCCCTACGTGCTTTTTTGTGGTTGATTAGCACATAGTCTTGCTGCCACAAAGGTTGCTACAGACAAACTCGTTTTTTTCTCTCTGATAAAGGAGCTCCAGTACTGTATCTTGAAACTATACTTGAAGATACTGGATGAGATTTTCCTGCTGCAGTTAACTTGCCTATCTAAAGCAGTCAAAGAACACAGGAAGTTTCCTCCTTTGGTTGAGAAATTATCCCTCATTTGCAACGGAATTGTTCTGCTCTGAAGAAACATAAATATTATTTTTACAGTACAAAGCACTACCTCATACTAGTAAACAGCAAGACAAAAACTTACTTGCTGGTACCACTCCTTCTGGAGCAGAAGAGTCCTTAGCTCAACTTTTTGCTTTGTGTATCAGTACTATGTGCTACCAGCCCTCAGAGCAGTATCCTATAAGGTAACAAAGCAGAAGTATCACTTTTCCCTGCAGTTCAGCTATTTCTACTATACATCTTTTCTCCTTGTGGGAATTTAATTAGAATGCATGATGTTCCTTGGATGTGTGGCATACATGTTTTCTGAGAGTCACAGGCTTAAAAACCTGTGGTAGCATCAGGCAGGTTTGTTTCCTGTCATTTATTGCCCTGCTAGTACGAATGTGAATTTTTTTCTAAAGCGCCTATCTTGTGGTCAGCTGCATCTGGTGCTAATACACAATTACGGTAAATTTACATTTTACCAGCAGAAATTTCCTGTAAGCCTTCTGTGGGCTAGCAATACAAAATGAAACTAAGCAAGCCTGTTCTAACAAATTAGAAATACTACTTCTTTTGTTTTATTTTTGTTTGTTTGTTTTTATAACAGCAGCTGAACTGGCTAATGTCACCACAGCTTATGCCAAGCATGAAAAAAAGTGTAGGGCAAATAATTTTTAAGATATTTACAGACATTTTCCTCTGCCATAATAAACCTTGATACTCTGCAGGGCCTTATGGGTGGTGATGTTTCTAGTGATCAGTCAGCTCTGAAGGAGTTTATAAAAGTATCAGTCTAAGCTCTGCTAAACAGTAAGAACATCATGGTTTCCTACTTTCCTATCTCACATTAATGAGTGCAGGTCCTAGAGGGGCAGTTCCCAGGGCCAAAGGGGTTTGCTTTACATGCCTTAGAAATATCTGGTGCCATTAGATATAGGTAGTGTAAGGTATGAGTAAGGATTAAGTAGTATAGGTAGATGAAGCTTTATTATGTAGGGCTTTAACTATGATAGGAGATTCTCTTTTGTGATACATATAATGAATAATGCTGGTAATGAAAATGAGATTTTTTTCTTCTTTCCAGGAGAAAAAGGAAGGTGATCAGAACCAGCAGCATCCATATTAGTATGTCATTCCTATGTAAAATGCTTTCCTATGTCCCCATGTTCACCATCCAGAAGAGAGAAGGATTCAGTTTGTTCGACCCTTTGTTCTTCATTGACTAGAGAAGATAGAAAATGTGTAATAACTTTTTCATCATCTAGCAATCTCTCCTCAGGCTGTTCTATCATAATCAGGCAGATGAGGATAAGCATTCACTGTGCTGGTCCAGGATGAAAGCAAAGACTCCTGAGCCCTGCAGCCATGGGGCTGGGTGGGCACCTCACTTGCGTGGGGGGGCTGAATCCAAACAGCACCACCTTGGATTCAGTTTGTGACCAGGATGGCCGATGGTAAAGGAATTTAAGGACCCACCATCTGCATGGTGCTTTATGCCACTCTTGTCCAAAGTGTATGGTATGTGCTGATTTGATACTCACATGCATGAGCTTTGCCTTGGCATTGGTGGGTGCAAAACAAGCTATGTGGTGCCATATAGCCACAGTTTTTTGCTTGAAGGAATTAATTTCTGCAATGCAGTTACCTGGGAACACTGCACACTTTCTTTAGAGGATGGTGCTTTGTGGCCTGAGATAGCAGAAAGCCATGGGGTAAAGGTGCTGGCAACCTTTTAAACAGACTGACAGAAACTGGGAGCAAGCAAAACATTCAAAGTATCTTTTTCTTGAGTGTATTTCTTTGTGTTTTAGATATCTCTCTAACCTGACCTTTTGAAAACCACCTGTTTACACATCCCACACACATCTAAATCAGCAGTAAGGAATCAGGCAGTGAGGAATGGAACTAGAAATGCAGAGCTGAGACGGGTATAATTGCCCTGATTGAACCACACCAGCCATGTGTGTCCTCTGCCTGGACTTCCCAGCTGGGTGCCAGGGATCAACCCAGGCCCAAGAGATGTCAGGGCTCCTCCTACACCTCCTTGGGGGTGGTGTAGAGAATGTGACATCACAGGACTGTAGTCTGACCTTCATAATCTCCCAGAAGTTCCCAGCTGCTGTGTATGACACATCAGTGTCCCATGTTGTGGACTAGATCGGTCATCAAAGGGTTCTTGGCCTTTAAGGGTGTATGGTGTGCAGCTGTGCCAGGATGAGGGGGCTGCAGGACAGCTTGACAGCTTTCCTCCCTGGTGAATGGCACTGCCAGCATTTCTGCTCCAGATGACCTGGAGTGTACACATTTTCATGACCATTTTCTGCATCCTGACTGTACTGGAAGTAGTAGGAAAAAGAGCTTCACTATCTTCATCCTTAACAGGAATTTATAGCTGCATGTTACTATAGTTGCATGTTACAGAGAACAGATTCATAAAGGGGCATCTCCAAAGGCATGGTGCTAATTGGTATCACAGTACTTTCAGTTTAGGCACCTTGATCCGGCAGAACAGTTCCCACAGCATCTGCTATCCTCATGCAGAGGGATAAAACTTTTCTTCACTGCAGTATCACAGAAACCATATGCACCAAAGAGATTTTGCTGGTAGGAGCCTTCTATAGCTTAGCTCTATGACTAAAATCCCAGGCACTCATTGTGTGGATATGCATGAACATATGGGCATATATGAGTAGCCCAGACTCATCCCAAACTTTGCAAGTGGAAGATTTTTGGATGCAATTTCTAAATTCCTGACTGCACTTTGTTCCAGTAATAATAATGGACTACAGCCATTTAAACTGTAACCTGGCTTGGGTGAGGATAGAGGTCTGTCTGAACTGCAGACTGCTTTCCTCCTCACAAGGTACAACTTCTCACTTAACTTGAAGAGCAGACTTTTGATTTGGGAGGAAAGAGGAGACATCTTTGACAGGTTCACTGGGGAAGATACGCTAGGTGAGAGTACTCTTGAAAGGTCATACCACACATAAAAACAAGGCAGGGGGACCTGGCTTCATTGGGAAAAGCAGAAGATGCATCATCACTACTAAAGCAGAATGGTATGGTGGTCTGTAAGCAGAGGTGAGAGCCGAGAGCTCCAAAGTTGTTTGAGACCACAGAACAGTATATAAGAATAGTTCAGTGGTCCCTTCTCTAGCATCTTGTTACAAATATAAAAAGGACTTGGTGAAGGCTGGCATGCATGAGTGGTATGCATTGCACTTTATCAAGTCTCAAGGGAAGAAACAAATGGTTTCATACCACACCAACAGCTCCCACTAAAGTTTGGTATTTGGCATTAAACTGGCAAGTGCACCTCTATAGTTTGCATGTAAAGCTACAATACAGAAGAATTTGATCCAATACCTAGCAGGGTCTTTGTGTCACAGGCTAAATGTTCCAATCAGACTGACCCTTAAGTGGAGTTAAACATGACATCTAATTTCACCTATTCTGAATTTCAATGGCTTTATCCTTCCCCATTTAGCTTTCATTTTAACTCACCTCTATTCCCAGTTATCATTCATTCTTAGATTATCTTTATCTGATATTTCTTCAGTCATACTTTTTGTGTTGTTTTATGCCATAGCAATTAAATTTCTTGATGCTTAATAAGCCCGTCTTCAGATGTTCATGAAAATTCATTGGAAGAGATGATCATACAGAAACACTGGTTTGCTTTGAAAATGTCTACTTTTCCAAATGATAGATATATCTTCTGCTTCCTGTGCTCCACTGCCCAGCTTTTTCCAGTCTTTCCTGACTTCTCCCTGACCAGAGTCACAGTTGGTATCCCAAACTCATCCAATAGTTAACTACCATTTTTTGTCTCAGTATCTTGGCTTTTGTGGTACTTCCTTTCCCAACCTGTAGCTTCATCTGTTTGTTTAGACTGAGGAACTTCCTCTTCACCTGCTCCAACTTGCTGTGTCAGTTTCTCAGGCTATGTTGTGGATTCCTGTTCTTGATCAACTGGTAGTTTATATCCTTTACTCTTGGTTCTTAATAATCTCATTCACAGGAAGACATTCATCTCTATCTCTGTGCTGAGGAAGATCCACTCCACTAAGGAACTTCTTTTTTTCCACGCAAACTAAAGTCTCTTTGGTCTCTCTAAAAATGACAAATACCAACTTCAGTTCAATATGGTCAAATAGAGTCATACTTTTCTTCCTAAGTCACCTCCTTCTAGATTCAGGCTAGAAACCTTTCCTCAGGCTTGCAAGTTATGTATCTCCTTTGGGTCAGCTCTCTTTGATTCCTCACATCATAGCTGTCACTTAGTCTTTCAAGGTCTACAGAATCTACAAATACACCACCACAAAACACACTGCTTCCATCTGAACAGTTAAAAAAACAGACAGATTTTTACTGTATCCTCATTTTCATTCTTGTTCTACGCCAACACCCTTTTACTGTCCTTGAGCATTGCAGTCTTCTTGGGTTTGCTGGTTTAAGATGTTTCAATCTTAGTTTTCTCTGTGTGTCACATATGTTGACATCCCCACTGCATCTCTCAATAGATTTCCCTTTCTCCTTTATGTTAAAATCTGCCTGTTTGCATTGGCATGTCTTTTTACCCTCCCTCTCATATTCTGTGCATTGTAGATATGTCTTCTATCTAGACTATTTTTCTACTTCTTCACATATTGAACTGTATTATGGTTATACATAATTTCTAAGAAGAGATCCAAGCTGTTTTAGAGCCTAATGGTGTCCAGTTTCCAGCAGCATGAGAAAGTGGACAGGCATTCCCTCACTTATCTACACATTTGCTGGCTTGGTTTATATTATCAGCAAATACTGGTTTTACTTTTGTGGTAGAAGTTTTATACAACCATATGTCCACTTCAAATTGTCTTCTAGATTGAGTGCTACCATGCTTCAGTCAAAGGCTGCTGAGCCAAATGTGTGTACACAAGCTTCTGCGACCCATCAGAGTCCTACCAGACATTATTTTTCATATATTTTCTTGAACTTTTTTGGTAGCAACTGCCTGGATAAAGAGTGCACTTACTTGAGGCAGTTATGCTTGTAACACAAAGTCAGCAGTGCCTTGTAAATGCCTTTGACCCCAGAGCCTGTAAGACTCACAAGTAGCCTGTGGTTTCGCTAGATATTTTTTCTGCAGAACCCCCCCCCGCAGAACTGTTGCCTCTGCTGTGGGGAAATTGGTTAGCCTCATATGGCACACCCTGATCATGTTTCCCAACATCATAAAGCTGAGGCAGAATACCAAAACAGCTTCTTTCTGGAAATTTCTTTGTCTGCAAGTGAAGAATGTGAGGTCAGCCCATTTTCCTCAACAATTCATAAAGTACTACAAGAAATTGAAATCTTCTAACAAACAGAAATAACCAATTCAGTAAATCCATGATATTTTCTACAACTTTTTAATTAAGAGGGAAATGGAGAAGTCAAAAGCAAACCTCACAAGATTCCTGTTGTTCTTATGAATTTCTCATGTAAAGGATCTCATCAACATTGTTACCTTCACTTTGAGATATCTACATTTCTATTCATCTCAAGAGGAGTATGTATGTAATATTAAATATCTATCTCTACTGCACAAGCAACCTGAAACAAAAGAAAGTAGGAAGAAATTTCCCTTTTAATTCTTATTCTTCCTAAAAATGATTACTAGGAAACATTGTGATCCAGGTGGGAAGCTCCAAATTTTATCTCAAACAAAAGTAAGAGTCTTTTCAGGTAAGCTCTGGCATAAAAATTAGCTTTAATATAAGGTAAATTTTAAAATCCTAAAATTCTGCAAGAGTAATGAAACAGTTCCCATAGCTTCTGCAGTCCAGTTTGTCACCTCTTGGGAATCCTGTTTGCTAAGGAAATAGGTTTACTAGAGGACAGTAACCCCAACACTGAAGTAATAAATGCTCAAGAACATGAAGTCATACCTGCAATTGATGCTCCATCATAAGGGCAAGTGAGTAAACCAGCCTAGAAAATACAGAATTAATTAATTACAGACATAAATTGCTTTTTTAGTGTAAGATATGAAACAAGGGTAAATCAATGTGTATAGGTCTCCACTTATGGAAAAATGTTGTTTTCCTTGGAAAACAGATGAGGCCAGGAGAGGAAGGCTTTAGGAGACGGATGGAAACATTAATTGAATTCAGTCTCCCTGAGGTAGCAGGCACTGTCAATGCTGTAATGCTTCACATGCTCACACCCCCATCCTTAGTGTCACTTCCCACTCCCACCACCTTTAACCCTGCAGCTAGGTTGATTCAGCCCTTGGCCATGGAGGTGATGTGTTCACCTACAGCATTAAAAGAGGTCATGGCAATCAGCCTGCATCAGGATGCTACCCCAGAACTTTGGGCTGCATTCCTTAGCCATCCAGAGAGGGGATCACAGACTTTTTCCCTCATGGTTACCAATCCCTGTATGGGCTTACTAAAGACGTGTTCCCCTGTTCACTCATGGCTGTGAGGTAAAGACTCACAATCGCTTTATGCCTAAACACGTTTATCTCCAGCCACATTTTCTTTCTCATTCTTCAGCTGAAAGAACCCATTTCCTTAATGTTCGTTTGCCTTCCCTCACTGCATCCGCAATACAGATGCGCCTGAGCAATTGTTAATTACCATGGATTATATTCCTTTTAATGCATTTTTTTTTAAAATATGACTTATAAATAATAGGAACCATTATTTTTTTCATGTGAAGCATTATCAATCAATAGATGATACAGTCTCTATGCCCTTGCAGAAATCATCACCCTTGACTTGACATAAGCCACTCCTTTTCTTTACTATCTTGGAAAAGTAACCAGAAGCTGTTTTTATTGCCCATATTTTTTATTACTTTATTGTCATTTTGCTTTTATGAGTCAGACAGACAACTTGTTCAATAGTCCTGTGACTAATTTAGTGCCTTCTTTTCTACAAACAGCTACACCAAAGAGCACCTAAATAAGATCATTTAGGTGCTGCTTTATGGGTTGTGTTTTAACTCTTGCTCTTTTGCTGCAAACTGTGCTTACTGCTTACATCTGACCACAAGTGAGTAAGATCACAGTGGGATTCATTCCTCCTCTTAATAAAACTTTGTTCGTCTTAAAATTGGCTAGACCATCTCTGCTTGCAAGCGGTCCGGCCAGAGCAGGTATGTAATGCTTTATATTAGGGATATTCAGGGAAACCATGGCTCCTTTGAGCCACACTTTGCTGCGAGCTATGGTAGCACTTACCCTCCATTTCACTATGTCTATGGTTTGATTTTTTTCTGTTGTTTTACCCACTGTGAAAGGTGGAGGGTGGCAGGGGTCGGCACTGAGCTGCATGCAATGTTCCTGGCAGGTTCTCTGTTGCTCAGCCCACAAGTGAATTTCTGTACAGACAGCTCAGCAAGTCTTAAAACTGTATGTCTGGTGGAAAGAAAATTTGTCTTGCCTCTGGCACAGTGAGACAGATGTAGTAATACAAAACCAGGCTATCAGATGGTGATACTGCATTGGACCTTTTCTCCTGAATTTTGTTACAGACCTTCCCCTCACCACAGCCTTCTCAAATACATGAAACCTAGTATTTCCTTTTCAAAACTTGTATTTATTGGTTAAGCACAAGTGTGTAGTCCAAATGCTATTCTGCTGCAGAAAAGCTGAATATGGGACAAGTTGCATGAGCATGTACATCGCTCAGTAAGATAAAATGTTGTGTGCCTGTACTTTGGGGTGGCAAAGCTGGACTAAAGTGAAAATTAAATTCATCTTTCTTCTAGGGCTAACCCTCAGACATGCATTTTTAAACTATAGGCCATCTATGACCTCTCTGGTGAAAAACAGTAACAGTGCACATACTGATATGTCAGAGTAGCAAAAGGTACTTTGATGCTCAATTTTTTATCCATGTCTTTGCATATTCCTGTGTCTGAAGAAGTATTGGACAGGAGGACTCTTCTTACTCAAATAGAGACAAACTAAGAATAACTATCAGGAAGAAAACAGTAATAGTAAAAAGGAGCAAAAACCACAGACTTTCCTATGAAGATAAAACAAATTAGCTACAGGTGAGAAATAGCCAGACAAGAAGCAAACCTCCCACACTTAATTGTTAGACTCATTATTTCTTATGTGGGTGAGTAAGAATCATTCTAATTAATGGATACCATAAAAGATGAACGAGACAGAGCATAACAGCATCAGCTCAACTGAATTAGCTAACAATATTTGATAGGACCTAACAAGGTGCTACTGAGTTTCCTAAACCCAGTATGAAAGTGAGTTTGATAAAAAAAAAAAAAGAATAAAGAATAGAGAGAAGATGAATATGGTCATTATAAAGTCAAATAATTATTTTTAGAAACTGCTAAAATGCCTGGCTGAATAATGTGCAGTCTTCTTAACATATGGGGCTGAGGGTGAAGAAAGGGTGGTTTATGCTATTCTGAAAATAGACACGTATGTATTAATAGAAACACCCATATATTCATCAGATAGAGATTTCCTTTGTACTCGGAGAGCATTATCTGGGTCACATCTCATGGGAATATGTAGTTCCTGAAAAGAGATCACTAAGGCTAAGATTTGGCCCAGTGCATTGGTTCAGGATAGATGGTCACTGTAAAGGGACAAGTAGGGTAAAAAAATCAGAGAATTCTCCTGGGAGTGAGAGAAAAAGAGGGCCAGGTGACCAGAGAGAACAAGGCCTAGCTACAAAGAAGTCACAGGAAAGAAGGGGAAATTAGAAACAGAAGCAAGGTCTGAGGAGGAAGGTCAAAAACAGTCCAAAAACTTGCTTTTTTCTATCTACACCACTAAGTGGATGCTCAGCTGTAGCTCACTCACTGTGAACATGAGGCCAGAGAAGATACTGGGGCATACAGGCACCAGCAGTAGAACTTCCCATGTGGAAGAAGGGCAGAGCAGGTGTATTTCATACTTTGTCCCACCTAGACGCAGGTGCTGACTCAGATGGAGAACCTGAATCAGTACTTCCCAAGATCCCTGCCACATCGTTGTATTGTGCTTTCAGAAATGCCCCACAGAGAAATACAAACAAGTACCTTGTCCTGAAAATGATAGATCATGCTGACAAGTCAAAAAGAAGTTTATGCAGTATTAAAAGCATCTTCCTGAAAATTCTTTTGCTGTATTGTCAGTCATTTTCTCACAGTTTCAGACAGTTTATCAGAAAATCCTGTTTGGAGGATAAATTGATTATATGTGAATTGACGATCTAACAAAATAAAAGTATGTGAAATGAGTGCTGTGTGGATAAAAAGAGTGCCTAGAGCTATTAAACAACTGTAGAAGGAGGACATACCTTCAGACTACAGCTATTTCTTGGCTCTAGTCAGAGTCTAAATTTCAGATGGCCCTTCCACATCCTCAGAAAGCATCTCCAGCTTGAGATGGGTCTTTCACTAAGTGGGTTCTACAGGTAGTCAAAAAGTGCACTAAAAAGTGCAAATGAAATTGTATTTGGGTTTGTAATTTTTTTTTTAAGGTTTTATTATGGTATGTGAAATGCTTATTGAGAAGGAACTTCTATCAATGGCTAGAAACTACTTAGACAAAGTGACTTTTCATCAGAGACTGTTTTTCTCTGTGCGGGTTAAAACATACCTACTTTGTCCATCTGTGTATAGCTTGTTTTGGAGATATAAGAACAAATGTGTAAGAATTTCTTCTTTTAGTTGTTGTTCATGTAGCATTTGTGCAGTTGGTCTATACGCAATATAGAATTCATAAGAACTCTCTGGTAGTGAAAAGATAGCTTACTAAGACTAGTTCAAGGTTTTAAAATGAATAATTTTTTCCATTTATATCCATGTCACCAGCTGCTTGTGATACATACCATCTCAGAACTATATCAAGCTATTTTTTTGCAGTGTTGAAGAAGCAAATAATTTTACAGAGTTTATGGAAAAATAAGAGTTGCTAGACAGGCAACTAGCTGGGTAGCCAGCATGGACCTTCAACACTGCTTGTTTATTTCAGATAAGAAATCTCAACAAGGTGTTAGTTCATCATCAATTTTCTTAAACTTCTCTTTTAATCTACAGATCAAGAAAGCAAGCACATGAAGAAAGCAAGGGCAAATGATAGCATTCTGGATATTTTCTGCAGATCTCTGAAAAGTACTAAATCAAAAGGAATCTTTCCACTGAGTTTTGTGAATTTTTAAATCAACCAGCCTACAACAGAAACCTCAAGTGGCACCAGCTACAACAAAGAATTATATACTTCAGTGAACAGCATCCAGCTGTTTGGTTTTTTTTGGCTAGAGATAGTAAAAAACTGCACACTGCCATTGCAATAAATCAGATAAGACTGAGCTCTTTTGCAATTTGTTTAGTTTTGGAGCCAAATTTTCAACTCCAATAAGTATTTTATATGTCAGTTGTATCACTCACTTTAGCAGCATGGTTCCTTGAAATAGTAATCATGTCATCATGTAAATACAGCTTGAATAAGGGAGGAAATATTTTCTAAACCCCTGAAAATTATTTTTAATTGATAAACAAGCATTATTTGCACAGTACTTCTGTTCAGTGGTCTTTCTAAAGATGAAGCTAAAAATGGGAAGTCTAAATTTGTTCTTATAAGAACATAAATCATTGACACCTACAGTCCTGGAGACACAACCAAAAATCTGTGGAGTAGGACACAGGATGATAATGCAGGGAGACATGAAAGTGGGCAGAGCTGTTCATGCCCTAGTAGGAGAGTCACCAGTGAGCAAGATCTGTTGTTTGACCTTCAGGAGCCTGTAAGAAGGGTGAGCAGGGGGGAATTTCCCCATCACTGATGACATTAACAGCCTGAGGGTAACATAAAATTGTGAGTTGTAGAATGACTTTCCTTCAAAGCGTTGTTGGCTTTGGGTTCATTGTATATGATGATAAACTTCTCCAGAATGTTTTTCTGTGGAAATGATTGTGCAAATAGATATATTTTATTGCATCTTGTTTAATAACATGGATCCAATCTGTGAAGAAGTACTGTCATTTACTCCTCATAATAGCATCTTCCAGAAAACTGCCATCTCCTTTATGAGCATGATCCTGCAGGCAAACACGGGAAAAAATAGTGTATCCAGCCATGAACACAGAGAAAACCTCGACCATCGCCAAGTAATACACTCCTGCATGTATCATTGCCCAAAACACTATCTATTGTATGACATATGTGTGCTGTGTATCTCCACGTACTCAGCAGACGCATGACTTAAAAGGAAATCCAATTCTGTACATGTCAGGATTCTGCAAAACCCTAAATGCATGCAATCAAAAGATGCTGGAGTGACAATAACTAACAGCCCTGGGTTAATTTAGAGACCCAGTTTACCCTACTAGCTTGCTCTCTATTTTGTAAGGTCAAGGTAATCTTAGACCTATGATTTAGGGGGAAATTTCATAAATGACACATTTGTCTGTGAGGTAGCAGTGAGCATAGAGTGGTGCAGGAGGTTCCAACCTATGTTGCGTGATGGGGAACTGATGCCTCTTTCATTTCGATTTCCCTCTGGGATGATATGACCAACATACAGCCACAGCTGGTTTTGCCATGGATCTAGGAATTACCCTGCTTAGTTCTGCAGGTAAATTTTTGGTATAGAACCTCCTTATTGCTTCCCAGGAAGAATTTGCTCAATGTGAGAGGGAACCTTGGGAAGAAAAGAGCAAAAATGGAAGCTGGAAGACTGGTGACCTTATTTTGCTATCTTGCATCAGGACCAGCTGCTACATAATGCACCCAGAAGTCTTATTTGCTGCTGTTGCTAGACCATTATGCTGGTTCTCACCTACTTCATCAGCCTACATACATCCCATCCATTGCAGAACTTGCTGTTACCACTTTTCTGTCCCACACAAGACAACAGAGAGGTGAGAGCTTTTGCCTGAATAGATATTTTGGGGTGAAAAGCCCACACCTTCTGCTAGGTCTGTGTTTTTTCTACCTCCAGATCATTTTAGACTTTTTTATCATTCCTGCTTCCCACTGACCAAAAAAAAAACCAAAACGCATGATCATTCCTAGATTAGTGGAGGAAGATAACTACAAGAACAGATCTGAGCTGACATTGTTTGCCCAGGAGTCCTGTTCAAGGACTCAGGTAAAACAGATGAATTAGAGACTGTTGGCTGGAGGGGTTATAACCTGCCTTGAGTCCACCCCTACAAAGTGGGTTTATTGGCTATTAACTTTCTAAAAGGACTCAGGGAATCCCAGAAAACTACAAATCAGTAGTTTTGATATCCCTACCACAATACTGAGGCACAGTGGGCCCATGGATAAATGTGGTGCACAAAAGCGTACTAAACATGATGTTAGCAACAGGATATACCACACTTCTTGGTTATACTGGAATTTACTAAAGAGTCAGTGAATATCCAGACAATGGGGAGTCAAAATAGCATCATGTCCTTAGATCTTCAAAAGAATCTCAGCTGAGTTTCACTGTGAAGCTACCAAAGAAGTTAAGCTATCAACGCTATAAGAAAGAAGTCACATAAATATGTAACTAGTTAAAAGATTATTTAAGGGGTAGGAATCAGTAAACAGTTCCTGAGAGGGCTTGCCTGGGGCCTGTACCATTTTATGTAGCCAACAGCAATTTGGGAAACAGGGTGAGCTGTGAAATAATTACGTTTGCTGATAGACTAAATTATTTAGCATAGCAGAGCAGAGGTCTGGCTACAGAGAACTTTTAAAGGACATCAAAATACTGAGTGACAAGGCGATAAAATGGCAGATTAAGATCAGTACTGATAATATGCAGGAATAGAGAGTAAGAACAGAATCAACATGCTACAGAAGTGATGCATAAAATGCAGCAACTTTCTGAGATTATGCTGTCTTTTCTTTTGATTTTTCCCCTTTCTGATTTTAAGTACTAGATAGTAGATATCTTTTCACTCCATACTTGCACATCTATTAACTCTCTCAGGCTGCATAGCTGGAAAAAAAATGTGCTGATCTTCAGTAAAAATGTCCAACACTTCTGCTATGTTTCTTTTCAGAAATATTTAGGGTAGCCAATAAAATTAATTTCACACTTAAATCTACTTTAGCTGGTGTCGTGGTTTANTGCTAACTTCAGAAAGTAGTGTTAATTAAAAGTACTGAGCTGAAAGGTAAAATCCCTGAACAGAATTAGTCCTATTTTCACCCAAACCAGGACAGCTGGAAATGCCTTTCTTACTAGGATATAGTGAAGAGAGACATAGAGGAGGAGATTCAGCACTCCCATGGATGTGAGAGAAGAGATGACAGGTTTTCATGTTAAAATTGATTCACCTCATCTGTATGGTATAAAACTGAGGCGAAAAAACGTGGTCTTGTGAAGGCTTATTTTTATGATGTTCATCTTTAACACTATATTCAGATTAACAGAGTTACGTGAGGAATGATTAATGCAGCTGTTCATTTTAAGCACCCCATAGAAATGGATCTCATAGCCTGACTGACATCAGATAGGGAAGAATCAGGGGTAGACCAATATAAGAAAAAAAAATTATTTGGATTCCTTTGAGGTAAATGATAGTACTGGTGAGTATCTGCAGTTTCTGGTGTCAGATTAACATGGAAATTCTAAAGATGCTTTAAAAATATTTCTGGTGTCAGATTAACATGGAAATTCTAAAGATGCTTTAAAAATATCAGGTTCAAAATAAGGAATCTTTAAAATAGGAAAACAACAACAACAACAAAATCCCAAACAAACAAACACACAAACAAACACAAACTGTAGACTTTTCCGATTATAGTCTAATAAAGTAGCTCCTAACCAGTTCAGGCTTTAAATTTAAAAAATATATTATTAATTTAATTAGGAGTAATGGGGAGACTGACTGTCTCACCACCAATAGCTAGGGAAATTTTAACCGTCCCTGTTAGGTTTCTAATTTTTCCTTCTTCTTCTCTTTCTCTTCTCTTTTTTCCTTTTCTTTCTTTTTCCTTTTCTTCTTTTTTATGTTTTTGTTTATGTGTTTTTTTTCTTGTAATAGAATTTGGTACAGCTAACTTTTCTTTCCTGGAGAATAGCTAGTCTTTTTTAAGTAACACCTCATGAAATAGCATGTGCATAGAAGGACACATTGACTATGCTAAATACATAGTGAGGTTTCCCACAGTTAGTCTTGGAATGGGAGAGATCCCTCAGCATTATTTCACTTGTATCTCACATGCATATACATGTCTGTGATGAGTACAAACAAGAACAGCTGTTTCCTTCAAAATCAGTTCAAGTCTCCAGGATTACTGACTCACTTTGTTTTGACTGTAAAATAAGGATATGAAGGTAGGTATCTTACACAAGGGGAGATAGCTGGGCCCATGGGAGTAGGAAGGGCTGCAACAATTGCAACTAAACTCATTGCGCTATTGCAACTACACTTAGGGCTTGGTGGGGTTCTATTTCTGGAATCTGCTGATTTAACTGAAGTTCAGGGAATAATTCACAAGGCAGGAATCCCAAGGAAAATCTGCCCCATTCCCCATCAGCCCAACCAGTGTGGCCCAGATAATTTGCTTGATAAACTCCTGAGGACCTGAGAATTTGGAAATTGTGTCAACTTTCCTCACCCAAATCCAAGTCTCTGAGACCGGTCAAACCTGAGCAGTCCCAGGCCTCCAGCCTGTACCCCTTGCACAGACCCCAGCAGTTGGGACAACTTCAATCTGGGCTCCATAACTTTAACTTGCAGAGAAATTTGAGTGAGTCTTTTATTTTAGCAACAAAGTAACAACATAGTCCAAATGATCAATACCTTCTTACAAGGAAAAATATGTTTCCTCATCAAGCAAGAACTTAAAGAGCTTGGGAATTTTAAACCTTTCTGACGGATTGCTTCAGACCTTGGAAAGGCAGGAGGAAATAAAACACATTTTTATGTATCAGAGAGGCCCAATCTTGTGTGACAACATCGAGCAAAATTAGCAATCTACTCTCTCAGACATTCTGGTGAATAAATATGCATGCACATATATTTATTTATGTATTCATTTATTTATTTAATATGCAAATTTCAAAAAATTTTCCAGTGAGAAATCCAAGGTTTTAAATAATATTCCAGTACAAAAATGTAGTCCTTGAGGTAAAAGCTTCCATACTACTATCTCCAAATAAATAAAAATACATCAGACACATTTAAATGATTCAGTACAAAAAATACAGAGCTTCTCAAAAGTCAGTGAATTGAAGTTAAGTCAGTGCAATATTTAGTCACATTTCCTGGAGCTGCTAAGTAGCCTGGTCTATTGGTAACTGCAGTGCATAACAACAATTACCAGCAATTAATCATCAATCACATAGTTCGGAAAAGTGCTTCTGCATTTGCTTATCTTTAAGCATGTCTATTTGCTTGATTTGGATTTAGATATGCTTAGAAGAAAGAGATATGAATATGTTTGCCTGAGTACAGAACTTCCCCATAGTGGTGCTTGCATCTCCATACCAAATAGATGAATAATGAGTCTAATCTTATCCCTCTCTTAAGACAGCAACAGATGGAAAGCTGGGCACAGTATCATGTCATTCATGATTTCCTTATGGAAACTGGGTAAACATTGTCTCGTTCTCTATTTTCAGGTCAACAAACATTTAACATATAGACAGAATTTTAAGACAAAGAAATTTCTTACAGAGTAGTAGGAGGTATAAATACTTTGACTGGTGTTTCTTTATAAATAATTATTTAAAATACTTAAATATTAATAAATAAATGTATAAAAACATAATTAAAAACTGTCATTAAAAAATGTGCATCATACCAAGATTTGCACAATAACTCTGTACAAGAGGCTATATGATGTCATTAGCATTTGCACTTCCTCTGACACTGGCTTCTTTTCCTTTTGAGAGAAGCTGAAGTCTCCACCAGCTTTTGTAAGACGCTGAAGAGCTCATTCACAGCTTTGCGCTGAATTTTCAAGTCACTCATCTGTTATAAGAAACAAGCGGAGTGAAGGTCATGCCAAGAGGTATAATTATTTATTGATCTCATCCTACAGGCTACACTGCTACCAGGGTAAACCAGACAGGCATTTGCAGTTTCCAATTATTCTAGTACCTAATTCCTACAACAAAGCCACTCTGTCAAAAGTTTTTAAAACTTTTCCACTTTCTGTGCTACTTTGCAACACAACACAGACCAGACATATTCTGTGAAACGGAGCTACTCTGTAGTAATTGCAATGATATGTGAGTTATCCACAAGCAGCTATTCCATGGGGGTATTGGCTGCAGACCTTTGCAGAGGCTGGTGGTTCGTGCTGTTGTCGCTCACTCAATAAGCTGAGTGCCTCCAAGTGCCATAGCAGGGTGCTACTTTTTTTTTACAGTTTCTAAACCACAGACAGCCATGTCAGTGGCAGCTCTGGTGGGCAGATAACACTGCAGCGTTGCTGGCACCTTTATGCCAGACTCCAGCAAGACTCAGGAAGGGCAGCCCCTGCTCCAACACCCCACGCCGCAGACCCACAGCAGCCCCTTGCAGCTGGAGATGTTAGATTTTCCAGTGTGAGCAGAGCCAGACGGGGGTTACCAGATGGGTTACTGAAGCACTACTGGCTTGAGTCACACTCAAATCTCAACTGGAAAATATAGTGTCATAAGCCTTGGAGGCAGAAGAAGAGCCTTACCTGAATCTTTGCCAGGTCCATGAGGTCTTTCATCTTCTTTAAGCCATCAGGAAGGCTTTTTTTCAGTGTATAGAGCTCCTCAGATATGTGCTTTACGTGTGCTTTTGACTTGTCAGCATTTGCAAGCATGTCCAAGTACATGGAAACAATCTGGCTCAGAATTATCCTTTTTTCATTTCTCTGTTGAAAAACAGTCAAAAAGAAATGTCTGTGAATGTGCACCAGCAGGAAAATGAAGAAAGCTAAAATGCAGCATCAAGGGGCTCTCACTGCCACTTGAAAAAGGATGATAAAGAAGATACTGCAGCTCATCTCTTGGGCTTGGGTGTACCTCAGTATTGGTTCACAGTGCAGCACAAAGCGCCTTGATCCTTATGGGAAACATTTTTATGGGGATGGTTTTCTCATTTTCAAGCTACCAAAGCAGCCGTTTTTGTTTGTTCTACCCCAGCTGGTTAAGCTGGCCCTGGAAGCTGCTTTGTACCAAAAAGGCCCCACAAATTGCCTGAGATGCTTTGTCATATCTGGTTCTGACTCACCTCTGTCCAGTTTGTCAGTTTCTCTGTAAAAACAGGTCCACCATCAGCTACATCTGCATGACTTGAGTTCTGTGACAAAGAACAAATGAATCTCTTATAAAAACAATATTCATCACAGGGCAAATTAGCATTCTCTATTCAAATGAGCAGCAAAAAAAACATATAACTATTACTATAACTATTACAATACTGTCACTTCTCTAAACACCAAATCACATTGGATGACTGCCTAGTATGAAAAATGGCATTAGACTGCTTTTCAGTGTCTTCTCCTGCTATAAGTGATCCAAACAGAGATATTTAGCACCATCTGTATTACCAAACACTCCTTGCAAGTTTCAATATTCACAGCTGAAAATTAAAAATCATAAGCATAACAACTGGATAGAAATTTGTCAGATGTCATTTTGGCATGTTTTCTGGTAAGCTGAAGTCCACTAGTATGTAGTCCATGGCATTGAATTCATCTAATCTTAGAAAAACCTCATGTGGAATAAAAAAACAATTAACTTTACTATAAAACTACGGTTTGTAGAATTGGAAAATAGCCTAAGAGCCCACAGGCAGATGTGGAGATATACAAGATAAGCAGGCTACCGAGAGGTTCACAGGGACAGAGTTTAACCATCAGATGTTAGCCATACACTGCAGCAGATTCTAAGAAAACAAAGAGCAATACAGTTCTCCTACTAAGGAAAGGTAAACTGAATCATTTCCTCTTCTCTGTGTGTCTTTTTTCTT
>VWZY01007195.1:8962-23800 GCA_013399075.1 Chloroceryle aenea | reverse complement strand
TTTTTTTTTTTTTCATTTTGTATACAACAGTCACTGTTTCCTTTATTGTCTGCCCAGTGATTTAAATATAGTGAGTGCAAAGGAAAAACTTGCAGTCTTGACAGAAACTTTGTAGGCTGATTGGCTCCCCATGCTGAGCACATTGCCAAAGCTTGTTTTGCTGTTCTTCTGAAAGGTCGGGAGCACCTGCTGTGGACCAGAGTTTTTAATGTCAGTGCAAGAAGCTCACCACGGCTCAGGATCTCTCTGACAGAGTTATATATGCCCAAGTGAAAAGCTCTCTGGTTTATGCTAATGATAAATTTAAGATATGATGACAATTTTACAGACAGTTTCCTGTCAATCTGCAAACACTGAAGTACCACACCAGGCTTCTTTGTGATTCTTCGACTGCTGAATTTCAACTTTCATATGTGCAAAATTCTGACAAAATCAGAGCTGGAAATAGGAAGAGACAAGGCTCCTGCTGTTGCTTTCATACATTTAAGGAGAAAAAATATTATTAACAGGTTTTCTTTTTGAGAATAAAAACTGTTAATTAGAACTGACTTTACTGTAAATCTCTTATCTCTATGTCTAATCCCATCTGAAGTCCACTGTGAACTGCTTTAATGCCTCCTAGGTGAAGACTGGTGAATTTACATTGCAGTTATCAAGTTATCAAAATTCTGTCTGGGAAGAAGTAATTCCCATGATGGATCATAGTCACAAATATGGAAACAGGATGGCTGGAGCATGCAAAAGAATAAGCAGTAGTAAACACCTCTGGGCAACACACTACTACTACTATGTTCCAGATGCATTTGTTAAAGCAAAAGTTATTTTCCATTTCATTTATATTGCTAATACTAAATCCCACATTAACATTGCTAACCTAAAACTGAAAAAGTGTCAGTAAATTGCATCTGAATAGAACTGAATCAGAATTCATTCATTCCTCATAAACTGCACTGAATTCTTCTTACAAAACATTCCATGTAATCAAAGGCTGAATAGAGGTGGGAGAAGCTCTTGTGAAAGCTTTTGTGCCCCTGAAATAAATGCAAACTTGTATACTAACCATGACTGTTGAAAAACTGAATCATGCTAGTGAAAGGGGTTAGCAAAACCAAATAAATTGTCCATATTCTTGCTTTAAAGAAAAGATGCAACCAAAAACTTTGTTCCACAGTTACCTTCTATTGGTACACAATGAGTATGTCAAGCAGTGTTCAAGTCTGGATTATATCTAAAGCACAAGCAGAAGGAGAAGAGAAATGCAGTAGAAGACCATACTTACAAAGTCAGCTTTCAGTTGGTCTATATCATTTTGAAGTTGAGCAAGATTTAAGCTATTTCCAAAATGTCCAAAAGAAATCATGATGACAGACAGAACAAACAAGCTGTAGGTATGGCAAGTCATTTTCTTGGTGATAGTTCAGTTAAAATTCTCAGATAATTTCTGGGAGATGTCAGCTCTAAGCAGCGAGCTTCAACTTCTAATAGTTAAATCTTCTATTAGAAGAAAGTAAACGAATGAACTTCATCTGCCTGTCAGTGGTATTTATACCTGGTCTTGTAATTTTTCATTTCGTCATCAAAGGCTGTGTATATTTAGACAAGATAGTGTAAGATAAGAACCCTTCAGTTTTGGCTAATCAAGGCAATCCCTCGAAAGCATCTTTCTTAAAGCATGGTCCTGGAAAAATTTTCAGTGGTTCGTCAATGGGTAACATTTACGTGTCAGGTTCTGAAGTTTCTCTTACACGTGGTTAGGGAAAAGGAGGAAATTATGATACTGGTAGAGTAGTGTGCATTGTGGCTCAAGAATATTTTTACACACAATCTGAAAAAAAATCATACTGTATGGTTAAAGGGTCAGTATAACAATGAACTCATTTATAGCATTCTTTTAAAGTAACCACTGAGATTGCCATAGCATTGTTCAGAGTCACTTAGATATCTAAATGTTCTCTCTACTGCAGTCCTTTTGTGAAACACTACTTGCATTCTTTAGATGGTCTAAAGTGCATTTCTGTTGCTTTCTCATTCTTCACCTCCAGATTCATAATAGGACCAGGGAAAATGAGGTTCCAGCATGGATGAAGTGATGCATCATATTAAATTCCTTTGTGGTCGTCTACTATCTGCAACAGCAGAGTATTTAGTACTCAAAACATTCATTTCTGCTTAGCAATAATTAAAGTTCCCACCTGCCCATTCGTTTCCACTGATGAGTGTAGAATATGAAAACAGAGAGACATGGATGAAGGAAGTCCAGTTTAAGAAGACAGACAAGATGGTCCCCAAGTGCCTACAAACCCCTGAAACAACTGCATTGAGGAGAGCTGTGGAAAATGTTTCTGCACAGGAACTGAACTCTGCTTTGATGGCTACCACAAGAAATGAGCTTACTGTGAGGAGTCTTATGAGTTATTTTAGACTGTAGCATATGAACACAGGGTAGGCAGGAACTTTCAAGGGAAAGAAAGAAGGAGCCCATAGGGAAAAAGAAAAGAGAGGATCAGGAAAATGGCACTTGTGGGCTCAACTTACACAGGCTGCAGTGGAGAATTTCTGTAGGTCATCAGAAGCAGAGGAGAATTAAACTGGCCCTCAACAGGTATGATTTGAGCTCTCCAGCACAACCCTGGGTGGCGCTTTGGCTTTGAGTGTTCTTTGCAAGAAGCTGGCCCCTTGGCCAGCAGTACCTCCTCTATCTCAGCAAATTACCACCAATGCCATCAAACATTTTTCATCTGCAGCTTGAAAGAGGACCTCCATCTGTGGAATAGATCCAGCCTACTACTATGACTACAAACAGGGAACTGCCATTTTTGCAGAGACAAGAACCAATCTCACCAGCAATGGCAGGCCCAAAAGCTGCATGCTAAATACCCTGGGAGCAGCAGTGTAGACAGATGGCACAAATCTCACAGCAAGTGCGGTACCGAACAAAACCTGGGGCTGGAATCTGCTTGGGGCAGTAGTGCTATGCAATGCCCATCTTGGGTTTAGTTTAGGAAATTAAAACTGTTTAAGCAGTAACTTTATTGTTGGAAGTGTTGACATGGAGGTGAGGTGATAATGCTATTCAAGGATGCTTCAAAGTGCTGTAAAAATGTAAAGTTATCGTGCCTGCTCATGGACTAAAAAATCTTCAAAGATCCCTTCCAACTCAAGCTATCCTGATTCTATGATTCTATGCTAGAAATTGGAATCATAGAATCATAAAATTACAGAACAATTTATGTTGCAAAATTCCTTTAAGGTCATTGAGTCCAGCCATTAACCTAACACTACTAAGTCCACCACTAAACCATGTTCCTAAGTTCCCCACCTACACATCTTTTAAATATCTGCAAGGATGGTGACAAAATGGATGTCCCACCAAGGTTCAAAGTGGACTCACAAATATCTGCACACTGAACAAACCTATTGGTAATGTTGAAACCTATGGATTTCTTTGCAAGGCAAGCACCACCATATGACATGTTGTGGCAGAGTTAAATGTAGTTTTATACATACAGAAAACAAACAAGCATATTTTAAAAGGTGAGAGACACATGCTGAGGCACATCAACTGACCATGAGCCTATGGAGCAATTCTTTAGCGAAGCATTTGAAAGGGGATGTAAAGTGGCAGGGGAATGATTTCTGTTACATATTGCACACTTTATGCTGTCAGAAATATACAACTGGAAGAGGGACTGGGTCATCAAGCCCAAATTTTGCCATTACAGAACAAATATGAACAGTATTTTTCTGATGATTTACTAAAGAGTATGCAAAAAATTGCTTCAAGTAAGGAGTTTGGGAAAGATTCTTTACTCAGACAGCTCAGTCTTCTTAACACGTTGAGGAAAAATCACAACACAACTGGACACAGCTAATTGCTGTAATTATCCAGACAGGCAGAAGATCTAATTCCAGGTGCTAGAAGATTAAGTCCATACCATTGCCCTCCTTTGCATTCAGCTATTCATCCAGAGGTTCTCCACTGGGTTAGGCTGCCTTGTTAAACCTGGCAGACACTCGTGTCATCCACAGTAGGCTGTGTCTCCCGGGTGGCCTCCATCTGTTCTCCCATTACTACTGAATTTTTAAAAATAACAGGAGGGTGAAATATCAGAAAGAGAGAATTTTTCAAACTTTCCTTTTGTAGATACTGATTAAAGCTTTGGGGGTTGATATGGATAATATTATCACTAGATCTCCTCACCTTTCAGAGGAGGTCACTGTCAAGCACACAATTTTGCAGGTAAAAAAATGGAAGCACAGAGCAATGGGATGATTCAGAATCATTCAGCATCTAGGAAGGGTCAATCTAGGAATACAAACAGGGTCTACTAGTCCCGTTGCAGTCCTTTGCTTACGAAGTGGAGCTACAATTATTGTATCATAAAATGAGGCAAAAAATTAAGCAAAGAGTAAAAAATAAGGAAGACATGTTGTCTGTATCTGTCATACTGAGTGTAGGTTTGATTTTCAGGTACCCTCTTCTGCCTCTGGATGGTAGATTCAGACCTTCTAATAACCTCCACATTTAAGTTCTCACACAAAAGGTTGAATGGTCTGTTGTAAATCATCAGCAGGGAAGAAATGTATTGTAATACAGAAATATAACATTCCTTTTCCAAATCCTTTACATCTGAATAAATTATTGTGTGCTTGAGGGGACTGAACACTCATCACTAACACAACCTCTTTCCCCCAGAACTAGTCCTAATAAAACTGAAAAAGGTGCCAGAATAGTACTGAAAAATCTTGCACTGCATAGAATTGGAGTGGTCCTCCTGTGTGGCTCCACAGTCACAGCTGGACTGTCATCTGTTCCAAACACAGTAGGAAATTAAACCAAGGCATTTTTTCATTTTGCTGACTGGAAGTCATCTAACTCTTCATGCAAAGCAGAGGTTTCACACCCTTCTGTTCAAACAACACCTTACACCAATTACCCAATGATGTCCTTGCAAAGTCATGTCACATTTCACTATGACCACTGATTAAAGGTTTTCCCTTTCATTTTTTGTTTTATGAATACACCTCAGCGTGCTGGCTGAGGGGTTAGTAAGAAACTGCCCTCACCAGCCCAGCAGATCTCTTCTAGACTTTCGTTTCTCTAAAACTCAGTGGCTTCCTCTGTTACCACTGCCCAAGGAAAGCAGTTCAGGGTTGGAAAACCCTCTCTGAGTTGTCATTTTGACCTTACATCACACTTCAACTCTTAGTCTTCCTTTCCTATAAAGCAGCAGAAATTATTCCTTTGACACCTCCTTCGCAACATTGGGGGTGGGTAAGGGGCATACGTGATTAAAGTTTGCATATGCGTTGTACCAGTGCTGTGTAATTACTGAATGCTATTCACATTACCACTATCTACAAAGCAGATATCTTGATAGTCAGGCTTCACAACTTTGCAGCTGACCCTTACAAGCACACTGTAAGACTAAATTTCTTCTCAACTATGAGAAAACCCCACCACTCACCTATGTATCTGGCTATGCTTCATAGGTGCTACACACTGTGGCGGATGTCGTTATCTATTTGTGACCACCGGATGTCTGTGATTTAGAGGATGGTCCCAATCATCATTAGGTATAATGTTGGTGCAAAACAGCTACTTTGTTTTATTAAAAAAAAAAAAAAGGTGCAGAGAAATGTTCTGAAATTCTCTAACTGAACTGTTTTGACATTTTTCTAAACAGAATATTCTATCCTGCCCATTCTAGACACTTTTGAAAATGCTGCTATTTGAGAGAACTGGAAAATCAGTTTTTACCAGATGAAATATGACACAGGGAAGACCATTTGACCTCCAGTATATACTCCCATCGACACGCAGTTTGCAATGGGAAAACATATATTATTGATCCCTCATTCCACTCACAAAACTTCTCATACAGATTAGCTACTGAGTCTTCCAAAGAAAGGGAAGGAAGAGGAAACTAATACCCAATGATGTCAGACATCTAGAGAGACAGGTGTGCAGATAGATTATGAGCTGACGGGTACAACTTTAAGTGATTAGAGTGTAACTTCAAGCTTATTAAAATCACGGTACCTTGACTGATATGTCATCTGTTTCATACTTCCTTCAGAAATTCAATTTTGGTAACTCCATGCAGGATGGAAAATGTTTATAAGTTGGGAAAACCTTTGCCCACAAAACACTAACTATTTTCCAGATTAGGAAGAGGAAGTAACAGCCCCCTCATGGTCTGAGTACTCATCCATTCTTTAAGAGTTCAAGCTTCTGCTTTGCCCAGGAAGAGGGTAACTGTTTATAGCTGTTCTGGACTGACCTTTCTTACAACCTATTGTGGGCTTGTTGGCCATTCCTAAATGTATGACTATCAGCACTGTATTGTCTAAAGACTCCAGTAATAGCATAATTTGCATATTCAGGACTCATGTTTGCATATATGAATTATTAAGAAACTGAGCTGCCAGTGGGAGCTAACCATGAGAAAGGCAGGTGCAATTCTAAAATGCTATTTTTCTCATAGTAAATTATGAAAAAGCGATGGCATTGTAGAAGACAGTGATGGACAAACATGGTGTATGCTTTTACTCTATGCTTCTACTGTTCAGAGTATTTTCATGTATCCAAAATCTATTAAAATCTATTATCTATAAATCAGAAGAAAATAAAAAATCTTCCTCAATTTTAGTTTAAGTCCGTATCAATGGAAAAGCAGCACAACTGTTGGCACAGCAGCAGCCCAAAGTATGGCTGCCATTGCATAAAATGCCTTCTGTGCTATAACCACAGTGTCTATGGGGTTTTTCACATAAAATCTTTCATTTTCACCAGCTCTTCTTCATTCTTCCAAGAAGAATAAAACACTTACTCATGAAAGTTTTCTATTTTCAGCACCATAAAATCCTTTGGTGGTACTTACTGCTGGTTCTCAGCATTATATCACACACCTTACAGTATTTCTTTCCTTTTTAAAGACCCAGCTTCTTGTCTTACATGATTCCATGAATCTCAGAGTTTATTTTAGACTTTTGTGGGTTTTTTTTCATTTTTTATCTATTTGTCTTTTAATCATTATGGATGCAGGGAAAAGATTGAGAAAATGAATTTCTAAAAGCTTAATAAAGCAAATAGAACAACAACAAAAAATTATTTAAATGTAGTTTCTTCAAGATTCTTCCTAAAGACCTTTGAAATACTTCCAACTAGGCTTTGTAGGCACTAGCAGCACCCACAACATTCATGTTGTTAATTTTTAATGTGATTCAGGCAAAGTTATCAAGCCAATGCTATCAGTACAATGTACTGACTTCAGATAAGGCACTCTGTGCCCTGGTGAATGTGAAGTCTAGAAAATAAAGATACATTCTATTAAAATAGTTCTCTCCGAAGTAGATCTTGCAAGGTTTTCTAATTCTTCCCTAATAGCCCTGCTCTTCATGAGACCAGCACACTAGTATTTCCATAACCTTTTCCAGAAATATTTCCATTAGTCTTAAGGTAACATTTTAATTCCCTTTAAGAGAACTAATTCATTAAGAAAACAATTCCACTGTGATTTGACCGATCCGTGTTCAGTGGTTCTGAATTTCTGCTGTTTCTTGTGAATATGTATGTACATCTCTATTTTTGCTGTACATTAACGGACAGGAAAAAAAATCACATTTTGCACACAGCATCTTTCCCCAATTCCCAGTAAATAAGAGTATGTTTTCCTCTATACTTTAACTTTCCATGCAAAGACCTCTGGTATTTTTGCAGTCTGCTGTTCACTTTCATTTTCACAGGATCAGCTCCACCTTCAAAAGAAGTCATCTGAAATTCTGCATCCACTATCTGTGATAATACCTTACACAGAGCACATTTTCAAAAGGACCATGTTATTTTTAAAGAGAGAAGCTCAGAGGATGCCAGTCTAGGATCATCTGTCAATTGCTGTATGTGCTGGATGAATCCAGTGAGAGATCTCCATTGACCTCCTCAGAGGCCAGCTTGCAGCCTCCTGAAGATGGCTCTGATGAAAATTCGTTGAAGAATGATAACATTGGAAAACACAGCCCCCCCAGTCAACTTAACACTTTCCATACATTCTCAGTACTATATCCAAATCGTATTTTTCATACTTTCAATCTGTCAGTAAGCCAGCCCCACTCATCTTCCTCCCATTATGTTTAACAAATTTTCTCTGTATCTTGGGGTTTTGTGATTCATTCTCTTTTTGTTGATTTTCTGTGTTGTGGGTTTTTGCGTGCATTGGAGCTTTCTGGTCTAGTTTTTAGAAAGAAATTCAAGTGCCATTCAAGATTTTGTTGTACAGTTGTATTTGTTTTCACAGTTTAAGTAACTTTAGCATACAGACACATTTCTTGTTGGAAATTAGTACTCATATTTAAAATATGAGGAGGAAAACACTAGTGAAAGCAATCCTGTAACATTGTAACTTCTTACTGAATATTCTAAGTTGAGATGTGAGCACCTGGGGGAAAAATCTAATCATTTTCACATGTTATCCCATCTACAATTTATAATTGTTTAATATCACATATGTACATGCAAACAAAAATGTGTAGGTGTGGGCATATCTTGGAGGCTAACTCAATGATCTTTTTCAAGCATCAGTAAGAAAATGTCCATTAAATGCTTCAAATCAGCCTGTAGAGTGGGTATGCTTTGTCATAACTATTTGGAAACATCCACAGGAGTTTTCCATGTTGCAGAAATCTGCGTGATGCAATCCTTTCTTCTAAAACAATCCAGGAGACAGTTTGGTGGGGATTTCCCTTGCCCACCACTCTCTTTATTGCCATTCATAATTGTGTGACTAAGCAAGCCAGTCATCTTTATTCAAGAAAAAAGCAAATCAGTATGCAGAGTTGGTCCTACCTGCCTCCAGAACACTTATGAGCAGACCAGAAAGTCAGGCATACAAGCAATACATCCACAAATGACATATTACTTAGAACTAGACTTCTTGAGAGAAATTTGCTTGCAAAGACTTTCCAGTTAGATTAAGAATTTAAAGTGAAAGGAGAAATATGCAAGACCTTTGCTTTTTAGTAGTTAAAAAATGAAGATGTGCTTCACACCCTAAGTACATTTCCTCTCCATCTCCACAGGAAATAAGGCTGCCTGTAGAAGAGCTACTGTGGGTCGAGTGTAGATGCGCTTTATTTCAAAGTCACGTATCTTTTTTTTTTGTAAAGGCCTGGACTGAAAACTATGAAGTGTTCTGAATGGACACCTTCTAATACGCTTTAGGCGACGTAAAGATTTATAGCCAATAATAAATACTTAAAAGACAAAAAAAAATGGGATTACTAAGGTTCTGTTGCATTTTTTAAGTGGTTAAGGGGTTTCTTCTTCCAAAATAAAATAAAGCAAGCTTCTAAAAAGACAATAAAACGAACAAATATTGGATATCAAAACAAAATCTCAAGTAGCATACTTTAATGTAATCAAAACATAAGTGTCATAACAGGCTGTGCTGCTAATCTTTTTTCCTAAGCAAATGAAACTTACTCAGTTTCTCTAGAAGTCAGTTCTTTCCTTGTCAGTAACTTTTGAACCAAGTCAGCAATTTAATGCACATATGAGATACTCAAAAGTCATATAGCTTAGCCCCTGCCCCTTTCATTAAAATTGACAGCTATGCAACAGCAAGTTTATTCTACTGATCATGGACCATGTGTTGTTATGTAAACCGTCTAAATGATTTGATTACCCTGAGGAGGGAAATAGTCTTGTGAACACAGATATTTTCTGAACACAGATTGTCATGAAAGCTTATTCATGTCATCAATTACTCAAGTTGTAGTTAATATCTAGGAAAGTCTAGGAAAAACTTTCAAAACTTATGAAAGAAAGTTATGATGTTACCCTCCCACTTCAACTAATTTTATTATTTCATATTAATGTGTACAGGGCTGTGGACTCTCACTTCATCCTTTTTCCATACCTCTGACTGGCCACATCAACCTATTCTGCGCGTATCTGTGCAGCAAAATCAAGGGAGAAACTGTAGCATGTGCTACACAAGCAGGGGTTATTTTATTTTAATCTATCTAGTGTGGATATCAGTAGCAGAGGAGCTATGATACAAGAGGCTTCAGCTGTGGTGCACTGATCTCCATCTCCATATACAAAGGCAAAGTAAAATAGTCCTTGCAAAGTTTTGCAAAAGCAGATATAAAAGGTTAATTTCAATTACAAAGGGCTTTGACTTCAGGCACACCAACTCTGGTTTACATCAGCATGCTTGAAATGTTCTCACCTTTCCATAAGAGATTTTTCCTCTGCAAAACTGGTAATTCTGGTTCAATAGTTGCTTTAAAAGTACCAAAAGAAATTTTAGATTAGTTAATATTTTTTTCCCTCCTTTTGTTCAAGGCATGGGAATTTTAAAACAGTCTCCTGATCATCCCACTCACTGTACTTTGGGTTGCTTTGAGAGCACTCTTGGAGCATGTTCCTTTCAGGTAAAATATAACCAGAAGGTGTTTTCAGAAACTCATCTGATATTATCCAATTCTTAACAGGAGCTCAGGCCACAACAGCCATCAATCCTGTCATGCCATCATCATGTAAAGAATAGACCATAAGGAAAAAGTTCATACAGGTTAAGACTGGGCTGGATGACTGTATACATTGTAGCCCAAAATTAAACTGACAATCTCAATTTTTAATATGGATGGGGACATTAAAAAGCATTGGTGAGTGTAGTAGGTGAGGCAGATCATTTTGAGCGTTGCTGACACAGAAAACAGAAGCAAAGTTAAGATGACTGATAGCAACAGGAATTGAAACAATATCCTCTAAGGCAAAGGCAAAAGCAGAAGCGAGAAGGTGAAGTAAAAGGTTTTCCTATCAAGGAAACAAACCAAACAAACTGGCACAGAAAAATGTGGTTGCAGTAGGGAGAAATTTTAAGCAATCTGCTGAATGAGTGGCAGCACTTTCAGATTGGAAAACAGCAAATGCAATAGCTGTCATTAAAAAAAAGAAAAAACAAGTAAAGCATAAAGAGATACGTTATCTGAAGATTGGCATGCAAGACTTTAGAACAAATTATATAATAATTATCTGATAAAGACAAGGAGAGAAAAGAATAAGGAAAGAATAAAATGCAGCCTGGGTTCAGTCAAAAGCAGATTGAAGTGAGAAGAACTTGATTTACTGAAGATGGAATTAATAAAATACAAGGAAATATGTCTGTGTAAGTGCCAGTCCATGTGTTTGGCTTCTAGGCAGAAACTGGGAGACCAGACTTTGGGGGATTATGATCTTGTGATGCTATTCCTCATCACAGAAACAATCAAGGAAATTGTGCGATGGAAAGGATGCTGTGAAGGTATATTTCTAGAAGAGGGAGGACGGGAATAAAGCCAATGTACAGTTGTGAGTTAACCCTGTGATATATAGATGAGGTCCAAAGAAAAATGGTCCAGACAGCAAGTAGAGAACTCCTGTTTTATAAAAGAAGTCTAGAAGAGTTTGGCTTGTTCAGTTTCAGAAAAACGAAGACTGAGAGAAGACATAATTGTTATCTGAACTTCATCAGAGTGGAGAAACAAAAGATTCAGTGTCATGTAAGCTAACGGAATAAATTGATACTAGACAAAATGTCTGTCAATTGACCATGAGTAACCTTAGACCTGAAAATGGAAGACCGCTGGCTATCAGAGCATGATATTCTGGAACAGCCTTCCCAAAAGAACAGGGAAGTTCAGAGGTACAAAACTTCTTCAAAGCATCCTATTCCACACCTGAGTGGATGCAACTTACAAAAAGCTATAGTTTCCATTTACAGTCTTAAAAATGATCATTTTTAGCAGTTGGTCTGGTGAGTGGCTGTCTTATTGATAGTGTCAGGCATTTCCTGGATTTCCCGATTTTAATACTGAAGAGACAAATCTTGATGTGCTTTCTACTATTTGACTAGAAGAACTTGGTGTTTCTTATGAAGTCACTTTTGTCAATAAACTGCAGTCTGGTTGATTTTTTATCTGCCTTCTTGTGGATTGGATTGAACTGATATATTTAATGTCTTGTCTTTACCAGAGGGCACATTTTCTTATAATTCTCCTTTAAATCCTTTGCAATATTCCCGTGTTTCAAACAAATTAAAAGTTGGAGCAGAGTCATAAAACCAATAGTGAAATCACATGCAGAAGCTACATCTTTCTGCTTCCTCTCACTAGTCCTCATTCATGGATGAGTTGAGCACCTATATTAATTATTTTTTGCCATAGTACAACAGGGGCAGTTTATAAGAGTGGCTTCTTCCCTTCCATCTGTAAAACCTTCACTTGTTTTTTCTCTATACAGAGGAATAAGCACCAAGACCTTGCTCTCCATGGTCTGAAATCAGATTGTGTTGAACATATCTATCACCTGAGCATGGTTTTTATCAGTAAGATAGTCACCTCAATCATTCTTTGGTATCAGCAGGCCTTTTGGGGAGTAGAGGGCATGCAAGCCCAGGCTGCTGGTCTCAGAGTAGCTGATCACTGACTCAAACCACAGCCATGAACCCGCTGCAACATGCCTTCTTTTTAGCCATTTGCAACCTTGCAATTTACTCCAAACTTTGAATGGCTTTGCCCAAGTGGAATGGGAAATTTTTCTAAAAACCCCACAACATTTCATAGTGAGAAACCCTCTCCCATTCCCACACTGACATCAAGGTTGACTCAAAATACCAGAAATAGCCTGAAACTGAGAAGTGGCACAGCCATCCTGTCGCAGCTCCCCTCCACGCAGTGGGGGAAGAAGGGAACAGGGGAGCCTCCCAGGATTAGGAGTTACGGCTCGTACCCACCCAAGAAACTCAGAATTGATGGCTGTTGTAGGCTGCCTTTCTCCAGCCACCACCACGGCTGTTGTCCGCCAGCTTGGGATTCACATGTGCAAGCCCTCATGGGGCATGTCATACGTGAAACACTCTTTCCCCGGTTGCGGGAAGAAAAACAGGTTGCCTTTTCCACTGACAACCTGTGGTTTCTCATTCACAAAAAAAAAAATTTCCTCACATCTAGGAGGCTCGATTGTAAATAGTTTTATCAAGTGACTAATTTATCGCGCCTGTGGTTTATCTCTGTGAGCTTTCTTCATCACTTGGAAAGTGCTACTGGTTGTTCCCTAATCATTATACAAGAACAGAGAAAACATTTACACTGACATGACAAAATTTTTCTAGGAGACGTCAGTGGGTTCTTTGCTCATGGTTGGGGACAACAAGCTGGGCTGGCACAAACCACTTCTTTTATGCGGGGAGGGAGAAAGCAGGAAATAATTGATGAAGCTTTATTAAAAAAGGACACAGGCTACTGAGCTTCACCTTCAATGATAAAACCATCAGGCTGTGTTTTGCTGTTAACTACTGCTCACCAATTCTTTAGGAGAAAGCAAACAAGCAAACAAAACCCTCTCTGCACCTTTGTATCTTCAAGGAAGTTACTTCCTTCTCGTCAGCACTGTCTAAAACATGGCTGCACCATGAGTACCAAAACAATTTACATGAGTAGCACGGGGGTAAAGTGGAAGGAAAATCATCCCTTAAAGTTAATATGATATGTGTGCTAATAGCCTAAAACTCTGTTCTTATGTTGTGCGTGTCAAGGTCTTTTTGAGGCCTTAAACAGAAGAAAAACATAATAATTGATTAAAAGTCTGTTTGAAAAGCAAAACCAAACCTGCCCACTATCTTAGTATCTATAGCAAGTATATATACCTTAGAATCTATATACAACCTCATTCATAGTCTGACAATGTCATTGTTTTCTCTGCAGCTCCAGCTGCTGGAAGATCCACTCCTTGTTGTCTTTAAATAGATTTTTTTTTTAATGTTGTGATGGTTTTGGCTGGGACAGAATTAATTTTCTTCATAATAGTTGGTACAGTGCTGAGTTTTGGATTTGGTGTGAGGATAATTTTAATAACACACTNACACAGGCTACTGAGCTTCACCTTCAATGATAAAACCATCAGGCTGTGTTTTGCTGTTAACTACTGCTCACCAATTCTTTAGGAGAAAGCAAACAAGCAAACAAAACCCTCTCTGCACCTTTGTATCTTCAAGGAAGTTACTTCCTTCTCGTCAGCACTGTCTAAAACATGGCTGCACCATGAGTACCAAAACAATTTACATGAGTAGCACGGGGGTAAAGTGGAAGGAAAATCATCCCTTAAAGTTAATATGATATGTGTGCTAATAGCCTAAAACTCTGTTCTTATGTTGTGCGTGTCAAGGTCTTTTTGAGGCCTTAAACAGAAGAAAAACATAATAATTGATTAAAAGTCTGTTTGAAAAGCAAAACCAAACCTGCCCACTATCTTAGTATCTATAGCAAGTATATATACCTTAGAATCTATATACAACCTCATTCATAGTCTGACAATGTCATTGTTTTCTCTGCAGCTCCAGCTGCTGGAAGATCCACTCCTTGTTGTCTTTAAATAGATTTTTTTTTTAATGTTGTGATGGTTTTGGCTGGGACAGAATTAATTTTCTTCATAATAGTTGGTACAGTGCTGAGTTTTGGATTTGGTGTGAGGATAATTTTAATAACACACTGATGTTTTAGCTGTTGCTAAGTAATACTTACCCTAAGTTAAGGATATTTCAGTTTCCCATGCTCTGACAGTGAGCTTATGCATAAGAAGCTGTGAGGGAGAATGTCCAGGAGAGCTGAGCCAAGCTAGTCAGAGGGGTATTCCATACCACAGAATGTCATGCTTAGTATATAAACTGAGGG
This sequence comes from Chloroceryle aenea, assembly GCA_013399075.1. Classification (NCBI taxonomy): domain Eukaryota; kingdom Metazoa; phylum Chordata; class Aves; order Coraciiformes; family Cerylidae; genus Chloroceryle; species Chloroceryle aenea. The sequence continues at coordinate 9,085 of VWZY01007195.1, read as the reverse complement.
CAGCTGGCTAGGATGATCACTTCTTGGGCATCAGTCAGCAGGGGGTGAAAATCTGCTTTGTGCATCACTTTTCTTTGCCTGGGTTTTATTTTGCTCTCCTTTTTTTTTTGTTACATTAATTTT
>VWZY01007194.1:148245-158700 GCA_013399075.1 Chloroceryle aenea | reverse complement strand
CCAGCCCCACCCTGATTTCCAAGGAGGCATTGGCAAAGATGGGGGAGAACCGGGATCCCACCGTTCTTCCCATGAGGGGTGGTTCTGGAGGTCTGAATCCCACCCTGCTCCCCATGGGAGTGGGCTAGTTTTGGATACCACCCCATCCTACTCCCTGTTGATGCTCTGTGGGGAGGGGTGGGTTATGGATCAGGATGGNGATTTATTTATTTTATATGCATGTTGAACCTCTGGTTAGTGGGGTGGGTTTGGTTTGTGGTTTTTTCCTCCCTTCTGTGCTGCCGCTTCCTGCATTCTCCAGCTGAAAAAAACCTCTGCAGAATGGGGATTATTTTATTTTATCCCCCCCAGCTCCTGCTTCCCCTCCTTCCTTGGCAATAGCAATTTAATCAACCCTTCAGTGACCTCTACAGATAAACCCACCACTGCCGTGCTCTAGGACCTCACCTGGTACACGTAGCTGGGTGAGCTTAAGCAGGGGGTGGTGGTAACAAAAAATAAGTAAAAACGTTTTAAAATTAAATTAAATCAAGGCGCTTGGCGTGAACTCTCGGGTACCTGTGAGCAGCAGGTGGCTTGGGCAGAGCTACACCTCTGAACCAGGTTGTCAGGAGGTTGTGATACTGTTCTTCGTGACACCAGGCCAGCATCAGCGGCTGTCCTGGTGCCGTTGCTATTCATGGATGGGGTGGGGGGAGGTTGATCTCTCCTCCATGAAACGTCTCCCCCGGGTGGTAGCTGCAGCTGAATGAGAATATACCACATGATCATTCGAAACCTGGCATGATTGCACCTCTCTGAGAATCTGTCGCCCGTGCTCAAGAGCAGGTTTCTTTGGTGCCAGGGGGAACTGATGGGCTCGTGTGATCCTGGCATCTCTGGCTGGTGCAAACTGTCCTCGCTGATGACTTTTTTTTGTCCATTTTGACTGGGGGGAAAACCAATGGGAATTGATATTTGTCATTTGGGGATGTGAATGAGGCCAGGAATGTGAGACCTCGCCTTTCACTTATGAGGCATGAGCTCACAGTGGTTAAGAAATGCCTCTTGTCACACTGTCACAGGTGATTGTTCTGCACTGTCCAGCTCTTCTTATTTTTGGAAGGGTTAGACTTGACATTTCTCCCCACTTTGCTTAGGATGGGTGTGAGATGGGCGGGGGCTCAGGATGTCTGGTGGTGTTACCCTTCCTCCAAACATCTCCCACAGGGTTCTGTAGATTCTTGACCACTGGTAACTTCTCTCTGGCATCTCTTGGCTACTAAGGAGCAACAGATTTGGATTATTCTTCCTCTGTGCTGGAGTTTAGAGTCACTGATGGCTGCATAACCCTGGGGGTGGCTTTTCAAGTCTAAACAACTCTCGAATGTTTAATCCCAATGATTTCAGTTATGCAAATAGGGAGAGATTTCTGTGCTCTTCTTTTGGGAAGAAAGGCAGATATTGAGGTCCTTCACCTCTAGGGAAGTCTAAAGGAGCCACTGATGGAGTATTTCCCACCAAAATCTATTTTTTTCCCACTGTAGATAAAGACAAACGAAGGTCTGGTTTGTCTGTGAGCAGATGGCTTCATGTAGCTCTTTTCAGAGGAGCTGGGGATGGGTTCAGAGGAGCTTTTCAAAGGAGGCTGTGAGTGAGATGTCAAGATTCGTCCATGGTTTAAAAAGAAGAGAGCAAGCGACCTCGCTGGCCTCCTGGTGAAATTAATATCACTGATACAAAGGTGCCCCAAGAAGCGCTCATGGCTGAAGTTCTGTCATTTATTGTTAATTTTGTTTGAGGAGCCTGGAACTGGTGATTCATGGTTGTATTCTACATGGCTTAAATTAGGTTGCTGACCATCTTAATAAGAGCAGTAGAAATGCCCCAGTCTCCTGTAACCTGAAGCAAGGGGAGGCTGGAGGTGCAGCCAGTTGGCCAAGAGCATAGAGCTTCACAGCTTGCAGCTGAATCAAAGGTGAGTGAGTAGATGCAGGAGGACTTAAGGGTGCCAAATCAGGTGCTGGATGTGTCTTCACTGGGAGGGTCCCACTGTGGGACTTGCTGTTGAGGTATTGTGAGAGAGGAGGGGTTGGAATCGGTTGGAGAAAAAAACCCAACCCTTCATATTGTTGACTCCAACTGTAAAAGGTTGGAAGGAGAAGGAGGCTGCTGGAGGTCTCTTGAAGGTTCTCCAAATCCTACCCGATGTTGTGTTTCACAAAGGCCCTGATCCCCATGATAGTCAGTGTCTGGTGGTGGGCTCATGGGGTTTGTTTTGGGTTTAGGAATTTATTTTGGCGGATTCACAGTTTTTATATGGATTTTGTGGGACTCTATCTTTAGAGCTGTGGACTTCCAGTGGTTGAAAGTTCTCTCGGGTTGTGATATCTACAAGCCTTCTCTCCCTTAGGACATCATGACTCTCCAAAATCCTGAAACCTGTTCTGGCAGGATCATAGAATGGTTTGGGTTGGAAGGGACCTTCAAGATCATATAGTTCCTACCCCACTGCGGCGAGAAGGGACATCTGCAACTAGAGCAAGTTGCTCAGAGTTCCATCTAGCCTGGCCTTGAACATATCCAGGGAGGGATAAGGGATGTCTAATGAGGAATAAGAGATAATGTCCAGGCTGCATGTTGCATGTTTCCTGAACTTTGCTGTGAATTTTTTCTTAGAGAGCTGATGGAGACTTGTTTGCTAAAATATTTTTTCTCAGACTGGACAAAGCAACAGAAAATCTTGTCTGATGGACCAATGTGACCTTTCCTTAGTAAGCAGGTGTTGCATCATAGAGATGTAGAATGGCNTGATAGTCGGTGTCTGGTGGTGGGCTCAAGGGGTTTGTTTTGGGTTTAGGAATTTATTTTGTCGGATTCCCAGTTTTTATATGGATTTTGTGGGTAATTTTTTTTTTTTTCCCTGCTGTCCTGTTGGACCAGGAGCTGCTTCTTACCCTGGTTGTGACCACAAAGTGAGGTTTATGGTTAGTCCAAGATGTCTGATGTAGCTTTTAAATTTAATAGTGATGCTGGACATACTCTGGACCATCTTTATTAGTGAAGATAGATTTTATGTGTGCTAATGAACCTGGCAGAAGGTTCTTCCTGGTCTATATTGGGAATTTTGAACCAGGGCTTGTGGATTACATTATAAGTGGTGAGATGGCACCTCCTTAAAGCAAGAATAAAGGGCTTAGATCTGCTTGTGGGGAAAGCTGATGGGTTGGAAAAGGTGATTCTAGGGTTCCCAGGCACTTTAAATAACGTAGTCAAACACCAGATCTNCCTGGCCTTGAACATATCCAGGGAGGGATAAGGGATGTCTAATGAGGAATAAGAGATAATGTCCAGGCTGCATGTTGCATGTTTCCTGAACTTTGCTGTGAATTTTTTCTTAGAGAGCTGATGGAGACTTGTTTGCTAAAATATTTTTTCTCAGACTGGACAAAGCAACAGAAAATCTTGTCTGATGGACCAATGTGACCTTTCCTTAGTAAGCAGGTGTTGCATCATAGAGATGTAGAATGGCTTGGGTTGGAAGGGCTCTTTCAAGCAGGGTCATCTAGTCCAACCCTCCTGCAGGGAGCAGGGACATCTTCAACTAGAGCAGATGGCTCAGAGCTCCAGCCAACCTCACCTAGAGTGGTTCCAGGGATGGGGCATCGACCACCTCTCTGGAAAACCTGGGCCAGTGCAGCTCCTTTCTAAGGATAAGCCTGATGTTCTTGAGGTAGAGCTCCAAGAAAGGAGTTGTCTCAACTATTCCAGCAATGTCCTGTAGTGGCTTCTCCTCTTCCAGGTCAACTGACTACAACCATTACTTCTCCTAAGTCAATCTGCTCTGGCTCCTCATTCTGCATTTAGGTTGGTGAAGCCTAAGATCCAGGGCAATTTTTTTCTGTGTGAGCTAGTCTACCTGGAAGGTAGACTTTAGAAAGCAGACATTGTGTGTCATCTGCAGGTTATCTTGGTTTGAGACTGATTTGGACAAGGCTCAAGCCCTCAAACCATCTTAGCAATGATATTAAGACCAAAGACTTGTGGTGTGCTGTTCCTCTTCTGAAAGATGAAGATTTTAGCAGCTTCCCTCTACAAGATTTCAAAAAAAAAACACAAACAACCCAGCCAAACAAAATCTTGACCCAACAACCTTTAAACAAAAACCCACAAACCAAAACGAAACCACAAAATGCAGCTGGGAAGTCTCTGGGGACTGGGCTCATTGCAGGAGTTAAAGTTATGTCTAAGTCATCTGTGGGTTCCCCAGTGACACAGCTGATCTGCGGAGGAGCCAGGCTCTGGGGCACAGATATGAAATAATCCAGTTTAGGGTGTTAGGCTCTGTTTTTAACCACTGTCAGTGTACGGCAGCATTTTCTTATGGCACTTTTATTTGGACGTGTTGGCCCCAGATCAGTGAGAGCTTGATTTTAACTGCTGGTTAAGATCACTAGCAACATTACGATGATTTCTTCCCTTCGATCCTTGGATAATAATAAATAATAATTATTTATTGTTTAAAATAATTCCTTGCTCCTGTCAGCAGCAGTTCTTCCTCCTGCGCTTTTGCTTCACTGATTATTTCCTTACATGCTCTAGATAACGCATTGAACCCGGACCTTTCCCTCCTTCCTTCTCTGCCTCTTCTCAAAAATAAACATTTTTCTGCTGTACTTTTTTATTTTTATTTTTCCACTTCACAACTAATCCAGGCTAGCTATTTTTAATTCGAGTTGCCAAGAAGCAAACGAAGGGATAAATGTCCTCCAGGTGCCAAGGGGATGAAGTTGAGCACTCTTGATAGTATCTGCTCTATGCCCTCGGAATTAGTTGTTACTCCTTAAACTCTTCTCAGTAACATCCCCACCCCTCCCCCCGCCAAAAATGAAGCTGTTTTTGACTCCAGTACTGAAAGAACCACATTGTGCTGGTACAATGGGAGGTGCCTCAGTTCTCAAATTCTTCATCCCTCGCTGTTTCTCTGACCTTAAGAGATCTGGTTGTATTTATGTTGGGGCTGCTCCCGCCCTTTAAAGCCTCCTCACCAACAGTGCTGATGGATGCTCAGTTTTTAGGGAGCCAAAGACATCGCTTTGGATTTTGGGATCATCCCAACTGATGGACAGGCAACTAGGGATACTCTTCGCACTGTCAAATGGTAAAAAAAAAAAAATTAAAAAAATACTGTTTTCAAATTGTTAACGTATTTTTAAACGCTAAATGTGAAGGAGACAGAAGTGGGCAGTGAGGGTTCATTAACTCCGATGCGGAGGAGCCCAGTGGTGTCATTTTAAGAGCAGAAACCTCTCTTCCTAGGGTGAAAGATGTGGAAATTTTTGGATTCTTGATTAACGTCTCATCAAACGTGAGGCAAATGAGGCTTGAAATAGACCATCAGAGGGAGAAGGGTTCGGTTGTTGTGTTTTACGGAGAGTGTGAGCCTGGGAGGGTTTAGTCCTGCACTGGATTTTGATTGGAGGTTGTGTTTCTGGTGCGGAGCAGAGCTTTTGGTCTTCTGGCTTATGCTTAAAGTTGATGGACTTGTTAGAATACAGTTTGGCTGTGAAGAAAACCCCTTGAGTCTAAGGGATGGGTGATCAGTGGTATCTGGGCTTGAATGGGACACAGAGGAAGGGTGCATGGAGACTGGTTGGTGTCACAGCCTAGGATCATAGAATCATTGAATGGTCTGAGTGGGAAGGGACCTTTCAAGGTCATCTCATCCAGCCCCCTGAACTGAGCAGGGACATCTGCAGCTAGAGCAGGTTGCTCAGAGCCCCAGCCAACCTCACCTGGAATGGTTCCAGGGATGGGGCATCAACCACCTCTCTGAGCAACCTGTCCCAGGGTCTCACCACCCTTAGCATCAACAATTTCTCCCTCTCTCCATTCTGAATCTCCCTCTTTCAGTTTAAAACCATCACCCCTTGTCCTGTCACAGCAGGCCCTGACAAAAAGTCTGTCCCCATCTTTCTTCTAGGCCCCTTAAGTCCTGAAAGACCACGGGAAGGTCTCCCTGGACCCTTCTTTTCTCCAGGCTGAACAACCCTAGTGCTGTTCCCATTGTACAGATGGGAAGAGAAGAGCCCTCAGTGTGGTGCAGTAAAATAACCCCAGTTCTTTGGGCCAGGGCTAGTCTGGCCATCACTCAGTCCCCTTCCTCTTTGCCACTGAGACAGTAGAAAAAATTCTCTGACCTGAAGTTTGGTGCCTTCTGTAGGTTGCAGAAACTACATGTTCCTGGCCCATTCATGCCCCTGTGAGATGCAGGCAGTTTCTGGGCTGCCTCTTCCTGAGGTGATGACATTTCTCTGTCTGCCTGGTTGCATTTTTATTGATCTTCCCTCTCCACTCTGCGCTCTGCTTGAATGTAAATGACTTCTATGGGCAACGTGTTTGGAAACCGGAGCTTTTTACCATCCAGGGAGGTTACGGACTCTGCGAGTTGGAGCTATAGTATTATGATTTTTATTGATTTTCCTGTAGTGCTCCTTGCAAGCCCCAGAGTACTTTGAGCGAGCGATTGAGAGAGATCATCACATTAGATGGGAAGGCACAGTTGCTTATTGAGTGTGACATGGCCGTTTCCTCTCTGGAGGAGGAGGATGGACAATGGGGTGTGTTTAAGTAACACTGGAATTCAGGTTGCTAGATCAACCCACAGTCTCTAGGGTGTTGAGATAAATAGAATCATAGCATCAATGAACCCCAACTCTCTCTGCCTGTCCTCACAGCAGAGGGGTTTCAGCCCTCAAGAGCATTGTTGTGGCCTACTCTAGACCCACTCCAACAAATAGTGCCTTTTTGACCTCTAAATCTTCTAAACAACTACAAAGGAAACAGCGAGCGCCTGTTCTGGCACCCTGCTGAGATGTAGAGCTACACCTTGCCTCCACAGGGAAGATAGTACTTCTTGAAGACCTGGTCCCTATAGATTCATAGGATACCAACTTGGAAGGGATCTCAAGGTTCATCAGTGCAAGGGGTGGTCAGTTAGTGGAGCCAATTAGTGCAGTGAGGTGTTGTTGGCATCTCCAACCTTGGAAGTACTGGACATGGTCATGGACAGCCTGCTCGAGCTGATCCTGCTCAAGCAGGTTGGTCTGAACTAGATGATTTCCAGAGGATCATAGAATCCCATGCTGGAAGTGACCTCAAGGATCACCTGGCCCAACATTTCTTGGCCAAAGCCTGGTCTAGACAAGCTGTCCCNGGAGGATGGACAATGGGGTGTGTTTAAGTAACACTGGAATTCAGGTTGCTAGATCAACCCACAGTCTCTAGGGTGTTGAGATAAATAGAATCATAGCATCAATGAACCCCAACTCTCTCTGCCTGTCCTCACAGCAGAGGGGTTTCAGCCCTCAAGAGCATTGTTGTGGCCTACTCTAGACCCACTCCAACAAATAGTGCCTTTTTGACCTCTAAATCTTCTAAACAACTACAAAGGAAACAGCGAGCGCCTGTTCTGGCACCCTGCTGAGATGTAGAGCTACACCTTGCCTCCACAGGGAAGATAGTACTTCTTGAAGACCTGGTCCCTATAGATTCATAGGATACCAACTTGGAAGGGATCTCAAGGTTCATCAGTGCAAGGGGTGGTCAGTTAGTGGAGCCAATTAGTGCAGTGAGGTGTTGTTGGCATCTCCAACCTTGGAAGTACTGGACATGGTCATGGACAGCCTGCTCGAGCTGATCCTGCTCAAGCAGGTTGGTCTGAACTAGATGATTTCCAGAGGATCATAGAATCCCATGCTGGAAGTGACCTCAAGGATCACCTGGCCCAACATTTCTTGGCCAAAGCCTGGTCTAGACAAGCTGTCCCAGCACCCTGTCCATCTGAATCTTCAAAGTGTACAATGCTGGGAACTCCACCACTTCCCTGTGAATCAGTCAATGGCTGATTGATCTCATTGTGAAAAAATATCTTGAAAATCAATTTGTGAAGTGGTTACAGGTAGTTTGGTTTGGTTTTGGCATCATCAGTTCAGTTCCTCACTTTGAGGAACACATCTTGGCTTTTTGGGTGCCAGTGTTTTGCTGGTGTTCGTAAGCTGCTCTGCTGCCTTTAATCTAATGTGGGTATCTTGTGAAGCTCTGTCCCCTTCAAAGCCAGGACAGTAGAAATCCTGTAGAGCCTTCTCCATGTGCCTCATGCACTGCGGTGACTGAGGCTTTAAAAAAAACCCGTATAATACAATAAACCCACAAACACCTCTAACTCCAGCAACATTTAATGTGGCCAGGAACATTTGGGAAGAATTAGGGAAAAAAAACCCTCAAACAAAAAAACTAACAAAAAACCACAAAACAAAACAAAACCACCAAGAAGAATTGTTGGAGCAGGGGAGTTGAGGGATTTGTGCATGCCCATCTTGGACCAGATCAGCAGGCTTGTGGCCCAGCATGTGGTTTTCTTCCACTTCCCCAAAAAGTAGTGGGGATTTGGGTGGAACAAGCACAGATGAGGTTGGTTGTTGAGGCTGGTGGATGCCAGTTCCTTGCTTTGCATCTGCTTGACCTCAGCTACTTGCTGCTTGTGGGTTTGTTGGAGTTCAGATCATGTTTCAGCCCTCACTGGAGCTAAATCCAGAGCAAGTTGTCTCCCTGTGGTCCCTATCTCCATAAAAAGGGAGTGTGGTGTGGAGGATGAGAGGTTCCTCAAGTAGCTACCTTGGGCTTTTGGTGGGTGTCACTCAGGCACATCCCCTGCGCTGTCATCTGAGCACTGGAAGGAGCCATCCCCACAGTTTTCCTTTTCCAAGATGGGAAGAAGTCCAGGGTGAGAGTGATGTGAAGCTCTTTGCAACATCCCTGGTGAATTTCTTGCCTTTATTCTTCACAGAGGTATCTCAATGCTTATTGGAAAGTCAACATTTACTTTGCTTCTGCAGTTCCTAAGAAACCTTCCTGTCAACTTCTTGAAATCAAAATAGAATCATTGAATCGCTTGGGTGGAAGTGACCTTTCAATGTCATCTAGTCCAACACCACGGCAGGGAGCAGGGACATCTGGAACTAGAGCAGGTTGCTCAGAGCCCCAAGCAGCCTCACCTGTAATGATTGCAGGGATGGGGCAGTGACCACCTCTCTGGGCAACTTGGCCCAGGGTCTCACCACTCTCAGCATCAATAATTTCTTCTTTCTCCACAGTCTAGTCTCCCCTTTTGAGTTTAAAACCATTACCCCTTGTCCTGTCTCAACAGGCTCTGCTAAAAAGTCCCTCTGCATCTTTATTCTAGTCCCCTTCCTGTGTTGAAAGGTGATAATTTAGAAAAATCTCTATCCAGAGTTACGTATTATGCCTGGATGAGTGGTGGCCAAGCTGGTTTGATGGTGCTCCAGCTCTGATGCTAAAGTCCCACAGCACTGTTTGTGAGACACTGCACCTCCATTGTACTTCCTGGCAGAGACATGGGTGGGAAGCTCTTCTTGCTGGGTTGGAGGTCTCACATTGCTGTCTTGCAGTCTGTCTTGTGCAGGTGATCTGAGGACCCAAGTAGTTTCAGTCATGATGACTGATATTACCTGAAGCACTGTGTCCAGCTCTGGGGTCCTCAGCATAAGAGAGACATGGATGTGTTGGAGCAGGGCCAGAGGAGCCCCAGCAATGCTGGGAGGGCTGGAACCCCTCTGCTGGGAGGCCAGGCTGAGAAAGTTGGGGGTGTTCAGCCTGGAGGAGAGAAGGCTCCAGGGTGACCTTCTTGTGGCCTTTCAGTACTTCAAGGGGCCTGTCAGAAAGACGGGGAGGGGTCTTCATCAGGGAGTGTAGTGATTGGACACGGGGTGATGGTTTTAAACTACAAGTGAGAGATTGAGTCTGGGGAGCAGGAAGAAATTCTTCACTGTGAGTGTGATGAAACACTGGAACAGGTTGCCCAGAGAAACTGTGGATGCCCCATGTGTGGAAATGTTCCAGGGCCGGTCTGTAGGGTCTTTGAGCAACCTGGTCTGGTGGGAGGTGTCCCTGCTTAGTACAGGGCGGCTGGAACTAGATGGGCCTTAAGGTCCCTTCCAACCCAAACCGTTCTGTGATTGTGTTCCCAGCTGAGTGTGGCTTGATGACCTTGAGCTGTGGGGTAGCAAAACCATGCAGGAACCTCTTGATTTTTTTATTGTAATTTCAGATAAAAAGGACTTTCATTGCCTTCCCCCCTGCTCCTCCTTCCCCCGGCCCCCAAAGGCTGCAGGGAGCATCTGATTCCCTGCTTCCACTTTCTGTGCCATTTTCAAGCGATGCTGTTGGCTCTGTCGGAGCTCCCAAAGCAGCTCTGCTAGGAGGAGAGATTGCAAATGAAGACATCAACACTGCTTTCATTTAGAAGCCCATTCCGCACGCACACACACACACCCTGCCTAGTTCTGCATAGATGACATCTCCTGAATGTCACCTTGAGGAATCTCTATCGTAGCATGGCTGCTCCGTGTGGTGAATCGTGTGTGTGGAAGTATGTGCTCAAAAAATATGCACAGC
>VWZY01007194.1:127838-148127 GCA_013399075.1 Chloroceryle aenea | reverse complement strand
CCTCAGGTTTTTGTTCAAGGTAATGAACGTGCCTCGAACTTCAAACCATGACAGTCTCTCTGCAGTCATTATTTTTCTGTCAAGCTCAAGCTTGACAAAGCAAGGTGTTTTTTCTTCAGGCAGAAGGGAGAAGGTGCATGGTCAAGGCTTTTCAGCAGCAGCAGGAGTGGAAATGAGGTCTGGAAGACTTGCTCTGAGTGTACTGAGCAGGGGTTTGACATCACCTGGCTTGAGAAGAAGGTACAATGCCCACTTCCTTGATCTGTTCTACTATGGGATAGTCTTCCAAGCTGAGAAAGGACTCCTGAGAAAAGGGGCTTTTCTCTGAGTTGTCTTCAGTGTCAAAAAAATAGGTTCTTCTATGGGAGGATGAGAACAGTCAATCTTGTTCCCAGGCCAGACGTTTAGCAGAGCACAGAATGAGGTTGAGGAGGGCTTGTGAGGAGAAGGCTATAGGAAGAATTTGGAATAATTCAGTGAGGGGGAAACCAGGGCTTGTTTTGTTGTCTCTACAATCCCCCCCCAGAATGTCTTCTGACAATATGTTGCTCCAAACAGGAAACTAATAGAAATCCTTGGTAGAAACCAAGCTTGGTGTGCAGGAGGAACAGGTCTGGCAGCAGAACCCTCTGTTGGCTGATGTTCTTCTACATAGGAAGCATCTGATCAAGACCTGTAAGCCACAGATTATGTTCATCTCACTGTAGTTGCCTGGTTTCAGCTCTGATTGGTGCACTTGTGAATATTCCTGTCTTGTAATCTGTTAAAATTTGATCCAAGAACGGATCAAAGATGGTTATTGGTAGTGCTCCAAACCATGAAGGACAGGCTGGAGAGATGAGTGGAGGGAAACTATGAAGTTCAACCAGGACGATCAGAGGCCTCTGCCATTGGAGAGTAATAACCCCCTGCACCAGTACAGATGAGGGGTTGATCTTCAGGGAAGCAGCTCTGCAGGGAAGGACCTGGGAGTGCTGTGGAACAAGAAGTTGCTTATGACTTAGAACCACATCCTCAAGGCCAAAAAGGCCAATGGACTCCGGGGTGCATGAAGTAGAGTGTGGCCAGCAAGCAGAGGGAGGTTCTCCCCCCACTCTACTCTGCTCTGTTGAGGCCACCTCTGAAGTATTGCGTCCGGGACTGTGCTCCTCAGTTCAAGAGAGACCAATAACTAATGGAGGGAGTTCAGTGGAGGCTCCAGAGATGCTGAGAGGACTGGAGCATCTCTGTGCAAAGGAAGGGCTGAGATCCCTGGGGCTGTTTAGCTGGAGAAGAGAAGCCTGAGAAGGGATCTGATCAAAAAGGAAAAGAACCGCAGGGGGCAAGAGGATGGGACCAGACTCTTGTCAGTGGTGCCCAGAGATGCAATAAGGGGCAACAGGCACAAACTGGAACCCAGGAGGTTCCATCTGACCAGGAGGAGAAACTTTTTTGCTGAGAGGGTGGCAGAGCCTGTCCCAGGCTGCCCAGAAAGGCTTTGGAGTCTCCCTTTCAGGAGAGAATCTACACTCACCTGGACAATGCGATCCTGGGCCCTCTGCTCTGGATGTCCCTGCTGGAGCAGGGGGGTGGATGAAATATCTCCAGAGGTCCCTTCCAACCCCCACCAGACTGGGATTCTGTCATTCTGTGAAAGTTTGGCTGGAATTCACAGGCACTGGTCTCTGTTTTGGATGCTGTGCTCTCATCAACAATTTCTCATGATCTTCACTGAATATGGATGAGCTTTCCATCAGTTCTTGCCTGTGTGGATGTTATTTGACTGTTCCTTGAGCATGTTCCTTTAGTGAATCTTAACAGCAAGTGAAAGAGTTTGTAGCCATTCAAGTCTGGGGGTACAACAGGGAAAATATAAAAATGCATGTGTGTACTTTTGGACCCTCCTGGCATATGTGTCTCCATCTGCATGTGGAGCACGTGAATGATGTGGCTAAAAACACACTTGCCAATAACACTGTATAAATTTTCCCCCTCTGCAGTGCAATTTTTTCTCATTTAAGGCTTTTAAGTTGGGAGAAAACAATGGTTGGGTGTGGGTGTGGGGGTGTGATTTTTGTGGGAATACCTGAGCAAAGCAAGTCTGCTCGGTCACATGTCACTTTAGGGTATGATCTGAAAATGCTGAGATAATCCTGAGAGTCCAGAGAAGGACAGTGAAGCTGGGGAAGGGTCTAGAGTGCAAATCTTGTGTGGCATGTCTGAGGGAAGTGGGGTTGTTCAGCCTAGACAAAAGGAGGCTTGGGGAGACCACCTTGCTATCGACAACTCCCTGACAGGAGGCTGGATCCAGGTGGGGTTGGTCTCTTCTCCCACGGAATAAGCAACAGGACAAGAGGAACTGACCTTAAGTTGCACCGTGGGAGGTTTAGGTTGGACATGAGGAGCAATTTCTTCCCTGAAGAGGGCTGTCGAGGTCTCTCCCAGGCTGCCCAGGGCAGTGGTGGAGTCCCCATTCCTGGAGGCGTTTCAAAGCCGTGGAGATGTGGTGATGAGGGACAGGGTTTGTTGGTCACTTGGCAGTGCTGTGTTAATGGTTGGACTTGGTGATCTTAAAGGTCTCTTCCAACCCATAAGATTCTGTGCTACAAGCTCATTTTAAAGCTTAACAGACTGAACTTAAGAGTCATCCTCTCTGCCTCCTATCCCACTGCGAGGACTTGAGTTCCGACTCCCTTCTTTGTTCAATTTCACAGAAATAAAAGACACAAAAATAACTAAATAGGGAAAATTGAGCCTGGAGAAGTGTAGTTCATAAGTCAGAGCCAGGAACAGATGTCCTGGAGTTGGTTTCATTCTGGAGAACTTGCGAGCTTGGAAAAGGGACCCGGCAGAGGCTACTGTGGAAGGCAAAGCTGCACATCAAAGTAATTAAAGGTTATCAGTGACTCATGTGGCTCCTCCATCCACTTAGCTGTGATCTGGGGGCTTGCTTTTCCTTTTCATAATGTGTTTCAGACTGTCCTGTACAGTCAAAATGTGTGGTTTGAAGAGACCTTTGAGATCGAGTACAACCGTTCATCCAGCACTGCCAAGTCACCACTAAACCTCAGCACCACATCTCCATGGCTTTGAAACCCTCCAGGGACGAGGACTCCACCAGTCCCTGCACAGCCTGGGACAGGACTTCATAGCCCTTGTGGGGAAGAAATTGTTCCTCAGGTCCAACCTAAACCTCCCCTGGCACAACTTGAGGCCATTTCCTCTTGTCCTGGTACTTCTTTCTTGGGAGAAGAGACTAACTCCATCAACTCCATCTGGCTCCAATGTCCTGTCAGGGAGCTGTCAAGAGTCTCCTTTTGTCCAGGCTGAACAACCCCTGTTCCCTCAGCCACGCCTCAGAGGGCCTGCTTACCAGACCCTTCCTCAGCTTCATTGCCCTTCTCTGGACCCTTATTAAACCATCAAGATTATCTCCGCATTTTCAGATCCCATCCCTAGGTACACCTTTGGATTTAGTGCTTATGTGACAGGAAAGCAACCATCACGTAACTACTTTCATCTTGTCTCCAGTCATTCAGCTCAATTTCACACAACTCCCTGGATCTTGCCTGGCAGCAGGATCTTTTTTTAACAAAATGCTGTCTTAGCTCTAAATTTATTTTTTTTTTTTTCCTTGATTCTTCAGTATATTGACAATTTCAAGTCAACACTCATAAAGTGTTGACCCACTGTTCTGAATACAGCCTTGGGATTTATCCCAAAGTCCCAAGAAGACTTCTCTGTCTTCATCTTGAGGACATGGCACTGAAATTAAGGATATTTGGGGTCAATTCTCACCCAATGTCCCTGTGCTGATTGTTTTACGAGTAGAGATCAAATCATTTTTAGCCAGAGATTTGAAAAGCCAAAAGTTTTCTGGTGATCTGTTGATTAAAATTAAGAAAAATGGTATTAATACCATCCTCCCAAATGGAAACTAATGTCTTCCGGGTTTGTCCCTCGGTGTGTTTCTGTGGTTGTGGCACGCAGCTCACTAGAGTTCTGGTATATCATGGCTAAACCCCAAAAACCCAAACTGCCTCGGATGGGGTTTGTTGCAGAACTGTATCACAGAGGACTGAAAACCCTGAAGTTATGTATCCTGAAGGCCAACCACCTCCTCCTTGAAATGGGGAATAAAGTGAGGGGTTTGGGTAGTATCAGCTGCTGTGCTTTTTAGTTGTGGATTCTGACATGGGAATTCCTGCCTCTCCATGGGATGGCAAGTAGGAGGAACTGGCAACATCGTAGTGTCAGCACTGAGCCACACTGGAGATTGACTTCAGTTGGGAAGGTGAAATGCTTGACCACTTGAGGGAAGTATCTGAGATGTTGTGCTCAAGGCTTGGGCTCGGGTGTGAGTTCAGAAGGGAAAGGGTCTGAAATGTGATGGTTTATACAAAGCCAGAGCAAAGGTTTTCTCGCCCAGTAACTTGTCTCCTGATGGTGGACCTTTTTCATCTTCTGGAGTCCTAAGTGATGAGAACATAGCAATCTCAGCTCTGGGTCTGTAACTTTCTGTCACCGCAGAGGTTGGTGTGAGTGATGATAGAGCTTTTAGGGGATTGGACTCCATCAGGATGATATGAAGAAAAGGCCAGCAGTTTTGGTGACACTTATGTCCTCTTCACAAAGCTCTAGTATATATTAAAGAATTCTACAATCGTGTTGGTTTGAGTTGGAAGGGACCTTTAAAGTTCATCTAGTACAACCTCCCTGCACTGAGCAGGGACATCTGCAACTAGAGCAGGTTGCTCAGAACCCCAACCAACCTCACCTGGAATGGTTCCAGGGACAGGACATCAGTAACCTCTCTGAGCAACCTGTCTCTGGGTCTCACCACCTTCAGTGTCAAAAATGTATTCCCTCTCTCCAGTCTAAAACTCCCTCTTTTAGTTTAAAACCATCACCCCTTGTCCTGTCCGAACAGGCCCTGCTAAAAATATCTGTCCCCATCTTTCTGACAGGCCCCTTCAAGTCCTGAAAGGCCACAAGAAGGTCACCCTGGAGCCTTCCCTTCTGCAGGCTGAACACCCCCAACTCTCTCAGCCTGGCCTCCCAGCAGAGGGGTTCCAGCCCTCCCAGCATTGCTGGAGCTCCTCTGGCCCTGCTCCAACAGGTCCCTGTCTCTCCTGTGCTGAGCACTCCAGAGCTGGACCCAGAACTGCAGGGGGTTCTCCCCAGCGCACTGGGAGCAGAGGGGCAGGATCCCCTCCCTGGCCCTGCTGCCCACGCTGCTGGGGATGCAAATGCTCTATCCACCATCCACGTGATAGCTGATAACTACTGGACCTCTGCCTACCCACCATGCATCGCTAATGGATCAAATATTGGAAATTCCAGTGCTTGGAATTTCTTGCAGAAGCAACATGAGACCAGTGAATGAAAGGTCTTCCACTAGAGCAGATCTTAACTGTGTTGGAAGCATGTGAACTGAAATATCTTCGAGGTGAATATCTCCTAACAGTTTAAATCTCAGGATCTTAAATATTGCCAAGTATCCTTTATTGGATATTCTCTAAGTGATATTTTAAATCCCGCTGTTTGCTGAAATATAATTGCCATGCTCTTTTGTGAGTAGACTCTTGGAAGATCTTTATCCTGGAGCTATGTGAAGGTTGGTTATCTCCTGTTTGTTAGAGGTAGCCTTTGTGGGAGGGAAAGGCACAGCTCCCTCCAGGAGGCTGAAGAAAACCTTCCCTTTCTCAATAGCTCTCTAGTGTGGATGTAAGCTAGCAGCTATAATGAAGTTATGGACAAGGTAACTTGGTCTGTGGCATTCAGAAGTACATTCAAAGAGTGTTTCGTGCTTTGAAGGTAACCCAGCCATTTTATAAAATGACCACTGTCATCAGGAGTTGGCTGCTGACAGACGAGATCCAATTAATTGTTGTTATCATTGAATCATTTTGATTGGAAAAGACCTTTAAGATCATTGAGTGCAACCATTCCCCCAGCAGTGCCAGGGCACCACTAAACTATGTCCCTCAACACCACACCTCCACAGCTTTGAAACCTCTCCATGGATGATGAATTCACCACTGCCCTGGGCAGTCTGGGACAGGCCTTGACAACCCTTTCCATGAGGAAATCGTTCCTCGTGTCCAACCTAAACCTCCTCTGATGCAACTTGAGGCTGCTTCCTCTTGTCCCGGTGCTTGTTACTTGAGATAATGGCAGTGAATTAAAAACTGCTCTCCTTGGACTATGAACCTCTAAGAACATGTGTCCATTGTATGCTTTAATACAAGACATGGCATTTTGAGCTTGTTTTCTGATGTTACCTTTTAATTTAACCGATTTTAGTTTAGTAAGAAGCCCAGTGAGGTTGTGGAGGACCTATCCCTGGAAGTCTTCAAGACCAGGTTGGACTGGGTTTTGAGGAACCTGGTCTAGTGGAAGGTGTCCTGGGGGCTCATGGCAAGGGGGTTGGAACTAGATGATCTTCAAAGTCTTTTCCAACCAAAAGCATTCTAAGAACTTAAAGCTGCATGAAATCTTAAATCTGTTTGGACTCGAGCAGCATCCTTGCTGAGTGACCACTTCAGAGGTTGCCAGTGACAGCACAAGTGGCAATGGGCACAAAGTAGAACCCAGGAGGTTCCACCTGAAGAGGAGGAAAAACTTTCTTGGGAGGGTGGCAGAGCCAGGCTGCCCAGAGGAGTTATGGAGTCTTGTCTGGAGAGATTCCAAACCCACCTGGAAACTGCAATCCTGGGCTCCCTGCTCTGGGTAACCCTGCTGGAGCAGGGGATTGGACAAGATGATCTCCAGAGGTCCCTTCCAACGCCAGCTATTCTTTGACTCACGGTCCTGTAATCCTATTTTCTTTCTAAGACAACCTTAAGAGGTGTTTAGACTGGAAATAGAAAGGCACAATGTCTGTGAGGGCTGCAAAAACCTGCAACGGTCTGTCAAAGAAGCAAATAGAAGAAAGA
Organism: Chloroceryle aenea; assembly: GCA_013399075.1. Classification (NCBI taxonomy): domain Eukaryota; kingdom Metazoa; phylum Chordata; class Aves; order Coraciiformes; family Cerylidae; genus Chloroceryle; species Chloroceryle aenea. The sequence continues at coordinate 141,210 of VWZY01007194.1, read as the reverse complement.
AATGGTCAATAAATGACATAAGCCCTATATAGGAAATAAGTAATAGGGACGAGGTAGGGTGTCAGGAAGACAGGATTGATGGGCAGAGTAGAAATGTGGAGGAAAACCATCAGAACTGTGGTGTTAATCCAGAGGGACATGAACTAGGAAGAAGTAAACTGGATGTGAAGGAAAGAGAGGATGCTCCGGGCTACGTGTCATGTGGCGAACGGAGCAGAGAGGCTTTTTGATCATGATGAGGAATGAAGTGGATTATGGGCTGAGGAAACCTAGTGAAGTACCAAGTGGCTGTGATGAGGACATGGGCAGCACTTCTGTCCCTCAGTGGCTTCTGGGTTCTTAGATTTAATGTGTTGTGTTTACCTCTTTAGTGCACCTCTAAAAGAAGCCATTTGGATACAATGGTCAAAAGAGAGAACTTAAAAATATTCAAGCAGAATTTCATTCTGAGAGATTTCATGTCTCTTCTGGTTTTTTTTTAGCCATTCTCCTGGAATGCTGTCCAACTCTGAATCTCTTCAGGGTAACTGCATAGAGCAAAAATTCATGAGCTTATGAGTTGCTCCCCTGGGGATTTATTTGAAGTGGTGGGATGTAGAGTGGACGGGACAAATTTTGTAAACAGGAGTATTGCTTGGGTCTTTTGGAGCAGTGGCAGATATTTGTTGTAGTAGCACATATGTATAATATGCCCTTTTGCGTCAGGAAGATGAGCAGTGGAAACTGCTGGAGCATGAACAGTTCCATTCATGTTTGGACTTGATGATCTTTAAGGTCTTTTCTCATCTAAATAATTGTATGCTTTTATGACCCTCAGTACAAGCATAAGAGCTAGAAAGGTGAGCAGGGGTGGTGTAAGGGAAAAAAGTCTTCAAAATCAGTATATTCATAGAATCATTGTCTGTTTTGGGTTGGAAGGGACCTTTCAAGGCCATCTCATCCAACCCCCCTGCACTCAGCAGGGACATCTGCAACTAGAGCAGGTTGCTCAGAGCCCCAAACAACCTCACCTGGAATGGTTCCAGGGATGGGGCAGCAACCACCTCTCTGGGCAAGCTGGGCCAGGGTCTCACCACACTCAGCATCAACAGTTTCTCCCTTCTCTTGAGTCTAAATCTCCCTCTTTCAGTTTAAAACCATCACCCCTTGTCCTGTCACAACAGGCCCTGCTAAAAAGATTGTCCCATCTTGGATATTAGCTGTGGTTGGAGGGGTATTTTAGAGACGTCATTAAGAGTGAAGTTGTGGAGTCCCCATCCCTAGAGGGATTTCAAAGCTGTGGAGATGTACTAAGAGACACAGTTTAGTGGTGACCTGCCAGTGGGGGGTTAACAGTTGAACTCAGTGATATTAAAGGTCTTTTCTAACCTAAAAAAATTCCATGGCTCTGTTGATGTACAGCACTGTCCAATTTATTTATCCTTTTTGGCACCATTGAAAGGTTTGCAAAGATGAACAAGAAGGGGAAATAAAAGAGTCTGTAATGTGAAGGGAGTTATTTAAAGGTCAGGTATCTCTGACCTGTGTTGCTTTAGAAAAGCCATCAGACTGAACCTACAGTGACAGCACCATTGCAAAGGCAAAATGAATCAAATTTAAACAGACTATGGAGACCTAGTTATGATTTTTGCTGGGTATCTTGGCTGTAAATCCTGGCTGATATCTGTGGGGGAGGAAGGTTAAAGTTCTCCTGATGTTACTTGTAGCTGCTTTCTCCCCTTGGAAGTCTCTTCCTGTGAAGGCTAAATGAAGAACAGGCTGACCTAGGGCAGTGGTGGAGCCCCCATCCCTGGAGGGGTTCCAGAAGCATGGACATGTGGTGCTGAGGGACCTGTTTTAGTGGCGACCTGCAGTGCTGGGTTAATGGTTGCACTCAAGGATCTTAGAGGTCTCTTCCCACTAAAACAATTTGATGATTCTAAGACTTTTCCTGAAGACTAAGTGCTGCTTTTCATAGCAAAACTGGTGAGATACTTGGAGTATTTTTGGCTTGGAAAGGTAATCAAGCCTTAGATCCACAATCCATTTGATACAGAAGATCGAGGAACTTGATTTAAAATCCAAGTGTGGTGGGACATAGAAATAGAAATGATCAAATGCGATCTCATCTCTTAACTATCTTCTTCCCAGCATTTGTTTTGTTCTTGGCCCACGAGATGGTGTCAAGGCAGCTCGAGGTGCATCCCTTGAATGAGAAAAGGGGTGAGAAGGGTTCTGAGGAGCCTCTGAATTCTAAAAATAAATGTAAATAATAATAATCCAGGGTGTTGATACTTTGGAATCTCTTCTCACACTTTTCAGAGCCCAAAGCTTAGAAATCCAATACGTTTCCAGGGAGAGGAACGATGTTCCTGTGGGTGTCCAGCTTGCTGAGGTGACTCCTATCTTAACATGTGGAGTGGAGGAAAGGGAGACACTTGCCTCGTGACATACGGCTTGAATTGCTTTGGTGCTGGAATCTGAGCTGCACCCTCTGACTTGTGTTTTCACAGTGAAAAGGGACATGAGCCCCAATTTGTTTTCCAAACCCATGCTAATTGATGGCATCGAGAAACTTTCTCTTCTTTAAGCTCAGATCAGGTCTTAAACTGGAGGAAGGAGCTCCAGTTTGTCTGTACTGTTCTTCTGGATTCTAACCCTTTAATCCACTCTGTTGATGTGTATTTCTAAGAGATGCCTTTGCTTCATATTCCTTGAGATAAATGGAGGACGTTGTTAAATGCCAAGTCTTTCAACTCAGTCTACTGATTTTATGCGCTTACTGCCCTCACTGTTGCCGGTTCACTTATTGCTCACAAATTCTCTTTTATCTGCTAAAAAGATGAAAAAGCCTTAAACTGCCTCATAGGTTGGAAAATGTTTGGAGCGGGTTTTTACATCCAAAACTCTTCTGTCAGCTTGAGAAGGAGAGAGAAGAAGAATTGGAAATAGTAGATACCTCATGAGCCACAGTCCAAGACAGTTTCTAATGCAGCTGTAACATGATTTGGGTTGTTTGAGCTCTCTATATTGATCTGTCATTTAAAAACCATCATGTTCGGTCTCCACTGTACGAGGAGAGAGGAAAAAGAAAAAGCTTTTATAAATAAATTTCTGAGGGCTGACAGAGTGCTCTTGAAGTAATGGCTGGACCGTAATAGGGTTCCTCATTGGCTCTCACGTCGTGCTTGGGCTGTTAATGGCATGAAAACTTTATTTCTATTTAAAAACAGCATGGGGCTTATTTTTTCTTGTTGCAAAGAGGAAAAAAATGGAGGAGCGGGAAGGATCTCTTTGGAACCCAGCTTGAGGGTATGTCTCAGTGGGTGTCTACCTGTCTCCCCACTTCAAATTCTGGCCTTACCTGATTATTGAGGAGCAAGCACATTATCTATTCTCACACGTGTCTCTGGTTTTGGTACCAACACCATTTATCAGTCTAAGTAGTGATAAATTATAAATGTACTAGAAAAAAAACAGAACACCTTGATATTTAAGAAATATTATTCTTGCCTCGTCCTGCCTCATTTTTAGCTACAAATTAGGTTGTGTGACCACAGCATTGAAGAGTGTAGGTTGTTGACTTAGACTGGCAGGTGACCTTCCTTCCAGCTCTGACGTTGCTCTGAGAATTAGCACACAGAAAAGCTGAAATGAGCGGAGTGAACATGTCAAGTGAAGCAATTGCTCATACCAAGCAGGGTGAAGCTTAGAGCTCTGTCAAAAGCACCCTCAACGTGTGTTAAGTGCATCTGGTACTTCCCATTGCTCCTTTGAAGTCCGTTGCTCAGTCACCCACAGTAATCCTTTCTCCAGACTGGAGATCTTGTGTTCCATTGAGGTAGGACTGCTGGGATATCTGTCTTTAGGCCAGGCTCTTCTGTATGCTCCCAGTGGCACCCCACCAGGAGTACTACATCCAACTCTGGAGTCCTCATCAGAGGAGAGGCAGGGACCTGTTGGAGTGGGGCTAGAGGAGGCCACAAAGATTATTAGCATCCTGGAATTTCTCTGCTGTGAGGCCAGACTGAGGCAGTTGGGATTGTTCAGCCTGGAGAAGAGAAGGCTCCAGGGAGACAACCTTCTGGCATTTCACTATTAAAATACATCTACAGGAAAGATAGGGACAATCTTTTAAGCAGTGTCTGTTATGACAGGACAAGGGGTGATAGTTTTAAACTACAAGAGGGAGATTCAGACTGGAGAGAAGGAAGACATTTTTGACACTGTGGGTGGTGAGACACTCACCCAGGGTGCCCAGAGAGGTGGTTGATGCCCCATCCCTGGAACCATTCCAGGTGGGGTTGGATGGGGCTCTGAGCAACCTGCTCTAGTTGCAGATGTCTCTGCTCAGTGCAGTGGGGGTTGGACTAGATCTTGAAAGGTGCCCCCCAACCCAAACTACTCAATGATTCTATGATTCTAATCTTAGCTTGAACTTGTGAGCAAGGACTTGATTGAGTTTCTCCTCTTTTCAGCACAAGAGTTTGTCTTTGTGATATTTCACTTGTGATGGTGTTGAGGGTTGGAATTAGTTTTCCTTTCCCTCAAATAATTGGACCATATCAAAAGAGTCCATGGGGTAGAGGGCACAACTGAAATGTTCAGTGTGCTTGTAGATGACTAATAGAGTGGTATGTGCTGTTGTCTGGCAAAGGTGCAGGGCTTGGGAGGTCCAGCTTCTGAAGGCCAAGACAGCTGATGCCACTTGGTAGCTTATTACCATTCAGTTGTGTCTTCGGAGGGTGCTTCTCCCCTAAATTGGGCCAAAGAGTCCATCTCCTTGTAGGCAGATAAAAATAGATACCTTGCTTTAGAAGTATGGCTCTTGGAGGGTGACCTGTAACAAGTGCATCCCTTGTACTGCTGTCTGAGCGGCATCCTGCCTGGCATCCATCCTGACAGCTGTCAACATCCATGTGATATCGATCAGCCCAACAGTGTCATCACCCAACACAGAACCAGTCCCTTAAACCATCAGAAAGACTCTTCACTGATTAACACCGATCTGTCCCGGGCAGAAGTGCCACCACATCAAGACCAGATCTCCATTGAGATGTGCTAATGCTGCTGCTTTTCTCTTCTCCCCGACTTTGCAGTCCCTTGGCATGTAGCTTTTACCATCACTTTCTCATATTTCTGCAGATTCTGGGACTCTTGTTCAGGGATTGCGGTCATAGGATATGGGGTAACAGTTTTAAAATCAAAGAGGGAGATTTAGATTGGATATTAGGAAGATATTCTTCACTGTGAGAGTGGTGAGACACTGGAACAGGTTGCCCAGAGAAGTTGGGGATGCCCCATCCCTGGAAGTGTTCAAGGTTGGATGGGGCTTTGGGCAATCTGGTCTGGTGGGAGATGTCCTGGAGCCCATGGCAGGGGGATTGGAACTAGATGATCTTTAACATCCCTTCCAACCCAAACTGTTCAATAGTTAAATGTTGTCTACTGCTGCCTCTTTTTGAAGAAGTTGTGCTCAGTGACTGATCAGACTGTTGATGTTGGCACCTCGGCTGCTGGTGTAGAGTAGATAAGGTTTACTCTAAACTGGATTCTCAGTTTAAGTCGTTGTCCCTTTTGTGATGATCTGTTCCTCTGGATGGTGAGAAATAAGTCAATAAGAGGAGCTGAGGATCTCATCTGGAGGCCCAAGTGATAGAAGGTTGGAATGAAAATGCAGAAGAGCCGCAGAGACTGTGGCATAACTTCAAAGGGGTGTTTTTCTTCTGGAGTTTTTCCAGAAGTCTTTTAGATCTACAGTTATTCACTTTGCCTTTCATTGTTGTCTGGCAGCACCTACATTTCCATAGTATCATTGAACAGTTTGGGTTGGAAGAGGTCTTAAAGATCATCTAGTTCCTACCCCCCTGCAGTGAGCAGAGACATCTTCAACTCCATAAAATTCCTCACAGCCCTGTCCAACCTGACCTGGAATGTTTCCAGGGATGGGGCATCAACCACCTCTCTGGGCAACCTGGGACAGGTTCTGACCACCTCATTATAAAAAAAAATTCTTCTATCTCATTTGGTTCATTTGATTGTTTTTTTAAGCAGCACATTGTTTGATTACCTCCACATTAGATAAACATTCTCTCAAACATCTCAGAACCAAAAACATGGCCTTTGTGTAGCCCATGTCAAGCTGGCTACAGACCTTCTCCATAGATGTTGCCATAAACCTGCTTTACTCACTTAGAGAGCATCCAGAGTAGCTCAGACTTTGGAATTCCTGATGGTTTCTAGTGGTAAATGTTTCTGCTGAACTACGTGAGAGGTGCATGCAAAGAGCACTTTGATATTGTGAGTTATGAGCATAGTCTGAAACCTCCACCATGCAAGACCGGCCAAGCAAGTCCTAAAGACCACTATGATGGCAACATCTTGTTCATGCCTAAATACCAACTGTTGTCACCTGAGCTCCACAGAAGGTTGTGGTGAGGTCGCTTATCCTGAAAGGCAACCAAAAACCACTGTTGCCTTCAAGTCTGGGGGATGATTTGACTAATTCTCCTGCTGCCGTGCTCTCTGCTTGAGGGATCTAATCAGTGTGCAAAATTGCAGGGCTGGCTGATGCTGCAGACCGTGCCTTATCGAAACGTCTCGCTTGTCAGGTTCCAGGGACCTGCTTGGCTTTGTCATATTAAAGTGAGCTCCCAAACTATTCATTTTATTGTTTTTTAGGGTGGTATTCCTGGATTAAAGGCTTCGACGTGAGTCTTGGGGCACGCAATAGCTGCTGGTTTAAGTTGCTTCCCAGGGCTTTTTGAAAGTGCCACAACTTTATTTAACCATGGGAAGGTTGTTGGGCTCTTGGAATTGCCCCAGTTAAGAGCCTTTCCCCGATGAGTCCGCATGACTCAGCCACTGTAACATCCAGCCTTGACTCACCTGCTGCACTGATAATCATGTTAAACACAGCCATTCTGTCCAGATTCTCATGTCCTTCTGAAAAAATGGCCGTTACTCAACATCTTTGTAACCCAGTTACCTGCTTTTCTGTGGCCATTCAAAGGGATCCCTTATTTTCCTCTGCCCTATTTTCCATGGCCAGGTCTGTGGCAAGGGTGACACAGGTAGAAAATGACTTTTTGCTCTCCTGCAGGGACAGCAGCTGGATTTGCTCCTGTAAAGCATCACTAGTATAACTGAACCTCTCTGGTTCTTTGTTCTAGGCAGCTGTTCTGGGAGGATGAGAATGCTGTGAATTGCTGAGGACTCTTAGAAGGATCTAGGAAGGTTTGAATCAAAAGGGAGCAGGTTCAGAAGCAGCATTTGGTAGCCTGTGAGTCCTTCCTTTCTCATCATGTAAAGCACATGGGAGTTGAGACTTGGTTCATTTGCTGGAGCATGTCCAGAGAAGGGAAAAGAATCTAAGGAAGGGTCCAGAGCACAAGTCTGGTGAGGAGCAGCTGAGGGGGAGTTGGGGTTGTTGAGCCTGGAGAAAAGGAGGGCAGGGGAGAACTTCTCACTCTCAACAACAGGAGGCTGGAGCCAGGTGGGGTTGGTCTCTTTTCCCAAGGAACAAGCAACAGGACAAGAGGAAATGGTCTCAAGTTGTGCCAGGGGAAGTTTAGGTTGGACCTGAGGAACAATTTAATCATGGAAAAGGTTGTCAAGGCCTGACCCGGTCTGCCCAGGGCAGTGGTGGGTTTTCAAAGTTATGTAGATGTGGTGCTGAGGCACATGGTTTAGTGGTGCCCTGGCAGTGCTGGTTAATGGTTGAACTCAATGATCTTAAAGGTCTTTTTCAACCAAAACAATTCTGTGATTTGTCAGTCCTGTGTAATAACAAACAGATCCTAATTGCTGTCAGTCCTTGGCCATGTTGTACCAAAATGGCAGTAATAGGTCACAACTTTCAACACTGTCATTCCAAAAATCCCATTTCTAACAATAACTTCCCTGTTTCTCTAGTCCATGGCTCCAGATCTTTGATGATGTGGGCACTGGGTGTTCTACTTCAGGAGCAGCTTCTTTCCTGTTTTCTGCTCCAGTGTGGTGGAGCCTGCCTGCACCTTTCAGCATTTGTGTTGAGGTGTTAGAGAAAGTCTGGGGAAACGGGACAGGAATGATTTTGCCTTAAAATCAATTTACTGGGCATGAGGTTGAGAATACTTCAATTTTAAATGAGGTGGTGACAAAAGGTGTGGGCTCTGCTCAAGGAAGTTATTGGTGGCATTGCTGTTGAGTAGCACTTCCAGGTAACTCATCACTACCCAAGTGTCTAAAAGGCTTTTTGTCTGATGGATCATATTCATGAGCCTCTGAGACCATGCTGACTTCTGGGTCAACCTGTTCCTCTTTCAAAGAACCACAATGAGCGTGGACTGTTGATCAGATGTCCAACTTCATTGTCTGCTCTGATGAACCATTTTCAAGTATTGCCGTAGCTTAGCTTAAAAAGCTGTTTTGAGTTCTAAGGACTTAAAAATACCTATTTAAATATGGCCTAATGCAAAACATGGTTCCTGACTTGACTGGTCCTGCAGGTCTGGCCATGACAAGCTTTGCTTCATGGGTTGGTTCTTCCACTGCTGTCTCTCTTGCAGTGGGTAACTCTTAACCACAAATGCCAAAGTTTCGAGTCAGCTCCTCATCTCTGCTGGCCATAGAGGATTTCTGTCCCCCACAGCTCCTCTTTGCTTAGCTCTCCCACTTACCAGCTCAGCAATCATTGCCTGCTCTGGCGCTGAGTAACTAGCGACTAATAACACTGATGGCTCTGCTGTGGCTTCCAGAACATCTACTATTGAATGGTAAAACTAAACATCTTTGCTCTGTCTACTGTAACCAGTCAGATGTTCTTCCTCCTTTACTGTTCATGTACTGACAATTTTCATAGAGTCATTGACTGGTTTGGGTTGGAAGAGACCATTCAAGGTCATCTTGTCCAACCACCCTGCACTCAGCAGGGACATCTGCATCTAGAGCAGGTTGCTCAGAGCCCCAAGCAACCTCACCTGGAATGGTTCCAGGGATGGGGCATCAGTAACCTCTCTGGGAAACCTGGGACAGGGTCTCGCCACCCTCAGCATCAACAGTTTCTCCCTTCTCTCCAGTCTAAATCTCCCCCTTTCAGTTTAAAACCATCACCCCTTGTCCTGTCACAGCAGGCCCTACTAAAACTATCTGTCCCCATCTTTCTGACAGGCCCCTTGAAGTACTGAAAGGCCACAAGAAGGTCTCCCCCAAACCTTCTCTTCTTGAGGCTGAACACCCCCAACTCTCTCAGCCTGGCCTCCCAGCAGAGGGGTTCCAGCCCTCCCAGCATTGCTGGGGCTCCTCTGGCCCCGCTCCAACAGGTCCCTGTGTCTCCTGTGCTGAGGACTCCAGAGCTGGACTCAGCACTGCAGGGGGGTCTCCACAGAGCAGGTTCTTCATGAAGCTGCTTCTCATTTTGCTGTCCAAGGGCCTATATCTCAGGACCTCCCACCATGTTTGGTCTTTCTCTACACAAGCTGTCTTGCATCTCACTGTATCTGCCTGAATATTGCTCTTCCCAACACTCTTGTGACTCCTTTCTTTGTGCCCATGGTGCTGTTTTTGGAAGTGCTGGGTTAATGGTTGGACTTGATAATCTTAAAGGTCTCCTCCAACCAAAACTATTCTACTGTTCTCTGAGCTTGTTTTTTTCTCTGATTGTTTCGCTGCTGCTACAGTCACACTTTTTATCTTTTTTTTTCGTTTTCTTTTTTTCTCTTCTCCCACCCTCTCATCCCAGTTGGTCTCGCTACCGTTCCTTCACTGTCTGGTAGGAAAAAGATGTTTTAACACTTGAGGAGCTTATGGCGTCTTTGATACTTCTCTATGCAAACAGATGTACATCTTCTTTGTAATCCTGGTACTTCACTGCATCTTTCAGGTGGCATGTTGTTGACAGAGCGCCACTGTTATCCTGATGGGAATTCACTGCCATGCTGAGAGCTTCCTGCTAGCAGCTAGTCCCCACAAAAAAAAAAAACCAAACGTTAATTTCTGGCTATTTTAGTGATGTAGGGCGAGTGAGCAGCAAGAGGCTTGAAGTGAAAATTCATAATGTGGGATTTGGAAAAATGCAGTGAAAACCTAAGTTCTGCAAAGAACATTCTCTGATCTTCATCTGAGCTGTGCTTAAAATGACTCTCAGTTGTGTGGAATTGTGATTAATGGTAAAATCCTTGATTTGCTCATTTCCATGAGAGTGACACAGCATTGAGCCTCTTGCAAAGGTGAGATGCCTTCAAGGTGGTGCTTCTGAAGGGCTCTCTTTTTAGCTGTGAGTCTTTACGTGGGTGTTGGTTGTAGGGTGGAAGGTGAAGGTTTCTAGATCTCTTAAAACCATGAACTATTCCCTGCTGCTCTGCTCCTGTATCCACTATTAGTTGGGTTGGTTTTCATTTGCAGAAGTCATTGCTGAATATCTTTTCACTCGTTAGAATGGTTGCAAGTGACTCCAATCCATGGATGCCCACCCTGTTTACCCTGGGCAAAAATACTGTTGGAACCATTTCATGTTGGTACTTAGCACTGCAGAGGTGTTTTGAGGGGAGGAGTTGGTTGGAGCACACTTGGGTCACTCAGCTCCTCCTAACTGAGGTTTGATACGAGGATTCCATCTCCACAGGATGGAGTGCTGTGGATGATGGGCTAGCTGGGAAACCCAAAGAAATACTATGGAGTAGGAGGAGATAGATTCTGATGTGGTAAGGAACAAAGACTGGCATGGGCTAGTGTGGAGCTGCTTTGAGCCTTGAAGACGGGAGGGATTTAACCTGGATTCTTGCACCAAACCTGAAGATGATCGATCCATTTGCTTGTGTTGTGTTGCTGGGCAGTGTTGTTTTGCTCTACTACCAATTTCTATATGATTTATTTTTTGGAGATTCTCTAGTGCAACTGCAAAACAAGAAGAATTATGTAGTGCAGAAGGTAACCTGAGGGACCTGGACAGGCTTGAGAGGTTGGCTTGCGTGAACCTCATGAGGTTCAACAAAGCCAAGTGCAAGGTCCTGCACCTGGGTAAGGGCAAGCCCTGGTATCAACGCACACTGGGGGTGAAGTGATGGAGAATAGCCCTGCCTCTGCAAGGATGACTTGAGGATGCTGGGAGTTGAGAAAGTGGAGATGATGCATCACCATGTGCTCACAACCCAGAAGCCAATGGCACCCTGGGCTGCATCCCCAGCAGTGTGGGCAGCAGGGCCAGGGAGGGGATCCTGCCCCTCTGCTCCCAGTGCGCTGGGGAGACCCCCCTGCAGTGCTGGGTGCAGCTCTGGAGTGCTCAGCACAGGAGAGACAGGGACCTGTTTGTCCCTTCCAACCCAAAGCATTCTGTGATCCTGTGATTTTCTGTGGGTGGGCTAAAATGGGCTTGTGCTCCTGATCCCACAAGGCCAGCTTTGTTTCAGGAAGTGCACAAACCATCTGCAGTGACCATTCTGTGCGTCACATTTTAGGTGACCTCTTGAGCCTCAGTAAGACCTGCATCAGGATTTTAAGCTCCAAAGTAAAACCGTTCTGATGATCCCCACTTCCCTAGGTACAATACAAAGCTAAGAACGGTTGTTAAGGAGCTCTCCAGCTCCTTCCAATTAAACCCTAACACTAAAGATAAAATCTTTTATTACTTCTGTCTTGATTGCAGAGGGATGCTCCTGGTGCAGCCCCCTTGTGCTGCAGCCATTTTGGGAGCGTGTTCAAATACAATTACGCAGCAATAAAATAAAATAAATTAAAATAAAAAGTTAAATGTGTATATCTTACGGAGACAGATTGCTGCCTTCATCTGCCTCCTTGATCAAGTGCCAGGGCTGCACTGTGCTGGAGGAGCTTCGTTCCTCTTTTCAGTACTTACAGTCTGTCTATCACCATCTTTCACCAAAATATTGTTCTTCTGTGTGTTTTTGACAATCTGAAAGACTCACCATTGTAGGCAGGTACCAAGGTGTCTGCTTGCCACCTGAGATTATGGAAACCTCAAAGTGTTTGAGCCCAAAGGTGACCTGGAAAGCATCAGGAGCCAGGGGATACAGGAGGACACCAGAGACAGCACACTTGGCTCTGGGAAATGTTGATGGAAAGCAAAGCTTCTTGTTGTTTTACGCTGGTGTTCTTCATCAAAATCTGAATTTTCAAAGGTTTCTAAGCAACCGCTGCAACCACATGTGATTTCTGTTGGATTGGTCCCAGCATCCTGTCACTTCCTTTGGGTTGTCACCAGTCAGGAAGCTCCACATTGACTTAGAGCAGTAGGAGATGGCCATCAATGTCCTCTCTGTCAGAAAGCCACTGCCTGCTGCTGGCCGCTGATGGAGCAGGCTGAAGTTACTTCCTGTATGATGCTGATGATCATGAGAATCCCCTTCATCTTGTAAAAGAAGGGAAGTGCAATCCCAACACCAACCTCAGCTCAAGGATGGCTTAGATACTATACTATCAACCAGGCTAGATTTGGCCAGTGTCCATGGTGGCTTCCAGTGCTGTTGAAATTGTTTACTCTGCTGAGATCTTTTCCATGACGCTGTTTTATTGTTTCCTACATGTAGTGGTTCTAAAATTAATTATGCAGTTCTGCAGCTGAAGTTTTCCAGCACGGACCTTTTAATGCCTCCATTTGGTACGTTCCTTCCTCTTCGCTCCTCTTAGGCTGTTGCAGATCATGAAGAAAGGCTGAGAGAGTCGGGGTTGTTCATCCTGGAGAAAGCTCCAGGGAGACCTTCATGTGAGCTTTCAGTATTCCCCATCAGGAAGCTGGGGAAAGACTTCTTATCGGGTCCTGTTGTGACAGGACAAGGGGTGATTGTTTTAAATTGAAAGAGGGAGATTTAGACTGGAGAGATGGGAGAAATTGTGGATGCTGAGTGTTGAGACCCTGTCCCGGGTTGCTCAGAGAGGTGGTTGATACCCCATCCCTGGAACCATTCCAGGTTAGGTTGTTTGGGGATCTGAGCAACCTGCTCTAGTTGTAGATGCCCCTGCTCACTGCAGGCTGGGGTTGGACAAGATGACCTTTAATGGTCCCTTCCCACCCAAACAAATCAATGATTCCCTGTGAGCTCTGGAGATCATCTTATCCACCTCCCTGATCCAGCAGGGTCACCCAGAGCATGGGGCCCAGCATCACATTGTCCAGGTCGGTTTGGAATCTCTTCAGAGAAGGAGACTGCACAGCCTCTCTGGGCAGCCTGGGCCAGGCTCTGCCATCCTCACAGCAAACAACTTTTTCCTCCTGTTCAGATGGAACCTCCTGGGTCCCAGTTTGTATCTGTTGCCTCTTTTCCTGTCTCTGGGTGNTCGGGGTTGTTCATCCTGGAGAAAGCTCCAGGGAGACCTTCATGTGAGCTTTCAGTATTCCCCATCAGGAAGCTGGGGAAAGACTTCTTATCGGGTCCTGTTGTGACAGGACAAGGGGTGA
>VWZY01007194.1:92153-127818 GCA_013399075.1 Chloroceryle aenea | reverse complement strand
GAATCTCTTCAGAGAAGGAGACTGCACAGCCTCTCTGGGCAGCCTGGGCCAGGCTCTGCCATCCTCACAGCAAACAACTTTTTCCTCCTGTTCAGATGGAACCTCCTGGGTCCCAGTTTGTATCTGTTGCCTCTTTTCCTGTCTCTGGGTGCCAATGACAAGAGTCTGGCCCCATCTCTTGCCCCGCAGGGGACTTTTAGCTATTGATTAACATTGATCAGATCCCCTCTATGGCTTCTCTTCTCCAGCTGAACAGCCCCAGGGTTCTCAGCCCTTCCTTGACAGCACTGCTTTTGAGTATGAATTTTTTGTTCTGTAGCAATGAATTTGCTTTACTTATAGAATCACAGATTGATTTATAAAATTATAGAAATGTTTAGGTAGGAAAAGACCTTTAATATCATGGACTTCCAAGTTTTCAATTGCACAATGTTATTGTTTTCTCACCTCTGAGCAGTAACTTTGTGGGTTCAGCCATTCTTCAGCAAGTCATTTTGTGTAACATTAAATTTAGGGAAAATAAAATATAATTTATGTCTATGAGAGCACATACTTAAGTCTTCCACTGGTTTTCAACTTGGTTTCTTAAGCAGTTGTCCTAGGTAATAATAAAAGTTGGAGAGAAGGATTGTGGCCCACACACTCACTTCCTGCTGTAGCTTTCATGTTTTCTGTGAAAATAATCATAGAATGGTTTGGGTTGGAAGCAACCTTCAAGCTCATCTAATTCCAACCCTCCTGCCATGGGCAGGGACACCTCCCTCTAGACCAGGTTGCTCAAATAATTTTATTTTTTTTAATAAAAGCCATTCTTAAATTGCAGCAGCAGCATTTTGCTGAGGACTGCTGTTGAACTTGGTCCCTTTTTGGAGGATTTAAACTATAGTGATGGGAGAAGTAAGGAGATGTCTTGTGTTGGGGGCTAACGATGCCAGCCTGTCTCGTAACCAGTATAGTGCATGCTGTTCCTGATGAATGTCTCCACTCTGTGAGATTCTGTGAGAAGCTCCCATGCGCTGAACAAAGAGGAAGAGCTGCAGCTGGTGTCTGACACACTGATGATATTAGTCGATTTATCATGAAATCATGGAGTAGTTTGAGTTGGAAGGGACCTTTAAAGGTCGTCTTGTCCAACCCTCCTGCAGGGAGCAGAGACATCTGCAACTAGAGCAGGTTGTTCACAGCCCTGGCCAATCTCATCTGGAAAGGTTCCAGGGATGGGGCATCAACCACCTCACTGGGCATCCTGGGCCAGGGTCTCACCATGCTCAGCATCAAAAATTTCTCCCTTCTCTCCAGTCTAAATCTCCCTCTTGTAATTTAAACCCAACATTCCTGTCCTGTACCAACAGGCCCTGATAAAAAGTCTGTCCCCATCTTTCTGACAGGCCCCTTGAAGTACTGAAAGGCCACATAAAGGTCTTCCTGGAGCTTTCTCTTCTTCAGGCTGAACATCTGCAACTGTCCCAGCCTTTCTTCATCCTCACTGTGGCATATGACCTAACTCTCTGTACATAGCTGTCATGGCAACCATTAAGTTCACTGTACTTTACATTTAAAATAGTAGATAATGGTTCTCTGCCTTAAGCAAACATGCATCTCTTCGGTTTGAAGCTTTGGACAAGAAGTCTGGTCTGGGTTGTCTTGAGCTTTCCTTGAACCTATACGACTCCAGGTGGCCCTGAAAGGAAAGGTGGTTGGTTAGCTGACTTAATATGCTGCTAATAGATTACCAGGAGGTAATTAAAACGACTCTTGGACAGCTTGTAATCAACACTTGAATTTGTTTGCCACTGGAGATACAGCAGCTGTGTTGTAAGCAGAAGAGGTCTGGTAGAGTGAGACCTCCTGGATTGGGCCTTTGTCACCATGGGTTTTGCACAGTCAGAGCTTGTTTTCTGCTGATGCTTCATTAGCTACAGAGCAGCACAACCTTGCTACCAAGTATCCTGTGTGACAGGTTTTAACCAAAACAGCCAGGAACTCTGCCAAACTACCCAACAGCCATAGAGACCCTGGGGTTTGGTTGTAACTTCTTTGCCTTGGTTGTGGCCAACAGTGCTGTGAGGGGCAGGGCAGCTGTGAGTGGGCAGCTGGTAATGCTGGGGATGGGGGCCTGGGTTCAAGTTTGAGAATTTTTCTTCTTATGGAAGGATAGTGGAAAGAGGGCAGATACTCCATACATTGAGTTGCTTGGAGATGCATACTCTTGAGAGATGTGCTCTTGAGACATATGCTCTTGAGACACGTGGTCTTGCAACATGTGGTCTTGAGACATGTGCTCTTGAGACATGTGCTCTTGACTGCAGACCTCAGATGCTACAAAACAGTTTGGGTTTTGTTTCTGAGTTAGTTTTCTTTCCTTTGAAGATACCAGCACTAGTGATACAAGCATGGGAAGTTCTCATCTCTTCACATGTTTTTCCCAAAGCTGTAGCCTCAAGAAGTCTTGAAGCTACCCTACAAGGGTTGGCAGGCAAAGGTTGTGCTCATGTTAGTGTTAGGAAGCAGTAAATCTGCTGGGGACCTGATGCAGCTGAAAAATAGAAGGGAAAACCCGGTGAGAAGGGTAAGAAGGAGCTACTGGTGATGAAGAGGACATGGGGAGGAATGAAGAAGGCAACCATGAGACTGCTTTTCTGCTGTCTAAGAGTATACTTACAAAGACCTCCCTCCCTGAGGATGACAGAGAGAAGGGGCTGCTGGAGCATGGTGGAGTCATCTTCTGCTGACTTTGAAGTTAATCCCATCCTTGGAGGGGTTTCAAAGCTGTGGAGATGTGTTGCTGAGGTACATGGTTTAGTGGTGACCTGGCAGTGCTGGGATAACAGTTGGACTCGATGAACTCGATGAAAAGGTCTCTTCCAACCTTAAATGATTCTATTCTATCTTCAGTATTTTGTTCCAGATGGGTTTTTTGAGTCACTTTTCCTTCAGCGAACTGCATTTTTCAGAACTCAAATGACCACCTTCCCACCCCCCACCTCCCCCAAATGATTCAGTTGCCGTCTGGGAAGGGGTTGGGGAATTTGAAAAAGCAGTGTGACAAGATCTGATTGTTAGAGAAGGAGCCGACTCTGCAAATTAAATTCATGAACATAAACTTTAACATTTTCCTCGTTGTCCTACGCGTTTCCAGAACCAACCAAACAAGCGGGTTTCCTGGCCCAGCAGCCCTGAGAGATGAATATTGCCTTTATCACGCTGCCTTTCTTTCCCCATGTTATACATCCCGTAGTACGGTGTTGGAGAAACTTAAATAGTGCAGGCTAAGAAACAAGAGCTGGGAGGGCTGGGACAAAGGTGGGTGGCTTCATGGGAAGACTCACAACACTGAAAACCTTCCAGCAACCTTCTCTCTGGCACTGGGGCTGCTCTCGTGGCATTGGTAATTCCAGAAGAGCTCAACATCTTGTGAAATGAGGTTGATGGAGCATTTGCCTTGAAGGGCAACAGCAATATGAGGCTACTCTTGTAATGTACAGGGTCAGAGAATGATGGGGAAGGGACCTCTGGAGATCATCTGGTCCAACTCCCTTGCTCCAGCGGGGTCACCCAGAGCAGGGGCCCAGGACTGAATTCTCCAGGTAGGGTTGGAATCTCTCCAGAGAAAGGGACTCCACAGCCTCTCTGGGCAGCCTGAGACAGGCTCTGCAACCCTCACAGCAAAGAATTTTCTCCTCCTGTTCAGATGGAATCTCCTGAGTTCCACTTTGTGCCTGTTGTCCCTTGTCCTGTTATTGGGCACTACTGAGAAGAGTGTGGCCCCATCTCTTGCCCCACAGTGTCCCTTTAGGTATTGGTCATCAATGATCAGATTACCTCTCAGACTTCTCTTCTTCAGCTAAACAGTCCCAGGGCTCTCAGCCTTTCCTCATCACAGAGAGAACCCAGGCCCCTCAGCATCTTTGGAGCCTCTGCTGGACTCTCCCCGCTAGTTCCTGGTCTCTCTTGAAATGGGGAGCCCAGTACTGGACCCAGTACATCAGAGGTGACCTCTCTAGGGCAGAGTAAAGGGAGAGAAGAACCACCCTTGACCTGCTGGCCATACTCTTCTGAATGCACCCCAAGACACCACTGGCCTTCATGGCCATGAGGGCCCATGGCTGGCTCATGGGGAACTTGTTGTCCCCCAGCACTCTCAGGTCCTTCTTTGCAGAGCTGCTTCCTAGCAGGTTGACCCCTCACCTGCACTGCTGCAGGGGGTTATTTCTCCCTAGGTGCAGGACCCTCCACTTGCTGATGTTGAATCTCATGAGGTTTCGTTTCCTCCCAATTCTGCAGGCTGTCCAGGTCAGTACCATCTGTTCTTCAACAGCATTTAATATTTTATAGAGATAGGTTCCTTGAACTCATATCTTCACCAGAAAGTACGGTCCACCATCCTGAACGAGCGCTGCAGGAAGAGTTAAGCATGTGACATCTCTATGAACGTGTTGTCCTAGATGCATGAGGATGGGCAGGAAGCTGAAGCTGCTTTTCTAGAAAGATGAGCATTAATCACTTGGGTTTCTCCCCTTTGTGAGTAATGCTGTAAATCTGCGGTGCTTTTCACAACCCACCCATGCCATGCTGCGTGTACAGAACCTTCGGTGGAGCAGCATCTTCAAGCTGGGCCTCCAATTGGTCGAACAAAAGTTAAAAATAAGATAAATAAAAGATAATAGTAATTAAAACAAAAATAAAACCGAAAAACGACAACCCCAAAACAACAACAAAGCAAGCACTGACATCCCTGTGCTTATTCTAAAAATATAAGTGTGCAATGTTAATGTGGTTCAACTCTTGCCCTTGGCATTGAGGTTGAGTCAGCTGGGCACAGCTGAAGGAATGTGTTTGAAACAGAGTTTGTCATCTGCAAGGTGTCATGGTTCCTGTGACCTGGTGTACGGTGAGGAAACTCTTCAGGTTGGCAATTTGCTTTACAGTCACAAACGTACCTAAGAAGCAGGGCACTACTGAGGTTTATTATAGAATTATCATCTTTCTTCTTCCTTCATCTTCCTTCTTCTTTATTATTATTACTATTATTATTATTAAGTTCCTTGTGTGCAAGCAACCCAGTGGAGTGAAGGTATCTGGGACCACCAAAAAGCTCTAAGTCCACCTTGGTTATTTTCTGGAAGATGCCTTCAACTCACAATGATTTTAGCTGCTCCCATTCACAGAATCCCAGTATGGTGAGGTTTGGAAGGGACCTCTGGACATCATCTTGTCCAACCCCCTACTCCAGCAGGATCACTCAGCAGGGTGCCCAGGATCACATTGTCTAGGCAGATTTGGAATCTCTCCAGAGACGGAGACTCCAGAACCTCCCTGGGCAGCCTGGGGCAGGTCTCTCTCACCCTCACAGCAAAGTTGTTTTTCTTCCAGTTCAGATGGAACCTGCTGGGTTCCAGTTTGTTCCTGTTGCTTCTTGTCCTGTCTTTGAGCACCACTGAAGAGTCTGGTCCCATCCTCTTGTCGCTTGTTGTATAAGCAGAACCTTCCTTTCTGTGGAAACCTCCTTTTCCACCCTTGCTGGATTATGGTGATGATCAATATGGAGAATGTTATTGTATAAGCCTAGGTAGAACCTGGGGACCAGCAGTGGTGAAGGCATCCCGTGCTTCCTCAGGGCTATATCCTCTTCTCCACCCTTATCTTGGTATCAAAATTCCACCTCTGCAAATTATTCTGGAAAGCCAAAATCTTCTCTAGTGAAGAGATTTGATGATTTTCTTTGTGCTGAGGTTGTCCTTTTGCTTTCAGACATTGCTTTTGACTTGCAGTGGGCTGTGAAATGGAGATGTGGTCCTTCTCATTGCTGTGGAGCAGGAGAAAGCTTCCTGTATGTTTTTATTACCCTGCCATCTTGGCTTCTGCTCTCTACAGTGGTACAGGAGCGCTGCTTGCTGGACGGAGACCGGGTGCTCAGCCCATGACCTGCCAAGATGATGTAATGGTGCTTATGTGGCTGATATTTAAAGTCAGTAAGTTGGAAGGAGGAAGGAATCTTTCAAGGAGATGTGAGACCTCTCAAATGGTGATGAGCTCTTAGCCCTGGCATCTCTAAACTCTCTGCTCTGGATCCATGCCCCAAGCACTTGCCTATAGGGAACATGGGGACAGACTTTTTAGCAGGGCCTGTTGGGACAGGGGTAATGGTTTTAAACTAGAAGAGGGAGACATAGACTGGAGAGAAGGGAGACATTTTTGATTCCAGGTGAGGTTGGCCAGGGCTCTGAGCAACCTGCTTTAATTGCAGATGTCTCTGCTCAGGGCAGGGGCCTTGAACTAGATGACCTTTAAAGGTCCCTCCACCCCAAACCATTTGATGATTCTAAGATCAATGATATGGAAGTCTTGCTGGGTGGGCTTTTAAATACAGGCTTTTACACAAAAAGCAGTTGGATTTGGTCCTGAGACTGAATGATATTTTTTTGAGTCACTTTGTTTTAACCAGTGTGACAACGGATGGTACCTGCCACAGGGTGCTAACACTCAGGAGAGAAGCTCCAAGTAGCAAAACAGGAGAGGAGCACAGGAGGAATTTAGAGGCACCAGCCAAGGAGAGGCCTGTTCCCACTGTCAGTGGAGTTGGGTGAAACCGGAGAGCAACGTCCTACTTGAATAACTCCCCCTGCATGTGTGTTTTTGACAAAGGTCTGAATGAGTTTGTCTCAAAATAAAGACCTGGTGCCAAGCAACAGCAGTAACTTGAGCCCTGGCATGCCTGGGGTACAGGTCTTCTTTTAGGTAACTGGTATTTCCCAGCTGACAGGCAGACAAGACCACACAGACTTCTTTAAACCTTCACCGGTGTGGTGATGATTAATGTCCATCAGCAATGGGACGAAAGAGACAAAGGGCCCTCCTGAATATTTGATTCCTTGTCCTCTCATCGTCTCCTTCATTAGAACTGAAAGGTTAAGTGGGGATTGAAAGCTGAACAGGAAACTTGGGCTGAGGAAGCCATGTTACTCAAGAGCCTTTTTCAGCCTCCCCAGGAGGCACCACAGAAAGGTTAACATTTGCAGCTCAAATGTTGGCTGTGATGTCGCTTGAGCAAGCATCTCAAAATATACCTCAAGCTGCAGTGAAAGCTTAGAAGCCTTTCTCTGCATAAGAGGCAAGGGCTGAAGGGCACAGAAGCAGAGACTGGCAAAGCTCTGAGCTATTGCCTCACCCCGTTGGAATGGCTCATCATATGGCCTGGACCGCGGAGCGTGGTGGGGCAGGTTGAACAAGAGGGTCATTGAAGGAGTGGGTGGGTGGGTGTTCAGCCAGATGGCTTCAGGGAGTTTGACAATGGCCTTTTCATTTCCTGCACCAAAAAGCTAGTCAAAATCCAGCACAGCTCTTCAAGGAGGGAGGGTGGTCATGCTGCATGTAGCTTCTGTCTGGGTTGGGAGGTTTGTCTGTCTGGTGGGTGGCCCACAACAGGACAAAAGGAAGTGGACAGAGGCTATACATCTGTGGAAGGGAGAATGAATCTGTATCCTGAATCTGTCATAAATGTGAGGTGGAGATTCATATAATCATGGAATACCAAGTTGGAATGGACCTCAAGGATCATCTGGTCCAGCCTTTCTTGGCCAAAGCCTGGTCTAGACAAGCTGGCCCAGCACCCTATCCAGATGAATCTTCAAAGTGTCCAATGCTAGGAACTCTTAACACTTCCCTGTGGAGATTATTCCAATGTCCGATTGATCTCATTGTGAAAAATTGTCTTGAAGGTCAATCTGTGAAGTGGTTTCAGGTGCTTGGAAGCTGAAGGTGTCAGATGTGACATCATATAATCCTTATCTGTGTCATTCAGCAGTGGGGAAACTGGCAGAAGGCATTTGTGAGTAATTCAGCAAAACCATACTGTCTCCATCTGTAGAGATGTGTCAAAACCCAACTGGGGACAACGCTGAGCAACCCTGCTGTGGCTGGCCCTATTTTGAGCAGGAGGGTTGGAGTGGGTCATATCTAGAGGTGCCCACTAACCTCAGATGTTCTGTCATTCTATAAAAAAGATCTTCTAGGGTGCAGGACTTTACTTTTTGGGTGCGTGAGTTCCTCAAACTGATCTTACCTGGGCAGGAGCTCTCCTGGGTTCTGTGAGGTGCCTGTTGTATCACATGTGCATCCACTGATAAGAATTTATCTGGAGCTGACTTTTGCACAGTGGGCAGTGTTTGAAATTTATTTATGACTTCCAGTTTCTAGCACCCCTGTCATGGGCAGGGACACCTTCCACTAGGGCAGGTTGCTCAGAGCCCCAGTTCACCTGGCCTTGAACACTTCCAGGGATGGGGCATCCATAACTTCTCTGGTGACCTGTTCCAGTGTCTCACCACCATCATGAATAGAAACATTTAAGTATTGGATGTCAATGAAATAAACAAACTGGATCAGGGCTTCATTGCACTTTTCTTAGCAGATTAGTGGAGATCCATCTATACAGGAGAATGATCAAAGGGGTGAAGAGGCTTTGGTTAGGCTGAGGCTCCTCCACTTACGGAGAAGTTGGGTGGTGGTGCTGGTGGGGAATGTGATGTTGGTGAATTCAAGGCGGGTGGTGGTGAGGTGTGTGCAGAGCTCCTCAAAGCCCCACAGTGCTGGAACCAGGGGAACCTCACATGAGTTGGTAGGAGATGTGTTTGGTGTGGGTGAGAGGACTTCTTTTAGAGAGGATAGGGAATTTCATAGAATCACAGAATGATTTGAGTTGGAAGGGACCTTAAAGATCCTTTAGTTCCAGCCCCCCTGCCATGGGCAGAGACACCTCCCACTAGACCAGGTTGCTCAGAGCCTCATCCATCCTGGTCTTAAACACTTCCAGGGAGGGGGCATCCACAACTTCTCTGGGCAACCCATTCCAATGTCTCACCACCCTCATAGTAAAGAACTTCTTCCTAATGTCTGATCTAAATGTGCTTTCCTCTAGTTCAGAAACATTGCCACTTGTCCTATCACCACATGCCCTAAATTTCTAGACCTGTATCACTGCAGAAGGTTGTGGAGATAGACAGTACCAGGAGGTTCCAACTGGATTTTTGAATTAGNAAAAGCCTGTCCCCATCTTTCTGACAGGCCCCTTCAAGTCCTGAAAGGCCACAAGAAGGTCTCCCTGAAGCCTTCTCTTCTCCAGGCTGAACACCCCCAAATCTCTCAACTCTTCAGTGTTTCCACTTTGTCTCATCAAGTTCCGGTCTTAATTTGAGGTGATCTGCTTCTAAAAGGGAAAATAACAGCACTGAAGAACCCATCTGAGTCAGACCGTTGCCCTGGAGCTCGCTCAGCTCCACGCAGGGATTTGAAGCTAATGCCGACAATGAAGTAATTGGCTCAGAGGCAGGTGATGTTTTGAGTTGCTAATGAAGTACATTGTGGAGCTGCAGGTGGTAGAGCTGGAATATTATTGCCTGCCTCAGGAGCAATCTGAATTATTATTCATCAGATTCAAAGAGCTGCAGTGGAAGGTGGTTGCTGTTAACTGTGTCGGTGACGGATCTGTCTGGTTGTGGAGTTCAGTGTGGTGCAGCAAAGACATTGTAGAGCTGTAGATGGCTTCTGCTCTGGAGAACCTATGGCTTGAGCAGAGAGGAACAAGAAAGTGAATAAACTGAGAAAAATAATGAATGCAATTGTAGTTACTGTGCTCTCTGGGGTAGTCACCTTCATAAATCTGCCTGAAGAAGGGTAGAGATCTATCTTGCCTCAATAAATCTACTTGAAGGGAGGTGGAAATCCACCTTGCCTCAATAAATCTACCTGAAGGATGAAGAAATGATGGGAGACAGGGATTGGTGTGGGCAGTGGAAGCCTAATCAAAGCAGCAGGCAGTTCTCTAGAGCTGAATGTAAGACTCTTGATGTTGCNATTCCAATGTCTCACCACCCTCATAGTAAAGAACTTCTTCCTAATGTCTGATCTAAATGTGCTTTCCTCTAGTTCAGAAACATTGCCACTTGTCCTATCACCACATGCCCTAAATTTCTAGACCTGTATCACTGCAGAAGGTTGTGGAGATAGACAGTACCAGGAGGTTCCAACTGGATTTTTGAATTAGAGGCAGTGGGACCAGGCAAAGATACCTGCTCGAATCATGCAGTGTCTGGGGAGAGCATGCAGGGATGGAGGTAGTGGCCAAGCCATGTTTATATAGCATCTCATGATGCCACCAGGGCTATCAGGACTCCTGGTGTGGCCCAGCAGGCTGCATCTTATCTTCATCAACACACTAGTGAAATCCAGAATTTGGATGTGCCAGTCTGTTTGGCATCCAAATTAGTGCTCAAATCACTGCCTTGTCTTTCTCAGTTTTATTTCCTGTTTCCATTTCTGTGAAGAACATGAACACATTTGAGGCGCCACGTGGATACTTGAGTTAAAGGTTTCCAGAATAGACTGAGCCAGGGGTGACCCTCAACATCTGTGTGAGCCAGAAAGATTCTTGGGTTGTAAAAATACCTAGTGCATCAGATAGCTGATGTGTAACTGAGGGCTTCGATGGCTGCTCAGAGAGTCCATTTCTTATCCTAAAGTTAACAGGAAATGAAACAGGATCTTCTGGGGGATGATTTCTTCCTTTCTTTCCCTTCCTGGGCATTTCATACATTTGTAATTTGATGGTGTTTAAGTTTGTCTTGTGGTCTCCTCTTTCTGATTGCACATCTGGTGGCACTTTTTCTTCTGGTGACACCTCTGGAGTAATTCAGGAACCACACGAGAGTGTATTAATGGTGATGTGCTCCAGACTGGTTTTATAGAACTATCAAATGTTTTGGGAGGGAAGGGAGCTTTGAAGGCCATCTCATCTAAACCCCTGCAGTGAGCAGGGACATCTGCAACTAGAGCAGGTTTCTCAGAGCCCCATCCAACCTCACCTGGAATGGTTCCAGGGACGGGGCATCAACCACCTCTCTGGGCAATCTGGGCCAGGGTCTCATCACCCTCAGCTTCAACAATTTCTCCCTTCTCTCCAGTCTAAACCTCCCCCTTTTAGTTTAAAACCATCACCCCTTGTCCTGTCCCAACAGGCCCTGCTCAAAAGCCTGTCCCCATCTTTCTGACAGGCCCCTTCAAGTCCTGAAAGGCCACAAGAAGGTCTCCCTGAAGCCTTCTCTTCTCCAGGCTGAACACCCCCAAATCTCTCAACTCTTCAGTGTTTCCACTTTGTCTCATCAAGTTCCGGTCTTAATTTGAGGTGATCTGCTTCTAAAAGGGAAAATAACAGCACTGAAGAACCCATCTGAGTCAGACCGTTGCCCTGGAGCTCGCTCAGCTCCACGCAGGGATTTGAAGCTAATGCCGACAATGAAGTAATTGGCTCAGAGGCAGGTGATGTTTTGAGTTGCTAATGAAGTACATTGTGGAGCTGCAGGTGGTAGAGCTGGAATATTATTGCCTGCCTCAGGAGCAATCTGAATTATTATTCATCAGATTCAAAGAGCTGCAGTGGAAGGTGGTTGCTGTTAACTGTGTCGGTGACGGATCTGTCTGGTTGTGGAGTTCAGTGTGGTGCAGCAAAGACATTGTAGAGCTGTAGATGGCTTCTGCTCTGGAGAACCTATGGCTTGAGCAGAGAGGAACAAGAAAGTGAATAAACTGAGAAAAATAATGAATGCAATTGTAGTTACTGTGCTCTCTGGGGTAGTCACCTTCATAAATCTGCCTGAAGAAGGGTAGAGATCTATCTTGCCTCAATAAATCTACTTGAAGGGAGGTGGAAATCCACCTTGCCTCAATAAATCTACCTGAAGGATGAAGAAATGATGGGAGACAGGGATTGGTGTGGGCAGTGGAAGCCTAATCAAAGCAGCAGGCAGTTCTCTAGAGCTGAATGTAAGACTCTTGATGTTGCTGTTGTGTCTGGTCCAACTGGCTGGAGTTTCTGGGTGGCTCTTCTCATTTCCCAAAGTTCTGTGATACTGTGGGACAGCAGTGAGGGCGTGAGCTGTTGTGCATGGCTGGAGATGGCGCATGCGAGCAATGGAGGTGGTCCCTGTGGTGTTAAAGGTGGAGGAGGATAAAGCCATGCTTACAGTTGAGAACATGCTGGCACAAGCTTCAAGACCACAATCCAGCATGTGGTGACTCGAAAGGCGTTGAAGATTTCTCACTGCACTTCATAGCAAAATCAAGTTCTGTAAGCAAACTCCCAACTACTTCACTTAGAAACTTGAAAGGTGTCTCTGCTTATCGTAGAATCAATGAATGGTTTGGGTTGGAAGGGACTGTTAAAAGTTCATTTGGTTCTAAGCCCTCTGTCATGGACTCCTGGGACACCTTCCCCTAGACCAGGTTGCTCAAAGCCCCATCCAACCTGTCCTTGAACACTTCCAGAGATGGAGCAACCACAGTTTGTCTGGGCAACCTGTTCCCACCACCCTCATAGTAAAGAACATCCTCCTTGCGTCTAATCTAAACCTATTCTTCTTTTTAATGGTCAACCTACAAACGTGATTTGAATTGAGGGAGTCCGAGACGTTTATACTCTTGTCTTGCTGGTTTTCTGTCTCCTTAATGAGCCTCCTACAAGGGTTCTGACTTTCAGCTGCTTCCGATTCATATTCTGCTCTTGGTTTTAATTAGAAAGGCCTGATCAGTTGGGTTTCCAAGCTGAGCCCCAATCTGAAAGAGGACAGGAGAGTGGATGTCACTGCTCTACAGGTATGGAAATGAAGGAGGGAGTGCCTGGAGTTCACCCAAGAGCTTTGGATGGATGCCCAGGGTGAGACCTGGACTTGGCTGCAGAACTCCTGTTTCCAGATAGTCACCATCTCACAGATCGTTATAGTGTGAAAGCCGTAATTGGATGACAAAAACATAATGTGAGATCACGGTTTCTAGACAGAGGTTCATGAAAGCGTATTTTCCAACTCTTCCTTTACTGAAAAGAGTCTTTTAGTGGAGATTTTCTCACTGCGTACTTTAAAATGTCAGTTCTCCTGTAGATCTCTTGTATAAATAGAGCTCGACAAGTTGTTACTGGAGCTTCCAGTTCCCACGCTGATTCTTATCAAAGAAGATTAGTTCCCAGCCAAAGCTGTTGTTTTTTTCTTTCTTTCTTTCAAGGGATTTATCGCATCCAAACACTGTCTGGGGCTTATGCTGAAACTGCCACGCTTGTGTCCTTGGACTAGTAATGACCTGCTGAGCCACAAGAAAATGGTTTGGCGTGGTTTTAGGGCTCCTTAGATCTTCATTAGGGTTGGAACCAGGGTCTGGTTCCTGTCTGGCAGCTTTGGGTTTGATAATGATTGACGGGGACAATATTTTTAGCAGGAACTGTAGTGATAGAGCAAGGGGTGACAGTTTAAACTAAAAGAGGGAGACTTAGATGAGAGAAAAGGAAAAAAATTGTTGATGCTGAGTGTGGTGAGACCCTGGCCCAGCTTGCCCAGAGAGGTGGTCACTGCCCCATCCCTGGAACCATTCCAGGTGAGGTTGTTTGGGGCTCTGAGCAACCTGCTCTAGTTGCAGATGTCCCTGCTCAGTGCAGGGGGTTTGGACGAGATGACCTTCCAAGGTCCCTTCGCACCCAAACCAGTCTGTGATTCCGTCCTATGATAATCACCAGCCTGCAGAAGGAGGGTTGAGATTGTGCACAGATGCTTCCATTTTGTATTGCTGTCTTCAGATCACGTTGAGCAGTTGATAGCTTGATGACATCAGCTGGTGGTTTGTTTTTTTTTACCTAGCACTTGTCTATGTCTCGGTGTTGCTGGCACAATGTGATAAAATTGGTTTCTCCACTGGTTCCCAGACGAAAGCAAGAGGACGAAATCAAGACCACTCAAACCCCTTGTAGAGCTTTGAAACCCTGATAGCACCAGGACATCTTCAAATAGCAGGGAGCTGCCACTCGCAACTTGGGGTGCATGGTCAGAAGGGCCACTGAGGAGATTGTCCTGCTTTTAGCAGGAAACCTCCATTGTCTCTGCTTTCTTTGAATGCTGAGGTCAACCCAAAGCACCCAGTTTTGCCAAGAGCAGTCCTCTTTGGGAGATTTCCTGCTTGATTGGCTGGCCTGGGGGCTGAGGTGGCCTGGTTAGTCGAGAGGGGAACAATCTCACTTCAGTATTAAAACCAATGTCAGTGTAGCTGTTCTTCCAGAGAAACGAAAGTGTGTGGGTTGTGTGCCAGGAGTGTGGTTGGCACTGTGTCATACAGTCACGGGTGTGTTTAGAATCATAGAATTGTGGAATGGTTTGGGTGGAAGGGACCTTTAAAGGTCATCTCATCCAACCCCCCTGCACTGAGCAGGGACATCTGCAACTGGAGCAGGTTTCTCAGAGCCCCAGCCAACCTCACCTGGAATGGTTCCAGGCATGGTGGATTGAACACATCTCTGGGTAACCTGAGCCTCACCACCCTCATCCTGGTCTCACTGCCCTCAGCGTCAAAAATGTCTCCCTTTTCTCCGTTCTAAATCTCCCTCTTTTAGTTTAAAACCATCACCCCTTGTCCTGTTGTAACAGACCCTGCTAAAATGATCCTCCCTATCTTTCTGACAGGCCCTCTTTAAGTGCTGAAAGGCTACAAGAAGGTCTCCCTAGAGCCTTCTATTCTCCAGACTGAACAACCTCAAATGTTTAGCCTTAGGTTGGAAAAGACCTTTAAGATCATCGAGTCCAGCCGCTCTCCCAGCACTGCCAGGTCACCACTAAACCATGTCTCTCAGCACCACATCTCCACAGCTTTGAAATCCCTCCAGGGATGGGGACTCCACCACTGCCCTGGGCAGCCTGGGACAGGCATTGACAACCCTTTTGGGGTAGAAATTGTTCCTCAGGTCCAACCTAAACCTCCCATGGCACAACTTGAGGCTATTTAATTTTTTCCTGTCACTTGTTCCTTAGGAAAAGAGACCTGCAGGTTGTCCCGATTTCTTCATGCTTCACATCAAATATGTATTTAATTCCTGTTGCTATATTGGAAATAAAATCATGGAACTGGTGAACTCTGCTGTGGAGAACCCAGCCCCTGTGGGTTAGAATATGATGCATTTTTGCATAATAAAACTGAAAAGATCCACTCACTGACACCATTATGGCTGTTAAGAAAAGATTGTTTTCCTTAGGGGCTGTACCATCTGTGGATACAGTTTTTCCTCAGAACTCCTGTAGGGAACGATGCTCTACAACCCCCAAAGTATCAAGTACGTCATGTAGTGGGCATGAATAAAATCTTCTCTGTTTGGGGGGCCCAGTGCATTCTGACCTCTCCTGCTTCCACTCTTGCTCTGTAAATATTATGTGAAAGGGGAGAAGGTCTTCAGAGCAGCTCTCGCTTCTTTGGTTTTTTTAATGGTTGAGCTCAAAAATGCTCCACCAAGGATGTAAGAATGAAACCCCTTTAAGAATTGTGGATTTAGACATCCTCAATGTATCTGGAAATCTGAGCTCTGTCACGAAGTATTTTCAGGCTTTTGAAAACATCCTGATCTTCTCAAGAAAAAATGGATTAGATTCTGGAATACTCTTAACAATGTTTCTTGTTTTCATTAAAATCATTATATAAAAATTTTGGAAGCAATTTTGGCCCTTTTCTTGATCCACCAACTCTGTGGATTGGACTAGGAAAACCTGTGCCACCAGCAAGGCAAATGCTTTTGTAGTTGTCATTTTGCATGTTGGGGGGGAATCTTTCTGTTCACCCTCAATATCTCTCATACAAGAAAGTTCATAATTTTTTCCTGTGGTGTTTTTTTTTTTATTATTACTTTTTTCTATTATTTTATGATTAATGGCTTCATTGATTAATGGCTTCTAGGATGATGGCTTCAAACTGGGAGAGGGGAGATTTACATTTGAAATTAGGAAGAATATCTTCACTGTGAGGGTCGTGAGGTACTGGAACAGGATGCCTAGGGAAGATGTGGATGCTCCATCATGGGATGTGTTCAAGATCAGGCTGGATGGGGCCTTGAGCAACCTGATCTAGTGGGAGGTGTCCTTGCCCAGGGCAGGGGGTTGGAACTAGATGATCTTGAAGGTCCCTTCCAACCCAAATCATTCTGCGATTCTACATGATTTCTGGTGGACTTCTCTGGTAGTAGCCTCTCGGAAGAAAACACACGTTGCTCCCATGGCTGCTGGCCAGCTGGATAATGGCTGTACCTGGAAAGCTGAGAGAAACTTGGCCTATCTCCGACCCAAATCTTCTCACAGTGCTTTGGATTTGAAAGCAGAGGTCACACTGCAGATATCTTCTCTGGCAATCGAGCCAGAAGGATGAAATGCTTTAAATGAACAGAGAGATGGGAGGAAGGTCATGATGATTCAGGTGCAGACTCAGCTGCAGTGAAATATTTTTGTCTGCAGTTAAGTGGGTTGGCACCATGACCCTGAACACTTAGTTGGTGAGTACTGACAGAAATGAAACACGAGACCTTTGATTTATTGCTGCTCTTGGTCTCATGTTACTTCTGCAAGAAACTTATAAACACTGAAAATCCCAGTGTTTGATTCATTGGTGATGTATCCTGGGTAGAGAGACATTAAGTGGTTTTCTGCTGTCACCCTGGTGGTGGATAGAGCATTTTCACCCCCAGCAGCATGGTCAGCAGGGCGAGGGAGGGGATCCTGCCCCTCTGCTCCCAGTGCTCTGGGGAGACCCCCCTGCAGTGCTGGGTCCAGCTCTGGAGTGCTCAGCACAGGAGAGACAGGGACCTGCTGGAGCAGGGCCAGAGGAGCCCCAGCAATGCTGGGAGGGCTGGAACCCCTCTACTGGGAGGCCAGACTGAGAGAGTTGGTGTTGTTCAGCCTGGAGAAGAAAAGGTTTGGGGGAGACTTTCTTGTGGCCTTTCAGGACTTGAAGGGGCTTGGCAGAAAGATGGGGACAGACTTTTTAGCAGGGCATACTGGGATAGGACAAGGAGTGGTGGTTTTAAACTCAAAGAGTGAGATTTAGACTGGAGAGAGAAGGAAGGAACTTATGATGATGATGGTTATGAGACCCTGTCCCAGGTTGCCCAGAGAGGTGGCTGATGCCCCATCCCTGGAACCATTCCAGGTGAGGTTGTTTGGGGCTCTGAGCAACCTGCTCTAGTTGCAGATGTCCCTGCTCAGTGCAGGGGTGTTGTACTAGATGACCTTGAAAGGTCCCTTCCAACCCAAAATATTCGATGGTCTCACCACATCCCTCCCTTCACCAACACTGTGACATTCACATGCAGAGGGGGTAAGAAGTGCCACCATCCTGGTCATCTGTTAAAGCAAGATCAGGCCAGCGACTCACTGCGTGCAGCAATGATATCAATACACAGCTTTGACCTGCAAATAGGTCATCGGAATCACACAGCACCTCTGGAGTGAGAGTGGGAGGAGAGGGTGTGATCCATGCACCCGCAAACATGGGCAAACAGAAGTGCTCCAACAAGAGTCTGCTCTTCTCTCTGGAGAATTTGCCTTCTTGTAATCAAACACCTGCTGAGAAGCCAGTTTCCTCCAGTAAACTAATCATGCAATGCTGTCCTTGGCTGGAGAATTTGGATCCTGCTGTCTCTCGCCTGCGTTTCCTCAGAGAGCTGGAATAAAAGATTAGGAAATTACAAAGTGCTGCCCTCCCCCCCATCCCACATTGTGCAGAATCTTTTTGGTGTCTGTGTGACTTGAGCTTCCAGGGTGAAGGATGGTACTTCAGTATGAATAACACTAAATGGCGACGTGGGGAACGCAGCCGCCGCGAGCAAATATAGCACAGTTTGTCAAAGTGTAAGTCAGCTGTCGGCAGCTAATTACAGAGATGTCAGGGAGCTTGGAATCTGTCAGCTGAATTCAAGATTGTAGAATGTTGCTTGGAAAATGTCTTTCTTGGAAACTAAAAAAAAAAGGAACAAAAAGAAAAGAAAAAAAAGAAAAAAATCCCTTTAAACAGATTTATTTGTAGCGTTCTACCCCATACTGTTGTTCTGGTGGCTGTAGGAGAGGAACCTCATGAGGTTCAACGAGGGTAAATGGGAAGGAATAACCCCCTGCAGCAGCACAGGTGAGGGGTTGACTTGCTGGGGAGCAGCTTTGTGGAAGAAATCTGGTGTCCTGCTGGACGACAGGATGACCATGAGCCAGCAAAATGCCAAGAAGGCCAGTGGCATCCTGCAGTGCATCAAGAAGAGTGTGGGCAGTAGACTGAGGGAGGTTCTACTCCTTTATCTGACTGGTGATACCACATGTGGAGCACTGTGTCCAGTTCTGGGCTCCCTGGTTCAAGAAGGACAGGGAACTGCTGGAGAAAGTCCAGCAGAGGCTTCAAATATTCTGAGGGCCCGGGAGCATCTCTGTGCTGAGGAAAGGCTGAGAGGCCCGTGGCTCTTTAGCTGGAGAAGAGAAGACTGAGAGGGGATCTGATCAATGTTGAACGATAGCTAAAAGGCCCCCAAGGGCCTTTAGGGATGGGGCCAGACTCCTATCAGTAAAGCTCTCTTCAAATGAATTTGTGTTCATTACCCTTCAGCACTTAGGAGGTATCATCAGAGGATGAAATCCATCACAGTAGGTCCCAACAAACCTATGAGGAGACTCCTTGTCCTTAGAGATTTTGTATTTTCCAGAGGGATGAAGAAGGTTAAACACAAGTTAGACCTGGACACCTGAAATCCTCCAGTTGGTCAGGTGGGTTTTTCCTCCTCCCAAAAGTGTCAGTGTCCACCAGGCAGATGTTCAGTACAATGAACACTCCAAGACATGAGAGCATGAACTTGCTGCTGTTCTCCCAAGCAAGGTCAGTGCATCAAGCGTTACATGAGCATTGGTGATGAGCCAGGAGCCTTGGCTCAGCTTTTGTCCCTGCCGAGAGGGTTCAGCGCTGAAGCTGGGTCCAGATCTGGAGTGCTCAGCACAGGAGAGACAGGGACCTGTTGGAGCAGGGACAGAGAAGCCCCAGCAATGCTGGGAGGGCTGGAACCCCTCTGCTGGGAGGCCAGGCTGAGAGAGCTGGGAGTGTTCAGCCTGGAGAGGAGAAGGCTCCAGGAAGACCTTGTGGTCTTTCATTATAGAAATGGCACTTTTAAGAGAGATGAAGAGAGACTTTTTATCAGGTCCTGTTGTGACAGGGCAAGGGGTGATGGTTTTAAACTGGAAGAGGGGAGATTTACGTTAGATATAAGGAAGAGTTCTCCACTGTGAGGGTGGTGAGACCCTGGCCTAGGCTGCCCAGAGAAGCTGTGGATGCCCCATCCCTCAAAATGTTCAAGGTCAGGTTGGACAGGGCTCTGAGAACCTGGCCTAGTGGGAGGTGTCCCTGCCTGTGTCAGGGAGGTTGGAACTAGATGATCTTTAAAGGTCCCTTCCCTCCCAGAACAGTTGATGATTCTGTCCTTTTTTTCTCCTGCTTTCCCTCAGTGTTTTAGGAAGGGCTGAAAACGAACAGTTCTGAGGTCTGTCTTTTCCCTTACCCCAGGGCAGCCCGTGGTGCTCACGCGCTTTTTGTATTAGCTCCGTAAAGGTACAATCTGTATTTATCACACTTCAGGGTGTCTGGGGCACATCAGCTTGTTTGGGATGGGGAATCTCATGATGAGAACAGTAGCAGGAGGAAGTCATAGAATAATTTAGGTTGGAAAAGACTTTTAAGATGATGGAGTCCAAGTGTTTCCCCAGCACTTCCAGGTCATGACTAAACCATGTCCCTCAGCACCACATTTCTACAGCTTTGAAGCCCCTCCAGAGATGGGGACTCCACCAGTGCCCTGGGCAAACTGGGCCAGGCCTTGACAATTTGCAGGGAAGAAATTAGTTTTATGTCCAACCTAAACCTCCTCTGGTGTAACTTGAGGCCATTTACTCTTGTCCTATTGCGTGGTCCTTGGGAGAAGAGACCCATTTGCATTTCCCATCATGTTTAAATTGAGGTTCTGTGACCTTCATCTCAAAAGACAGACACTTTCCTCTACATTTGTGCTGTGTTGGCTGGTAAATGTTCATCCAGCCTTTGCTGCCAGTTACAGTAGCCCCATTTCATTAGGAGCCTTCTTCTCACCTACAAATCTCAGTTTGGCAACTGCTGACACGCGACATAAAGTTTGTTTGATTTGGCTTTTGGCAAACTGTTAGAGGGATTTGGGATTACAGGCAAAATACCAGTAACTTCCTTTCAATCCAACCCTTGGCTGCTCTGTTAATGACTTTGTGGAAATCCCACCTCTCCAGTGCCTTGATTTGGTTAAAATCATTAAAAAGGAGAAAAAAAAAAACAAAAACCACAGGCTCTCCATCCACTCTTCTGCCAAGTAGATCAGAGTTTTTCCCAGTTGTATGGCTTTGGGAAATGGAGACATTATTCTGAGTAACTTTCTCTGAGGTGCTTGGTGAGTTGAAGACAGCTGGAAGCACAGCAGTGGTTTCAAGAGGTAGCTGAAGCCTAGTCTTTGAATGATAAGTCATTTGGCCTCATCAGAGCCCAATGAAAATCAATCTTGGCAAAACCTGGCAAAGTTTAACGGCACGTTCCCGAATTGTGCAATGTAGGAGAACCTGCAGGATCTGAGACATGCTCCAAAAATAAAGGGTGGCAATGGGTGCTGCATAAAGTGAGACAAACACAGCTCCTTGTAGCTGAAGCTATTGAAAAGGACACCAGATGCTTCCCAGAGGAGGAAATAAGTTAAAAAGCTTTGATGGCTGTGCCACTGACATTGGGTTGTTGGGTTTTTTTGCCTGATGACAGTGGTAAAAGCAGCAGAGCAGGAGCATCGTCATGCTATCAAACTTCAGGCTCAGCAGAGCTGATAATACAGAGTTAGCTCATGGGATTGTGGGATGGGGTAGTCATAGAGTCATCAGCTTGGGTTGTAAGGGACCTTGGAAGGTCATCTCATCCAATGCCCTTGCACTGAGCAGGGACATCTGCAACTAGAGCAGGTTGCTCAGAGCCCCAAACAACCTGACCTGGAATGGTTCCAGGGATGGGGCATCAGCCACCTCTCTGGGCAACCTGGGCCAGGGTCTCACCACCCTCAGTGTCAAAAATTTCCTCCTCTTTGGTCTAAATCTCTCTCTTTTAGTTTAAAGCCATCACCCCTTGTTCTGTCCCAACAGGCCCTGATAAAATAATGATTAAAATGGATTGACTTGAGGAGGAAGACAAGGTTGGTTTGGAAGATAGCAGGTTGGGGTCATCACTCAGTCTAGTAGGACCAGAGTGGGGCTGAGGTAGAGTGGAGGGATGTCCTCAAGTGGGAACAGGAGAAAAAAGCCATGGGTTTGGGGAGCAGCTGCCAGGCTGTGGTGTCTACCCCAGGTGGGTTTTGACACCCCAGAAAGCATCTGACACGAAGAATCCAAGACCCGTTTCCAGCTGTCCTGAAGCAATCAGCAGAAAATCACTCCTTTTTGAAATGGATGCTTCTGTCCGGGACAATCATTACATTCAGAACTTCCTCTAGTGTAATTTTGCTCTCATATTAAGCTACTCAGGATAAATTGTTCCTCAGGAAATTTTTTTTAGGCAGCTGGTGACATCGGGGAGAAGAATGTGAAGCATTAAAAATGGATTATACCGTGTCATTTCTTGACTACTTGCCTGAGATAACATTAAATATGTAGGATTTAAAGCCCAGACCTTGTGTTGATTACACTGTGGCTCCATCTCAGTCTTCTCCAAACTGCTTCTGCTTGGGCTAAGCAGGGTTTGGCTTTGCCTTGAGTGAAACTTCTGGTTTGGCATAAGAACCACTTCTTGTGTCAGGTCTCTTTTTCTCCTTTTATAATCAGAGCAGAGGTCAGACGTCGTTTTTTGTCTTTTTTTTTTTTTCCTCCTGAAACAAGGCAGATCTGAGATAGGTCGTGTTGTCTTAAAGCATAAGGATTAGTGCTCTGTGTCTGGGAAGTAGCTCATGTGGCTACTGATTGGTCTTCTGGTTCTAATGACTTTGGTGAGGTTCCTGTAGCTGGCATATAGCAGATGGGCTCTGAATTGGATACACTGCAAATTTTGAATCATAAAATCATTTTGGTTGGAAGAGACCTTTAAGATCATCGTGTCCAACCATTAACCCAGCACTGCCAANTGACAACCCTTTCCATGAAGAAATTCTTCCTCAGAAATTCTTTCTTCTTCTTGCTGGGCTCCAGCAGGATCCTGGCTGCCAAAACTTAGATAATAAAACATCCCATTGAAACTTACCTCCACTTGGGATTGTGCTGCCCTTAAGGACACCAGGTGCCACACTACTTGTAGCCAGAGTGGGCTGTAAGTCACAGGCTTCCCTTTTTGAAGCTGTTCAACAACTGAGCTGCAAAGCCTTAGGGGGAGCAGTGAAGGGAGGGGACTTCCAGGGTCTCTTTACCTCAGCAGATGGAGATCTGTCAGCAGTTTTGACAGCGGAGCCTGATGGGCTTCTGGACTGAGCTTCGCTTCCACACTTAGACTCTTGCAGAATACACATTGCCTGCTGGTGCTGATAATCTGCTTTCCAAGAGGGGTGTGGTAGTGGGGGGGCAGTACACATTTTGGGGGTTTTGTGCTGAAAAGTGAAGTAACAGAACGTTGAACACGTCCCTGTGAAATGTTTGTGCTCCCATGGCCAACTCCATTGCACAGCTATGAACAGCACAGGTGAGCTCAAGAGGTGGTGGAGGACCTGGCGATGATGAGTTTATGGTTGGACATGATGATCTCAAAAGGCCTTTTCTAACAAAAAAATTCTATGAGTCTGTGACTGTGGAGAGGAAGCACCCCCTGGCATGGGGACAGCCTTGCCCTTTATCACTCTTCTCCACCCTTGCTTGCTGTGAATGCATGGAAGCTTTCCAAACAGCTCAGAGAAACACTGACAGCTCTGTTTCCATCCCATGTCCTATGCAAAAGGCAGATGCTGTTGAGGACCACAGTCCATGCGAGCTCCAGGCACATGGGACAGTCCTGGAGAGCCTTGCACCATGTTCAGCCCCATCCAGACATAATCTTCATGATCTGCAGGCAGTTACCACAGCCTGAAACATTGGGAGCTGCCCCAGGTCTTCCTGAGCATTGCACAATCTGCTGTATCCTAATTTATGCTAATAAGGCAAACTTTCATCTCATCCCCAAGCTCTTTCGTGGCTGCACTGAGTGTGTCTCACTGTCTGGCATCCTTTACTTTGGTTAGGAATGTTTTCCCAGTGAACTTCAGGACTTGGTGAATGAGCTTTCTTTGTGCTCTAATTTCAGAGCCGATGGTGGTTTTTTGGGGCTCTAATCAAGAGGGTTTTGATGCTGTAATTAAAACCACGGACTTAATGGGTATTCTGTGGCATGTAAATTCACAGGGAAAACACAAGTCCAACTTCCGAGACCAAAGCGCTTTTGCGCGCTCTCTTAGTTTATTGTAATTAAGGGTGTGGTGCTTTAGGAATATTAATTAGCCCCATGGGTGAGGCTGGGGAGCCAGAAAAAATGCTGCTGCCTCCACCCGATTCCCAAGTGGGAGTTTGGGATCTGCCTGCTGAGCTCAGCACAGGAGGCAGCAAGCAACAAACATACACAGGAGAGAAAGTGTGTCCCCCAAAACCTCCACTTTAAAATTCAAACGACCAAGCCAGAATAAACCGAACCCCTTTCTGGAGCTGCGTTCAATGTTCTTTACTATCTGCTTTTGAGTTTAAATGAGATTAAAGGAATTTAAATCACCTCTGCCATTCCCCTTGGGGAGAGCAGTCACTGCTTTCATTGCAATAGCAGGCTGAAGAAGACTCATAGCAAATGCTGACTGGGGGGTTTGGTTCATCTCGGCACATTGGTTGGTACCTACAGATGGGCGAGCGTCATACCAGAGCGTTCCCTCAGCTGCCAGGCTGCTGCCTTACGTGGAGTTTGGTGCCTCGGAAGATGCCTTTCCTCCCACGGCACACGGATGAAGAGCCTTTGTGGCAACACCTCCAAGGACCTGCCAAAAGCTTCTCACTATCCTTAGAATATCTAAATTACAGATGAATTACCCTGGGAATCCTGTCAGGCTTCCTCTGTATGGATAATGAGGCAGGAACTGATCAGTTAACAAGTTATTTTAAACTGAAAGAGGGGAAATTTAGACTAGATCTAAGGTAGTGATTTTTTACAGTGAAGGTGGTGGGACCCTAGAGAGGTGGTTGATGCCCCATCCCTTCAACCGTTCCAGGTGAGGTTGCTTGGGTCTCTGAGCAACCTGCACTAGTTGCAGATGTCCCTGCTCCCTACAGGGGCTTTTGATGAGATGGCTTTGAAAGATCCATTCCAACCCAAACCATTCTAGTTGCTTGGGTGAATGTGATCAGATTATTTGGTGAACAAATGCAACTGGCAGTGCATTTCTTTGCAGGTCGGGTGCCAGTTAGAGCAGAGAAATGGTTTGCAAGCTTTAAAAGAGAAGGTGGCAACAATTAAAAGCAGCCTGACATTGAAGGAAAATAGCTGTTGTAATTACAGTGGTGCATGTAGTGATAAGGTAGAAGGGAAAAATTATAGGGCAGGGTGATCAATTAGATCTTGACTCAGGAGATCAAAATGGCTGAGGGAGACATGAGTACTGAGCAGCCAACTCTGTGGCTGGCCAAGGTGCACAGAACTTGTTCTTGTCAGGGATGTACCTGTTGGTCATGGCAAAAATGCAGGAGACCTCAGCCTCTTTCTAGTGTGATTTAGAATCAGAGAATTGAAGAATCATTGACCGGTTTTGGTTGGAGGGGACCTTTGAAGGTCATCTGGTCCAACCCTCCTGCAGGGAGCAGAGACATCTGCTACTAGAGCAGGTTACTCAAAACACCAGCCAACCTCACTTGGAATATTGCCAAGGATGGGGCAGCGACCCCCTCTCTGGGCAAGCTGGGCCAGGCTCTCATCACCCTCAGCTTCAACAATTTCTCCCTTCTCTCTCATTGAAGTCTTCTTATTTTAGTTTAAACCCATCAGTCCTTGTCCTGTCCCAACAGGCCCTGCTAAACAGTCTGTCCTCATCTTTCTGACAGACCCCTTGACGTCCTGAAAGGCCACAAGAAGGTCTCCCTGACGCCTTCTCTTCTCCAGGCTGAGCACCCACAACTCTCTTAGCGTGAACCCTCTTAGCAGAGGGGTTCCAGCCCCCTGATCATCTCATATCATCAGATAGACCTGCCTCTTCCTTCTGAGGCTTGTTGGCATCAGTGCTAGAGCTGTTGCATCTCCTACTTGACATCTTGCACCTGAACCTCTTCCATGCTTGGTGCTGTGGATAGTGGTTTTAGTCTATTTAGACGAGGCCATCTGAGTGTTGATGTTCCTTAAGTGATGTGGCAACACTGCAGGAACCCCAGGAGTGGGGTGGTCTATTTTTGTTTCGTGTATTGACTGCTGAAGTGTTTGAGCACTGGCTTGGTGGACCCAAGTGCCCTGAGAACCTCCAGGGCTGTAGAAGGCAGTGTCCACCACAATTAGATGTGGAAGGAAAGCTACGTGGGAATGGGAGGATGTGTTATATTGCCTGAAGACTTGTTGACAACCCTCAGTAGGTCTATTCTGAAGTAGTTAGTGCTGTATTAATGGACATTGTCCCACTAATTGGAGAAATGAAGAAGAGGAGCTGGTTCCTCCGAGTTGCACCAAGGACTCTAAATGTTGTCCCTGGAGCTGCTTCTTCCCCACCTCTTGTTCCAGCCTTGGGATCATGGGAATAAATGATCACGTTTAGCTAATCTTCACTTCTGTCACCTCCTTCAGAAGTCACTGGTTGACATCTATCCTCTTCCACATGTGGTGACTAACCAGAAAATGAAGCTTCTGGGGTGGACAACCTCAAAAACCCTAAAGGACAGCTCAAAATGCTTGCTGCTACTGAGAGACTTGTTTGTTCTCGAGTACCTGATGAGCTGCATCTCCATACACATGCTGCTCTGCAGTTGATTGTTGTACCAAGTAAGGCACGTTTGGGATTTTTTTTAAAGGCAAGACTCTTAGGCTTGACTCCTTTGACTCTGTGTAGCTGAAGGACCATCATGGGAAGGACTTTGGCTTTGTGTTGCTTTTCCTGGCAGGAAACCATGAAAAAACACTGGCTGTGGACTTCAGCTCGCTCTGGTAGCTTCTAAGCACGTTGCTTTGTATCCCTGTTGCAGCCACGGAAGAAATGTCGGTGGATAAAATGAGGTCAAGAGCACACTCAGACGTTCTCTGGTTTTTAAGTATTTCAGACTGTTTCCAGGAATGGTAGATCAACCACCGACTTGGTCAACCTGGGCCAGGTTCTCACCACCCTCAGTGTCAAAAATTTCTCCCTTCTCTGCAGTCTAAATGTCCCCTGTTTGAGTTTAAAATCATCACCCCTTGTCCTGTCTCAACAGGCCCTGACAAAATGTCTATCCCCAGTTTTCTGACAGGCTCCTTGATGTACTGAAAGGCCACAAGAAGGTCTCACCAGAACCTTCTCTTCTCCAGACTGAGAAACCCCAACCCAGCCTTTCTTCAGAGATGAGGTACTCCATCCTTCAGATCATTTTTGTAGTCAAATAACCTCATCCCTTCATCCTTCCACAATAAAAAGTGGAATCATCCAGCAGAGCAGATACACACCTGTCATGACATTTCTTCATACAGAAGTTATCGGGACTAGCATCATCTCATCAAAGCTCATGGGCTGTACAGAAGGAAATCCATGTTCTTTACCTTGCCACAAACCTCCATGTGCATCTCTTTGGACAGAACCTTGGTCAAACTGAAGGGTTACCAGCAAGGTCCTGAGGAGCATTTGATATACAACCTGGGAAGAAGCAG
Organism: Chloroceryle aenea; assembly: GCA_013399075.1. Taxonomy (NCBI): domain Eukaryota; kingdom Metazoa; phylum Chordata; class Aves; order Coraciiformes; family Cerylidae; genus Chloroceryle; species Chloroceryle aenea. The sequence goes on along the minus strand of VWZY01007194.1, from coordinate 101,142 downwards.
AATCCCAGCAATGCTGTGTCTCAGGTCATCCGTCTGGTGAAGCTGTCTGACCTCCAGCCATGTGCTTCAGGATCTTTCTCTAGTAAGAAAAAACCCATCACTGAAGCATTTTCCAGAGCAATCTGTTCCCACTGAAAGCCAAGCACAGACACTCCATCAAATGCCATGGAGTGTCCAGTATGTGCTGTACAAACAGCAGCAGGAGCTGTGGTAGAATCATAAAATCATAGAGTCATTTAGGTTGGAAGAGACCTTTGAGATCATTGGCCCTTGGCCAGACCTTAACAGCCCTTTCCATTAAGAGATTGTTCCTCAGGTGCAATATAAACTTCCCCTGATGCAACTTGAGGCCAATTCCTATCTCTTGTTCCTTGGGAGAAGAGACTACCCCATCTGGCTCCAGCCTCCTGTCAGGGAGTTGTCAAGAGTGAGAAGGTCTCCCGGGACCCTGCTTTTCTCCAGGCTGAACAACCTCAAGCCTCTCAGCCAGCCCTCATAGGACTTGTGCTCTAGACCCTTCCACAGCTTCATTGTCCTTCTCTGGTTTAACTCCAGCATTTACCAGGTCACCACTAAACCATGTCTCTCCCTCTTTTGTGGCAGTATATCAACACTTGTTTAGCTTTTAGGCCTGATCAAATGAAACTTGGCACAGGCTTAAATCTTCTTATTTCGTCTTTCAAAAATAAAAATAAAAATAAAAAAAAAAATAATTCATTATTTACAAAAAGAAAAAAAATTATTAGTGACTGGGGAATGTTTGGAACAGTTTCCAGGAGGTTATGAGAACATCTAATTTATCTCCAGATGCTGCTGAACAGTGCGTTCCTCCACATTCCCACCCTGAACAGCTCTGCTTCATGTTCAGATGCCCACAGAAGTGGGTTAAATACCAGGAATCTGTGCATAATCCATCTCGAACAGCCCTATCAGAGCAATTTATCTGGCTAATTTTAGTAAAGCATGTTATTAAATGGATTAAGGTAATTAAACGTTGTTATCATTAATAGCTCCTGTGATAACATGTCCTGCCATGGGGCCCTTCTTATCTGTGACCTCAGTGTAACAAATTGGGGCCCACCAAAGATGATGGTTATTGTAGTAGAGGCAGCATTATGTAGTTTTTTAGCTCTTTAGTGCTATGGGAGGATCATAACTTTGGTCTTTTCTGTGAGTGTGTCAGAGCCTGTCTCAGGCTGCCCAGAGAGGTTGTGGAGTCTCCTTCTCTGGAGAGATTCCAAACCCGGATGGACAATGCAAAGCTGAGACCCGTGCTCTGGGTGACCCCGGTAGAGCAGAGGGGTGGCACCAGATGACCTCCAGAGGTCCCTTCCAACCCCTGTAGGGAGCAGGAACATCTGCAACTAGAGTAAGCTGCTCAAAGACCAATCCAACCTGGCCTTGAAAACTTCCAGGAAGGAATAGGGGGTGTCCAGGCTGTGTGTTGGGCACTTCCTGATGGACAGGACTTTCCTGTGAATCATTTCTTCCTGGAGATCTGATGGAGACTTTTTTACTGAAATATCACAGCTTAGACTGGACAGAGGATCACAAAATATTGTCTGCTGGACCAGTGTGACCCTCCTCTAGTAGGCAGGTGGAGGAGGCCTGTTGCATCATAGAATTATAGAACTGTTTGGGTGAGTAGAGACCTTTCAAGGTCATCTCGTCCATCCCCCCTTCAGGGACCAGGGACATCTGCAACTTGAGCAGGTTGCTCAGAGCTCCAGACAACCTCACCTGGAATGGTTCCAGGGATGGGGCATTGACCACCTCTCTGGGTAACCTGTACCACAGGAGATGCATTAGCAGTGGAGGACACGCTCCCACTTCAAGCCACAAGCAGCCTCAGTGCTCATTTTTGCAGCCCAAGTGATGTAGGCCTTGGTTTTGCTTGGTAGTGTGCAGGGAACGCTGTCCTCTGAGGGTCCCCAGCATCTGGCAATGCCCAAAAAAGCCTCAATCATCTCAAACAAAGCCACGACGTTGGAGGACTCTGGTTTTCTTTTTTGTTATCATTGTTCTTTTTCACCTTTTCTTTTAGTACCAAGTTAGCACATGGCCCCTCTTTTTTCTCCATGCACAGCTGGAGCTTTTCTAGAATTTGGGGGAGGAGGAGGAGGAACTAAAGCGAGCTGGTGGCAATATATCATTTGGCAACCAGTATGTGTCTGCTGACAAATAAGCCAGTAGTTACGGTAATGCCCAGCCCACATTCAGACCCCCAGAGAATGGGCTTTGATGGCAGATTTTGGTGCTTTTCCCCTGATTGGAAATAATGCAGTGAGTCTCTGAAGAATTTTGATCCTTTGAGCTGTCAAACACTCCAATGTTTTATGTGCCCTGTCAACCCAGTTAGGGCTTTTGAATCGGATGAACATGAAATCTCCATAAATGGCATAAGCAGCTGGGATTGAGGGCACAGCTCTTACAAAACACCTACTCCCCAAGGACTCTGCAGCCACCTCCTTGACTCTGGAGATTTCATGGGTGCAGGAGGTTTAAGGTAGATCAGAAATGAAACACATCTCCAGAAGCTGCAAAATACTTTTTTGAGGGGAGGGTCTTGTTAGTTCCTCTGCATGTCCAGAGATGTGGTTTTGGACAGGAAAATGACATTTCAACATCCCAAGCCCTCTCCGGAAGGAGGATGGAGGGATGGATTTATGGGGGAGTCCTCTTGCTTTTTTCTCTCCTTGCTGGATNTAAACTGAAAAAATAAGATTTAGACTGGAGAGAAGGGGGAAATTTTTGATGCTGAGAGTGATGGAACCCTAGCCCAGGTCACCCAGAGAGGTGGCCTATACCTCATCCCTGGAACCATTCCGCGTGAGGTTGGATGGGGCTCTGAGCAACCTGCTGTAGTTGCAGATGCTCCTTCTCAGTGCAGGGGTGTTGGACTAGATGACCTTGAAAGGTCCCTTCCCACCCAAAGCAGTTTATGATTCCCTGTAATAACTAAGCTGGGGTCATCCAACCTTATGTAGTCCTGGGAATTGTGCCCCTGTCAACTCTTCTCTGGTTCACTGTCTAGATGCCACCTTAAGTACTTGGAGAAGTGAGGGAGCAGGGAGGAATCCAAATTTGCCTGGGCTTCAAATAGCAGAGGATAGTTTTAATTATCAAAGCGGGATTGTTGCCCACAAAATGCCCGGCAGAATGGGAAAGGAGGGCAAGGCATAAGACTGGGAGTGTGGAGCATGCCAGATCTTGTCGGGCTTCCTGTGCCATATCACGTGTCCTGCAATCTGGGTGCTTTCCAAGGCTCCGTGATGTTGCTGCTGGGTTTTTTTCTTCCTTATTCTCTCTGGTGGAGTGGGCTGGGACAACATAACTCCATATGGACGTGTTTGGATAGCAGAGGTCTCTGCAGTACTGCTGGTTCTCAACCAGTATAGGACGGAAAGGGACCTGCTGTGCTTGAAACAGGACAAAGCAATGAAGTCTTCTGAGATGTCCCAGCTTCCCTGAGGAGCATCAGACCAGGCCGTGGTGCAGAAGCAAAGCTTTTGGCCCTTGCACCAGCCAGCCCACCATAGCAGAGCAGATGGTGCCGCAGTCTATCATTCCAGGAACATCGTCCCAACCATTGAATAATTGGCGTGGGGGAAGAGGCTCTTACTTTCTGAGGAGAAGATGGGTTCTGCAGTGGCTTATCAGAGAGCATCACATTAATGGGAACATTTAACAAGGGCTGTGCTTCTTCAGCCTGGAGAGGAGGTTGGGAGCGGATCCAACCGTTCTCTTCATGCACCTCATGGGGTGATAATGAGGAGAGAACCAGGATCTTCCGTGGATGGGAATGGTGAGAACCAGGATCTTCCTTTGGGGGAAGGGTGAGGGATGATGCACAGCCACACTGTGGAGAGGACTCAGTTTGGTCATCTGCAAGGTCTTCACCTAAGAGTAGTCACCTAGAGAAGCTATGTGCTGCCTATCCTGGTTGATTTCAGAATGTGGCTGAAAAAGACCCTGTGTAGGACAGATTCAAAATTAGCTCACCATGGGGGAGGAAGTGGAGGTGGCCCAGCTGACCTCTAGAGTTCCACTCCAGCCTAAAACATTATAAAAAGGGGCAAATATGACATCGACATTTGGTTGTAATTTCTGCAATGCAAGTTTGACAACTCCTGCCTAGAATAAGGACTTTTTAGTGGTGCCTAGAAACCAGGGGCAACAGGCACAAACTGGAACCCGTGAGGTTCCATCTGACCAGGAAAAAAAGCTTCTTTGCTATGAGAGTGGCAGAGCCTGTCACAGGCTGCCCAGAGAGGTTGTGGAGTCTCCATCGCTGGAGAGATTTCAAACCCACCTGGATACTCTGATCCTGGGCTCTGAGCGACCCTGCTGGAGCAGGGGGTTGGACAAGATGATCTCCAGATATCCCTTCCAACCCCTGCCACACTGGGATTCTGTGATTCTGTGACTCAGACCTTGAGAACTGTGTTTGGAGGGGATATTCTTGCTCATTTGGGGTTATTTTTTGGAATATTGAGAGTTCTTCTCCCTGGAGAAGAGAAGGTCTGTTACTTAAAGGGGACCTAAAGGAAAGCTATGGAGAGACCATAGCTGACCTTAGGACAGATATTAGGAAGAAATTCTTCACTGTGAGAGTGGTAAGACCCTGGCCCAGGTTGCTCAGAGAGGTGCCCCATCCTTGGAGCCATTCCAGGTGAGCTTGGCCAGTGCTCTGAGCAACCTGGTCTAGTGGGATGTGTCCCTGCCCAAGGCAGGGGGGCTGGAACTAGATAATCTTTCAGGTCCCTTCCAAACCAAACCATTGTACAATTCTAAGGTGCACAGGATTTTCCCAAGTTGCAGAAAACTTGCTGCATTCTGATCTTCAATTTCTTCATTTTTCCCAGTCCTCCTCCAGGTGGACCTTCTCCCATGTATTGAAGCACCTCTGGGAAGCTACTGTAGTATCTCTTGACCTTTATAGCAGGGGGCTTCATCCTTCCTCATCCTCACTTGATCATCCATGCCAAGTTTTGAGAACTCTTCTGGCCTGATGACATTTGGCTGCTGAAGGGCATGAGCCTCAGGAATCTGCCGCTTCTGCCAGAGGAGTCTCTGGAAACAGCAAATGCTCACGCACCTGCCAAGTCACTCTCTGCTGGTGGCTGTTCGGTTTGGGGTGCAATTTTATGTATAAAAGTCACTCTTTTAGGTGAATTGTTACTTATTGACACCCCTGGTTTATTTCTCTGTGTTAAATATCCAAATTTTAGTCCATGGACCAGAAAAAAATACAATGGACAGCAGAACTAGAATAGCTTTAAGGTCCCTTCCAATCCAATCCATTCCATGTTTCTATGATTTCTTTTCTTTTCTTTTGTTTTCTTTTCTTTTCTTTTCTTTTCTTTTTTTTCTTTTTCTTTTCTTTTTTTTTTTTTTATGTTTCAAGGTTATTGAATTATAACATTCATGGAAAGTCTCCAAAAATGTCTGGTCCTCTTTACTCCAGCCCTTTTTTGGGCCAATTTATATTATATAAAGGCATAATAATCGTGTGTGGAACGGATAGAAAGTGGAAGAAGTTTGGAAAGCACAGCAAAGAAGGAGATTTTCATCTTGTTTTCTAAGTGATAAAGTAATTTCCCAATACTATGCCCTGTTATTCCTCATGCAGGGGCTTTACAATACAGCCTGAGAAGGTTCTTCTGCTGGAGGTTGAAATCCATGACTCTTTAATGCCGTCTTGAGATGTTCTATGGTACTGTGGTTCCATCTTACAACAAAACACATTAATCAGTCCTAGGTATGGCTGCTTTTCTTGTACGCTTTTCTCGTATCCAAAATAATAAATCAGATTTTCAGATGGAGCAGGAACACTTGGTTTCATTAATTCTTCCTGATAACGTTTGTCATCCCTTTCACGTGTGTCCTTTGCACCTTGTTCTTAGCTTATAAACAGGTCTACTCCTGGAATAGGCCTTTAAAACTTCAGGGGAAGATGTTGTTACTGCCTGAATGAACCCTTTGGGCTCCACAGTTGATGTTTAGATGGATGGTTTCTGCAGCATCCTGGGGGTAACTGGCTCAAAATGAAACGTGTTAATGTAAGAAACATCCACTGGCAGCTCTCAGAGCATTGTGTACCAGATGCAAACTCTGGATGCTCAAACTGCTGACTTACCAGCAGCACAGAAATCAGTGAATCATCAGATCATAAAATCACTGAACCATTGAATCACAAAATCATAGAATATTTTGCGTGGGAAGGGACCTTTCAAGGTCATCTCATCCAACATCCCTGCACTCAGCAGGGACATCTGCAACTAGAGCAGGTTGCTCAGAGCACTGGCCAACCTCACCTGGAATGGCTCCAGGGATGGGGCAGCAACCACTTCTCTGGGCAACTTGGGTCAGGGTCTCCACACCCTCATCTTAACAAGTCTCCCTTCTTTCTGGTCTGAATCTTCATCTTTCAGTCTAAAACCATCACCCCTTGTCCTGTCACAACAGGCCCTGATAAAAAGTCTGTCCTCTTCTTTCTGACAGGCCCCTTCAAGTCCTGAAAGGTCACAAGAAGGTCTCCCTGGACCCTTCTCTTCTCCAGGCTGAGCACCCCCAACTCTCTCAGCCTGGCCTCCCAGCAGAGGGGTTCCAGCCTTCCCAGCATTGCTGGGGCTCCTCTGGCCCTGCTCCAGCAGGTCCCTGTCTCTCCTGTGCTGAGCACTCCAGAGCTGGACCCAGCACTGCAGGGGGGTCTCCCCAGAGCACTGGGAGCAGAGGGGCAGGATCCCCTCCCTGGCCCTGCTGCCCACGCTGCTGGGGATGCAGCCCAGGGTGCCACTGGCTGCTGGGCTGTGAGCACACGGTGCCAGCTCAGCTCCAGCTTCTCACCCCCAGAACCCTCAAGTCCTTCTGTGCAGGGCTGCTCTCCATCCCTTCACCCCCACCCTAGGTTGCCCCAACCTAGATGCAGGACCTTGCACTTGGACTTGTTGAATCTCATGATGTTCACATGAGCACATTTGTTTTACTCTGTTTCTCTCCATACCTGAGCCTCAGCAACTACCAGAGAGGACTTCCCTCTTGGTTTCTGGGCTTCTCTGACTTGCATAGCCCATATACTCTTGGTTTTGTGGTGCCCTTCTGCTGCTGCCTTAACTGTGGCCAGGGTAATGATGGCATGAAGGAGAATCATAGAATCATCTAGGTTGGAAAAGACCCATGGGATCATCGTGTCCAAAAAGAAGCCAATCTTACAGGGCATGTCCTTCAAGCGGTCATGACAGGTGTGCAACAACCAGGACAATTTCGATCATCACCCTTGAAATGCAAAGAATTTGCATCCCCTCAGAAGCAGGAATGGTCCTAGGAGAGGTTAGGGGAAGGGATGCTGTGAGGAACCATGACTGGATGCTCAGGATGGACCCATCTTTCTCCTATATGGGGAGAAGGCTTTGGGGGGAAGAGGGGAGGTGGGGAACAACCTGCTTTTCTGAGTCGTTTGACCATCATCATCCTGGCAGCCTGAGCAACAGATTGGACACCAACTGCACCAAGCGATTGGGTTCCATGAGTGATTTATAACAGCAGAACATATGTCCGGGTTTGAACTCAGGGAGCAGGCGGTTCCCCTCTCGTTGGCCTCTGGGTTTTTTTTCCTGCTTATGTTTGGAGGAACCATCAAGGCTTTTTGTTTTGTTTTTGTTGCTTGGTCTCATAATGAAATATGGTGCTCGGGGAGAAGGAAGTTGCTTGGGCAGATGGTAGTGAGAAGTGGTTGCAAATTCATTCCTGCACTGCTGCAGAGCACAGAGGGATTTTGTTGCTGGGTCAGCCCTGCATGCAGTGAACTTCTCCCCATTGTGCTGCTTGGGAATGTGGCCAGGAAGAATGGGGTAGGGTCTTTTGCTCAGTGAGATTTGTTGTCTTGGTGCTTTGAAGCACTTGGTGTTTTACAGCGTTATCTCCTGTTCCTATAAATACCACTGTTGAAGAGGGGGGTGTGCGGCTTCCTCCTGTTTTCTCCCTAATGGAGGAGGACCGAGAGGTTATCTGATAGTGAGGTGGATCAGGCTCTTTCTGGTGATCTCTGCTGTCATCTAGAAGGGTCATCTTGTCTTACAGGCTCTAATTGCTTCCATCATCGCAGGGATTTTTAGTCTGGGTCTCTGCATTTAAAAGGATGCAGTGACCGCGACAGTTAAATGGAGTTGATGTCCTGGGAACAAGGAATCGCTTGTTTCCATCCCCAGGCTGTTGTGAGTCATCCCAAATCACTAGCCCTCCTTCTCCTTGGTTCTTCCTGTTGTCCCGAGCCCAGCCGCTATGGGAAATCAAATGATGTCAGGATGGTGACAGGTGGCTGCTTTTTTGGCCTCAGATCGGAGCGAATCACCTGCTCACCAAGCAGCTGCTGCTTCCAGCCCTGCTCCAAGGCTCATGCGTGACTTTGGATGAGGTCCTTTGGCCTCGCCTTGAGAGAAAACAGCCCCCCTGACCCCTGTTTGGTATTTCGAAGGCAGCCACTTGACCCCTGGCAGAACTGTGCTAATGTTTAATCTTGCTCCGGCAAGCCTGTGGGGAGGAGGCATATTTTTCTCAGCCTGTCAGCTCTAGTGCTCAGATCTCCCTGGTCTTTTCTCCAACCTCCAGTTTCTTAAATATTTTGGAGTTCAGAAAGCACAGGGTGTGTTTCCAGGCTGGCTTGCCACAACAACCCAGTGAAAACAACCTTTTTCCAGCAGCGATGCCTGTTTGCACTAGAGATAAAATGAGTTTCTTGTAGATTATTCCAGTTTTATCAACTATTCCTCTTTTCCTCCTGTGATATTTGAAACTCTGGTGAAAGACCAGCTTGGTACCAGGGGCTGAACAAATCTGAAGGTTAAATATTGAAGGGTGTGTATTTAGGCGTCTGTGATCCTGTTCTGGAAATGGCTTTAGCTTCATAGAATCATCGAATCATCAGCTGGTTTGGGTGGAAAGGGACCTTTGAAAGTCATCTTGTTCCAACCCCCCCGCAGGGAGCAGC
>VWZY01007194.1:72550-85095 GCA_013399075.1 Chloroceryle aenea | reverse complement strand
ACCCCCAGTGTGGTGCACAAGATCCAGCAGTGGCCTTGGTCTGCACACCAGCCCTTGGTAGTAACTCCGACCATGGGGTGTTACCACTGCTGGCAGCAGACACTGCTGGGAAAACAGGCTGCTGGCTACAGACAGTGCAGTGAGTTACAAGAACTGAGATGAAAAGTAAAATCACTGGACAGAAGTAGTTCTGTTCTCACTCAAACCAGGACATGATACTATGATCATTATATTCTGGGGTTGGACTAGATAACCTTTAAAGGTCCTTTCCCCTCCAGACCAGTTGACTGTTTATGAACCACAGCAATTCAGTGCCAGAAATCTTTCCCAGGCTTGCTCTAGGTAAATCTCATCTTCTCCCAAGCAGGTCACTTGGGCTCCCTGGCTCTGCCTCGCTTCACTCCATCCTGGAGCTGCCCACATTCTCTGGAGATCATGAAGGAGAAAAAATCCAGGCTTGCTGGATATCATTTATTTATGTTCATTTTTCTGTTGCAAGTTGAACTGTGCTGCCAGAGAAGGAATATTAAGATTTTAGGCTTTTTTATTATTTATTTATTTTACATTTCTGAACCGAGTAGGTGGTTGTTGTGCAACTCAGAGGAGCTATTTTTACATTCCTGTTCTCCGTCCCTCTCTTGCAGTTGTACTTCCCTCCTCCAGCACGGCTGTGGGCTGAGAACTGCAGCCCCATTTCTTCCCTGAATGTCTTTTTTTTTTGTTCACTTTATTCCCAGAAACAGGATGTACAGACTTAGACTTACAAGCCTGAGGGCAAGAGTTTAATCTTCTCTTTCCCGTCTCTCCAAGACATTGTCGCTCTGATTCTGGACCCAAAAGTAGTTTCTAGGGCTGTAAATTTTCAGCAGGGGTTTCCAGATTGATGGAGACATTGGACAGGTGGGGTTTGTAGAGGTCGGCATGTCATGCTGTCTCACCCACAGCATCCCACTGCTTATGGAACATTTCTCCTCCATACAACCAGTCGCCAAAACCTGTAGGTGGGATCCAGACTCGCTGCATCGTGCTTGTTAACGAGCCTCGGTGGTGATAGTAATTGTGTGAGGTGAAGGTGGTGTGCGCATGGTGGGGTATTTTTCTCAGGGAGTGTCAGTGCTTCTTGGTGTAAATCCAGGTGCTCTCCCAACGTGATCTGGGGTGGTTTGGATGTGGTTTATGAGACTGAAGTTGATGGCTGCAGTGGAAAGGCACAATGACCTGCAGAGCCTGAACATGTCAGAGAATGCAGTAGTGAAATACTTCAGGGCACATCAGAGTCCCCAGCAGAGCTCATGTCTGACTCTAAAAAAAGTTAAAACCAAACTGACTTGAATCTAATTAATACAAAATGTCAGAGGTTGCTAGGAAATGTGGCATTTTTTACGTTGAGGATGCTGAGACCCTGGCCCAGGTTTCCCAGAGAGGTGGTAGGAGTTCCATCACTGGAACCATTCCAGGTGAGGCTGTCCAGGGCCCTGAGCAATCTGATCTAGTTGAAGATGTCCCTGCTTCCTAAAGGGGGGTTGGATTAGATGGCCTTGATAGGTCCCTTCTCACCAAAACTATTCTGTAAGGCTTCAGTGAGCTTATTAGCATGAGGAAGCAGCAAAGCTCCAGTGTGCACAAGCTGTAGCTGCTTGGTGTTTTTCCTCCAAAAGAATCAATAAAAAAAATAGCTTCTTTGTCTTCCTGACAAGTTCCAAAGGCCAAGCAAACAGAAAAGCCCTTCTTCGGGTGCTGCTGGTCTTGAAGAACTTCCTTCTCCCTGCCTTCCTCAGCAGTTTGCAGGCTGGTGACCCAGGGACCATGCAACGTATTGATCGGTGGCTGTCTGAGGACCTTCTGCCTCTGAGCTACAAGAAAAAAAATCCATTGAGACCTGGTACAGGACTCTGCAGAGATGAGTGGGGGCTGGTCCAGCTGTGCAGCCCCAGGAGAGCTTCCTGGGCTGCATCCCCAGCAGTGTGGGCAGCAGGGCCAGGGAGGGGATCCTGCCCCTCTGCTCCCAGTGCTCTGGGGAGACCCCCCTGCAGTGCTGGGTCCAGCTCTGGAGTGCTCAGCACAGGAGAGACAGGGACCTGTTGGAGCAGGGCCAGAGGAGCCCCAGCAATGCTGGGAGGGCTGGAACCCCTCTGCTGGGAGGCCAGGCTGAGAGAGTTGGGGGTGTTCAGCCTGGACAACAGAAGGGTCCAAGGAGACCTTCTTGTGGCCTTTCACAGGACTTGAAGGGGCCTGTCAGAAAGTTGGGGACAGACTTTTTATCAGGTCCTGTTGTGACAGGACAAGGGGTGATGGTTTTAAACTGAAAGATGAAGATTTAGACTAGAGAGAAGGGAGAAATTGTTGATGTTGAGGGTGTTGAGACCCTGGGCCAGGCTGCCCAGAGAGTTTGTGGAGTCTCCTTCTCTGGAGAGATTCCAAACCCACCTGAACAATGCAATCCTGGTCTCTCTGCTCTGGGTGACCCTGCTGCAGCAGCAGTATGGCACTGGATGATCTCCAAGAGGTCCCTTCCAAGCCCTGACATGTCAGGATTGTGTGATGGGTTTTTTTTGGTAGCTCCTTCCCACTCAAAGCTTCTCAGCCAGCTCCAGATGCTGTAGAAGGAATCTCTACTCCTGCCCTGATTTTTTTTCTCAAGCTGCCTGTATCTGCCAGGCCGGTTAGGGAAGAAATATTCCACCTTTCAGGTTCATGATGCATTTTTTTCCTTAAAATGCTCATTGGCACCGGAATTACTGGTGCAGAAACCAGTTCCAGCTCCTAAGGACTTTGATCTTCTGCAAACTATTATCTCCCTGCTCTTGCTGACGCTCAGCAATTCTGCTTCTGCTCTGAGCCTGCGATCTTCAGCCTGGGGTGTCCTTAGGCCATGTATAAACTATGGTGTTCTGAGGGCTGAAATAATTTATTTTAAGTATTCCTGACAAAAAAAATAAAAAATCATAGATTAAATATTGTTTGTAATAAATTAAATAGCGTGTGCAATAAATAAAATCAGGTGCAAAATTAATAAAATGACATGCAAATAAATAAAATCACATGCAAAATGAAGAAAAAACACCCGCAATATAAATAAAATAACCTGTATAATAAACCAAATTCTTCTGCTCAGAATCAAGGCATTTAAGAAACAAAGCAACGTGATACAGATCGGGTTATAGATTATAGATCATCCCTGAAAACATTCAAGGTGGGGTTGTACAGGGCTCTCAGCAACCTGCTCTGGTTGAAGATGTCGCTGATCATGGACTAGGTGACCTTTAAAGTTCCCTACCAAACCAAACCATTCTATTATTTTATGACATAGTTTAATATGTTAATTTATTTAAAGTTTTTTTAGGATGGGGGTGACATGGGAGTAGTCATCCTTGTGGGACTGTGCATTAATGGGTGTGGGGAGGTGGATATTGTTTGTTGGACATTGTCAACAATATCTCTCACAGGGGTGAGAGAACTGGGGAGCAGAGCAGACCAGGTTCTTTAGAGCTTCTTCCAAGTGCTTTGCTCTCACTTTTTTAGGATAGGCTTGGGCCAAGACTCCAAAACCATCCCCAGCAGCGNGGTCCCTTCCCACCCAAACCTCTCAACAATTCAATGAATTTGAATTGCTGTTGGTCTGTTAACCTGAAATCTCAGGTCTGGATAAAGCTGATGCTGCTCAATCCTCCTGGGCAGAGCTTACTTCTTCGTAGAGGATTCAGAGTTAAAAGAAAACCAAAATCTTCAGCTTCTTCCCTTTCTTGTGGAAGGTCCTTGCTTTGAGCTGCTCCTTTCTGACCAAGATGCCAGCTGGATCAATGTGAGGTGCTGACCCCATTAAGCCGTAATACCAAAAAGTGCTTGCTCAGCATTTCCATCCCCCCAGCTCTGTAATTGCAGTTATCAATAAATTCCAAGTCATTCTAAGTGTAAAATACTTCGCAATTTCAGCTTCTCCTAATCACGGCATTAATTCCCCTGCTGTCTGGAGGGGCACAGAGGTGGCTTTGGTGGAACAAGGTCTGAACAAGGTCTCAGTGATATTGAGCCACTGCTGAGTGGGGTCACTCAGCAAGCAACACCCCAGATGCCCAAGAGGCTTTGTGACATTCTCTGAGGCCACATCAACGTTTAATGATACAAATTCTGGCTTGTTATTAACCAAGGTTACATCACCACACGTGCACCGTGAGCCATCTGATGGTCCCCATGCTTTGGGAGTGTTATTAGGACCCATCGCTTATCATCACTCATGATTCTCTGATCATGGCCTGAACATCACATGGGTGGGAGGTTCATCATGACACCCATCCCTGCAGTCCATCATGGTTGGAGGATACTCTTTGCATAGGGAGGTGACCAACAGCATCACTTTGGCATTCCCTACATTCAGCCTCCCCCTCCCAAAGAAGTGGCCTCCCAAGGAGATGGCACAGCCATGCGTTAAATGCACAGCAGCTGGTACCACAGTGATGAAACCAACATAGCATGTGGTTGAAACCACTGAAGAAGAGGAGTCTGAGGACCTGAGCAGCGGGATGTCCTCGTGGGGTTTCTACAGCAGTGGCGCAAGGAGGGTATTTGTCAGGGGTTTGTCCTCTCCCAGCTGTCTCGGAGCATCTCTGATGCCATGTCTCTCTGGGGTGGAGGAGGGAATACATGATGTCATTGCTGTAGGACTGAATCACCTTCCTATGGAAGCTCAGGGTGAGGCGAGGATGGATGGGGTTTTGAGCAACCCACTCTAGTTGAAGCTGTTCATGCCCATGGCAGTGGGGTTGGAACTAGATGACCTTTAAAGGTCCCTTGCAACCCAAACCATTCCATGATAGCAATAAGGTCTGTGCTGCAATAAAGGACAGCAGTAAGGTCTGTGCTGTCTTGGACCAAACTCAACAGGTTATTTAAATTTAAATTACTACTTGGTGCCCTGGTGGCGTAGGTCTGAGGCTGCCTTGCCTCCAGAGCTTGCACCACCCTTCTCTACTACCCAATAAGGAGGTTTCTTGTGCTGATGCCATAAATAATGATGGTAATTCTGGGCCAAGACCTCATTAGGTCCCCAGATTGGTTGGGTTGAACAGAGGGCAACAAAATGTTGCCCACCTACCTGCTCTCCCCACTCATAGTTAGGAAATACTGTGCATAGACCCTATGTGGGGCAAATACTCAGGAATTTTAGCCCTGAAGTTTGAAAAAAAATTGCAGTGTGGGAGGTTTTTGCAGAACTTAAGACAGGGTCTAGAATAAGAAGTGCCTTTATCATGCTCTGTCTCATAGTCCTGTGGGTTTTCTTCTCCAAATTTGCTATCGCGTGGGTACATCAGCTTTCCTGACTGCCACAGGTCCAGACATGTGGATTTTGGTTGACGTTCAGGCAGATGAACCTCAGGTTTGCATATCTGATGGAAGGTATGTAGTGTTCTTCCTTCCAGCACGGGACTGAGGAGGGTGGAACTTGACCACTGATCTGCTGCAGACTGAACTGCTTGAGCTGATGAATTACCTCCAAAAATGAAAACACAGAGGAGGAAGGAGGGATGTGGACACTAAATTCCTTCTTCTCCAATGACAGGGAAAATTATGGTGCAGCCCAGATGCTGCCCAGCATTCTTCAGCTGATAAATCACAGCGCAAAACAAGCAGAAATTCATAGGCTTCAGGACAAAATGTCCAGCATTTCCCAAACATCCTAACCTTGTCTTGCAAGGTGCTGCAGGATTTTACCTTGGCTGGTTTGTAGTCCGTGATGAGCCAGTTCTTGTGGGTCTAAACAGACCTTTGTCTTTTCAAGCTCCACGGGGCTATTTTTCTTCTATCCTATCCTATATCCTATCCTATCCTATCCTATTTATTCTAGAATCATAGAATCATAAACTGGTTTGGGTTGGACGGGACCTTTCAGTGTCATCTTGTCCAACCCCCCTGCATTGAGCAGGGACATCTGCAACTAGAGCAGGTTGCTCAGAGGCCCAGCCAACCTCACCTGAAATGGTTCCAGGGATGGGGCAGCAATCACCTCTCTGGGCAAGTTGGGACAAGGTCTCTCCACCCACAATGTCAAAAATTTCTTCCTTCTCTCTCCTCTAAATCTCTCCTCTTTTAGTTTAAAACCATCACTCTTTGCCCTACCAAGGAGAAGTCTAGTTTAGTGTTTCCTATCCTATCGTATCTTATCCTATCCCAGTATAGTTCAGTATAGTCCAGTCTACTCTTTTTGCTTTCCTGTGGTAACTGTGAAGCTCTTAAGCTCTCATTTCACCCTGGAGGAGCCTCCTGGATGAAGGACTTTTTCTTGCTCCCTAATATCCCACTATCTCCTTTGAGGAAGATCTAGAGCCACTGCTCTTCACCCCATGGAGCTCATTTTAAATGAAGGTGATCAAAGAGAAGGATTGAAACTGTGAGTTGACATTGATCTAGGGCCAAAATCATCTCAATGCTGGGTCAGTGCATTGCACTCAGATCAGAATTAAAGCCCTGATTAGAAACCTGGATGAAATGTTTTAGCTCTGCAAAGCTTGAGCTGGTCTCCAGCTGTCCTGTCGCACTGCTTGGTCTGAGTTGTGAAGGATGAGACAAGGTATGGTGTAGGATTTACTCCTCTCTGCATGTGTTTAGAATCGTTCTGGTTGGAAGAGATCTTCAAGATCAACCATTAGTTAGTCTCTGTCCTGCAAGGAAAAGCTGAGCTGAGTCATTTTCCCCCTCTGATGAGAAGAGGTAGAGATGTTTCCATCATTTGGTTAGGTTTGTTCAACACTGGAAACTTCCAGCACCTGAAAAATTCACTCCTGTTTTTCAGTCCAGCAGTTTAAATCAGAATTATGGAATCATTTTGGTTGGATGAGACCTTTAAGCTCATTGAGTCCAACTGTTAACCCAGCACTGCCAGGTCACCACTAAACCCTGTCCCTCAGCACCACATCTCCATGGCTTTGAAACCCCTTCAGGGATGAGGACTCCACCACTGCCCTATTCCAGGCCTTGACAACCCTTTTTGGGAAGATTTTTTTCCCAATACTCACCCTAAATCAGGTAGAAAGAGGCGCTGTACCCATGGGAGGACTTGGGGCAGGTCAATGCCCCCCATCCGAGGACTTTGTTCCTCTTGCAAGCACGTGAGCAAACTGAGCATTTGCAAACACACACACACTCCGCAGGGGCCCTGCTCGTGGCGAAAGGCGGCGAGATGTCATCCATCATTCATCTGACTCACCAAATGCACCCATTTGAGATGCCTCCTCATTTGATCAGCTCTGCTGAGCACACTGGGGCGCTTGGGGGTGGGCTTTTTTCCTGCTCGGTTTCTGTTCCTTTCTTAACAGGCTTGTAAATTAAGATGGGAGCAAATTCCAAATGAGAACTCTGAGTTCAATCAAATAGCCCTTGTGTCTTTTTTAACAAAAATGAAGAGTACATTAAGATACAGCTGCCTCTACACCTCAAGTATCCCCTGGCTTAGTGCAGAGGTGACACCTGCAGCATTTGGGGTAATCTGAGCATTTGGGATAATCTGAAAACAAAAAATCACTAAAAGTGTCCATTCTTCAGGATTTACAACCTTCTTTTAATCCTCCATTGACTTTCTAAGCTCCATTCACTGCTTTGTGATTTCAATAACCCCCTTTTGCTGCATTTCCAAGGGAGCTGGGTCATGGGTTGATGATGCTTTGGATGATGGATCCATAGCTCAGCAGCAGATGGGGTGATGCGATTCATAGGGGGAAGTTTAAACCTAATTTTCTGCTCCATCTTTTTGTGGTGAGCTCTAGAATACATGCACAGATGAACTCCTCATTTAACCAAGGTGCATAAAGGGCACCAAGAAGCAGATCACCAAGATCTTCTCCCTGGGTTCTGGTGATAGGATGTGTGGGAATGGGTCAAAGATGCACCGAGGAGGTTTGGCCACCTCGGGGCAGGGGGGTGGTCACACTCTGAAACAGGCTTCTTAGAGAAGTCGATGCCTTCAGCTTGGCAGTGTTGAAAAGGCATTTGGACAGGGTCTTAGCAATATAGAAGCATTGAATGGTTTGGGTTGGAAGGGACCATCTTAAAGATCATCTAGTTACAACCTCCCTGCCGTGGGCAGGGACACCTCCCACTAAACAGCTTCCTCAGAGCCCCACCCAGTCTGACCTTGAACGCTTCCAGGGATGGAGCATCCACAGCTTCTCTGGGCAACCTCTTCCAGTGTCTCAGCACCTATAACATGCTTTAGCTTGTGGTCAGCTGTGAACTGGTCAGACAGTTGGACTGGATGATACTTGTAGGTCCCTTCCAAATGAAAATCTCTCTCCTCTCTTCCCCTCCCTTCCTTTACCTTCCCTTCCCACCCAGCCCAGGACACAGTCAGGTCTGTCCCGTCCTTGCCATCTCCATCCATCCCACTGCTGGGTTTTGATGTTGATGCAGCCTGTGGTTATCACTCTGCTAAGGTGTGTCAGGGCGGGTGGTTTGGGGAAGGTGCCGGAGGTGGGACTTGAGCACTGGAGAACTGGTGCCTTGGCCTGGTGTTGAAATCGAGACAGAGGGAAAAGGTGTGGGCAGAGCTGCACAGGAGCCCAGCACCAGCACACCGGGGTTCGTGCTCAGGAGCAGCCGTCATCATCTTTGCATCTCACATGGGCGAATGCTGCCGGGCTTGGTTGTCTGGGCAGCGGCGCAGAGCTGCGGGGTGGTCTTGCAGAAGAAGTTCATGGCCAGGTTGGTGCCTCGGGTTGGGCTCTGTTGTTCTGCTCTCTCACCTCTCCCCTGTCCTTAGTGTGTCCAGAGAAGGGCATCAGAGCTGGGGAAGGGTCTGGAGAACAGGTCTGGTGAGGAGAGGCTGAGACACCTGGGGTTGTTCATCCTAGACAAGAAGGAGGCTCAGGGGAGACCTCACTCTCAACAACTCCCTGACAGGAGGTTGGAGCCAGGTGGGTCAGTCTCTTCTCCCAAGGAACAGGACAGAGGACAAGAGGAAGTGGTCTCAACTTGCACCAGAGGAGGTTTAGGTTGGGTATTAGGAAAGGGTTTGTTCACTGAAAGGGTTGTGAAGCCCTGTCCCAGGCTCCCCAGGGCAGTGGTGGAGTCCTGATCCCAGGGTTTCAAAAGGAGGGGTTTCAAAGCCATGGAGATGTGGTGCTGAGGGACAGGGTTTAGTGGTGACCTGGCAGTGCTTGGTTAATGGTTGGACTTGATGATCTGAAAGGACTTTTCCAACCAAAACAATTCCACGATTCTCTTATTCTCCATCCAAAGTTACGCTGAGCTTACTGCAGCCACCATCTCTGCACCCTGAGGAGTTCCAGCTGTAAAACAGAGAGGGCTCAGGGTCTAAGCCATGGTGGAAACGATGTGGTGTCACCCAGGCAGGTGTTTTTGGCTGTCTTGTAGACTTGCTGACTTCCCATGGGAGATGAAAAACCAGGGATGGGTCTGCAGCCCTTCAGCAAATACTTGATTTAGTGTAAATAGTGCTTCGAGACATGGTGTGGATGGGGGAGGAAGAAAGAGTTGCTGTCCCCACCCAAGCTGCTCTTCTCCTCCGTCCTGCTCTGTATGCGTTGAATTGTATGGTGCTTTGGGATAGAAAAGGGCCTTCCAAGATCATCTGATGGAAGTCTCTCTCCCTCTGTTTGTTTTCCTTCAGGCTGGAATGGGTGGAAATCATCGAGCCTCGAACCCGGGAGCGCATGTACGCCAACCTCATCACGGGGGAGTGTGTGTGGGACCCCCCCGCTGGAGTGCGGATCAAACGCACCAATGAGAACCAGTGGTGGGAGCTCTTCGACCCCAACACCTCCCGTTTCTATTACTACAATGCCACCACGCAGAGGACAGTGTGGCACCGGCCACAGAACTGTGATATCATCCCCTTGGCCAAGCTGCAGACCCTGAAGCAGAACACGGAGTCTCCAAGGGCTTCGACGGAAAACAGCCCCGGAAGGAGCAGCAATGTCAGCAGGGAGGGCAGCACCAGCTCCTCCCTGGAGCAGGAACTGGAGGGTGGCGAGAAGGTGCAGGAGCAGAGGTCAGGTCGCCAGTCCACCCAGTACACCGTGGTGAAAGAAGAAACGGAAAGGTAAAAAGCAAGGCTGGCTCCACCAGAGCCGGCAGCTGAGCTTGGTGACAGGTTGGCACAACTTGAGAGCCATTTGATGGTCTCCAGGGGTGGAAGAGCAGAGAGCAGAGCCCTGGTCCTGCAGCTCTTGCTCCTGATGAGGTGTTTTACAGGTGGCTCACAGGTCTCTGCACCAAATCAGTTTCACTCCTGCATAAAACAGAGAGGGAAGAGATAAAAGCACTCTGAAAGGTGTTTCTCCTTGTTAGGGGCTACTTAGATGTTCACTCTGGAAAGGTCCATGAGAGAAATAATTTCTTGTCCTCTGATATAAGTGGGGTTTAGATCCTGTCCTGGTTTTAAATGATTTCCCTGGATAAAATCTCCCTACCAAGGAAGATGAGCCACATACTGAGGTACCTGTGTTGCTACTCTGTTCACTTTGCTTCACATTTCTATGGCTTGAGAGCCTCCAACTGGGTGGTTTGATACTTAAACATCTTAATATTCTCCTAAACAATGACTCTCAGCATGTTAATGACCCACCGGAGTCACAGTGAGCAATCGGCAGCCCAACTTTAGCTCACAACAATCTGGTTCCTTCCAGCTGCTGCAGAGACTGTGGCCGGGTGTTCTCCTGGCCATGCAGGATGGGAACAGGACCTGCCTGATCAGCAGGTGCTTTCATGTGGGATCTCAGGTGTGTCTAGCCCATGAGTGGAGGCTTCATCTCCCTGAGGACTTGGGAAGATCCTCTGATAAGATCACGGGGATGGAGCCTTTCCTCTCAAGGAAGGTGGTGGTTGGAGAGGTAGATGGTTGTGATGTGTGGTTGCAAGGACGCTGGGCGAGGTGACCATCGCTCGCTGTGGGCAGATGCAGCGGCCCACAGTAACAAGGACTAGTTTGGTCTGTTGGGCCTACGAGCCACCTGAAGAGGAACTTTTTACAAGGGCATTTGGTGATAGGATGAAGGCTGATGGCTTCAAACTGGAAAATGAGAGATTAGGTCAGATATGAAGAAGAAATTTTTCACTGTGACAGTGATGAGACACTGGTCCAGGTTGTCCAGAGAGGTCATAGAAGCGCCATCCCTGGAAACGTTCCAGGTGAGGTTGGATGGGGCTCTGAGCAACCTTCAGTTAGTAACTGTCCCTGATCTCATTTCTACAGATAATGGTCCTTTCTTCCCGGCTCCTGCCATGTGAATATCACAGTGTCCGCAAAGGGAGGGATGTGGTGGCATCATCAAATACTTTGGGTTGGAAGGGACCATTCAGGTTCATTGAGTCCAAGCCCCCTGCACGGAGCAGGGTTGTCTGCAACTAGAGCAGATTGCTCAGAGCCCCATCCAATGGTTCCAGGGATGGGGCAGCAACCACTTCTCTGGGCAACCTGGGTCAGGGTCTCCACACCCTCATCTTAACAAGTCTCCCTTCTCTCCAGTCTAAATTTTCATCTTTCAGTCTAAAACCATCACCCCTTGACCTGTCACAACAGGCCCTACTGAAAAATCTGTCCCCAACTTTCTGGCAGGCCCCTTCAAGTCCTGTGAAAGGCCACAAGAAAGTCTCCCCCAAACCTTCTCACCTCCAGGCTGAGCACCCCCAACTCTCTCAGCCTGGCCTCCCAGTAGAGGGGTTCCAGCCCTCCCAGCATTGCTGGGGCTCCTCTGGCCCTGCTCCAACAGGTCCCTGTCTCTCCTGTGCTGAGCACTCCAGAGCTGGACCCAGCACTGCAGGGGGTTCTCCCCAGAGCACTGGGAGCAGAGGGGCAGGATCTCCTCCCTGGCCCTGCTGCCCACGCTGCTGGGGATGCAGCCCAGGGTGCAGGTGATGAAGCTGGAGCTCATCCCTGGAGCTGCTGGAGGGATTAACAGGGGTTGAGTGGCTGGTTTCTAATCTCCCTAGGCTTTGCTGCAGGATCACCTCCTGGGTGAAGGTCCATTCCCTGGAAGGACTGCAGAAACCAGTGTGGACACTGTAGGTCACTAATCCTTTGTGTGGTCCACCTACAAGTTCTCTCTCCTTTTTCCATACTTGAGCTAGGAAAGTTTATTGTGGGGTACAGAGCTTCTGGGTGGGGTGGGAGGAGGGAGGATTGTGTTTGGGCTCTCTAATCAAAAGGCTTAATCCATGGAAACCTTCTGCTTTTGGAGAAGAGCAAGCCAGCCATGGCTTAGATTTAGCTATTGGCTTCTGGGGGGTTGTATGTCCTTCCGGCCCCCATTCTTCGCCTTGCCCAGGTGGTGGCACAGGGCAGATACCAGGTCTCCTAGCTTTAAAAAATAAAATTAAAAAATATAATAATAAATAAATGAATAAAAACCACTTGAGAGAGCATATATTCCTGCTCAGTGAACCCACCTGCATCCCTGGAGGGGACACAAAAGTCCTGTCCCTTCAGCTCAACCAAACCATAACAACATCACACTCAGATCTCTTGAGCTTCGTGTACTAACTGGAAAAAAAAAAAAAAAAATTCACCGTTGACCTCCCTTTTTCGGAACAAGACT